>JAODAL010000263.1:0-353731 GCA_025379985.1 Phyllomedusa bahiana
ACTACATGAATAACGCTTTCCACGCTTCATATCCTGAAAAAATTTTTTTGCAAAATCTGTCTCATCAGGGGACTGGAGATGTGGCGACTACATCTCACAGCCACATGATCCGGGGGGGGCTGAACCTGGGGGAGGAGGACATTGGTGCACAAGCAGTGTTGGCGAAATAGGGGTTTTTCTACTCGGGTGACAGGAGAGAGGACAGGAGCAGCCAGGGGAGTAAAGGGAGAGGGGAATATAGGCAATGACCCAGAACACCGGGGAAGTATACGGGGGAAAATGAGAAAAGGACCCCCTCAAGTCATTTCACAAGTCCCGACCTGCGTTTTGGCCGGGCTTGGGGACGCGAATAGGCACCATCTGGAAAGGGGGATGACTTCTGATTTCTCCATCCTTTTGGGCCCCTCGCAAAACCCGAACCAAATGGAGCCAAATTTTTCCAGCTCCGAGAGGGGGAGAAACCACTTACTATAGAGAAATCCTATGTAGTCATTGGCCACGCCTATCTGCCCATCTTCATCCTTGACAGACGAACCACGGTTTCCATACTCACGTACCACCCAGGCTGCTGTGGGAGGTGGTGGGGGAAGAGCAGTACACTCCACCAGCATTCTAAATCTGGAGTCATTGAGAGCAGCTTTCTTCACCCCCTATGAGGAAGTACCACCAGCAGCAGCAGGACCTGGAGCAACCCGAACCAGCAGGGGGTGGGCCCACTTGGACACACTCTGCCACCCCAATAGAAGATCCCTGGACACTGTCAGCCAAACGAATGTTGGCCCCAACTTTCCAAGTTGACTGGGGAACTTCCTGCCTGGCCATATGTGGGATCAGAAAGGTGTCATGTGTGGGGCCAAGTTTCCCCAAGGAGAACTCGCTGTCCACCCAAATTAGAGGGATCCTTTTTGTCAAGAGAACAGGGGGTGGGTCACCCGGGTTTCCACACACCAATGCCTTAGCAAAATTAGATCCCCAGACGCCTCACCAAAACTTTGAGAAATGTGTCGAATTCCAAATACCTGCCTCACTACACTGAAGCTGCCACCACCCGTGCCACACCCGCCAACTCCTCCTCTCCAACCACCTCTTTACCAGGGACTGGGAAAGCCACCCACCTCCACACTGTGTCATTTTGCCACTCTGTTTCCTACTCTGTTTCGCCACCTCCACCTCTGTCCTTTTGCCACTCGGGGGACTGATGTTCGCCACCTCCCCAAATTTCATTGTGCCATTCGTGGTCTATGATGTTGCTGCCCACCTTCTCAACCGCATTTCCCCCTGTGGTCTCTGATATTGCTGCCACCTTCCAACTGTCATTGGCAAACCTTCCCCATGATTTTGGGGCCCCCAAATAAACCCCTGTGTTGTCCCCACTCTTTGCCTACAAATTTTGCTGCCCCTTTTCTCAACCGTCATTGTGCCACTCTGGGGCCCTACTCATGTGCTGAAAATTCCCACTGTAAAGGAACCCCCTGGGGGTTCCAGGCTGTTTCCACCATCCACCACTCTATGATGTTCCCACATTTTTTTTTTTTTCGCCTTCATTTAATCTGTCAAAGGAAAATGAAAATCAGTTGTCTATATTGGTACCAAAAGCAGGAGTGGATACAAAACAAAAACATCAAAATCCAATTTACGGTCACTCTTTTTTGATCAACTCCTTTTTTTTTGGCTTAGCAAGCTGAGGATTATTGACTATTAAAAGACACGACATGAAAGGACGGGCAACATGACATTTAAAGTAAACGCAAAATTTCGCCGCTAGTTATCGACAAAGTTTAAATCGGGAACCGTTTTTATGTTGATCCCAAATTTTAGATCTCGATAAATTTTGGGGTTAAAATCGTGCATCACTATTTAAAAGGTTTTTCTTTCATTAAAAAGGCTTCAGAATAAGGGACAGTGAAAACAACAACATGCATTGGTGTCATTAGCAAAGCTGCCTTGTTTTCCGTGTCCCTTATCTTTTTTTTTTTATTTACCATAACCCCGTGTGGGGTAATCCCTCCACCTTCATTTCACTATTAACTCATTTTCATTCTGTACAGCCCCCGGGTCCATTCACTGGCTGTACAGAATACCAGGTTTTGGGCCGTAGCATTTTTTTCTGTTTCCACACCTACAAAACAAATGCAGCAGATTTTACAATGAAAAACATGACAGTTTTGACCCTGTGCCCAACTCTTTTGCATACACGAGATCCCGTGCCATTCTTAGAAAACTGTAAAAACATCTCCCGCTGTGAAAGGAGATCCGGCTTTAGGGTTAAAATTGAATGCAGCCTGTGTTTTTGTATACACTCTTATAAAAAAAGGAAAATGACGGGAAGACACAGTGATATGAGGCTCAGAAAGGGGGGGGGGGGGAGTCCCCAGGGCCCGCATGAAAGGGGGGGTGATTTATCCACTTGGGGGGGGAAAAACGCCCCTTTCAATTTACAAAATTGAGAAGCTCAGAGCAGTGGTTAAAGAGCCCCAATAAAGGGAAAACGATAAAATCCCCTTTTAAGGGTTTCGCCATTTTCGGCGCCCCCTTCCCGGGCCCTTTTGGGGGGCCAACAAAACACTTACAAAAAAGCAGGGAGAAAGGGGTGTGGGGACTTTAAAGACTGGGATGTTTTATGGTTTTCGATTTTTCTGGGAAAAAAACAATGACCCCCCTTTTTAAAAATAGGAAAAGCCCTTCCTGTTCACCTCAGCGTCCTCAGCGCTCAGAGGGAAAGGGCGTGGGGCCCCTGCTTGTGTCCAAACCGCTCACGAAATTAATCTATTTTTTCACCAAAAAAGCCCCTCTGTTAAGCTGTGATCCTTACAAATTTGTTAATTAGAGCAATTGGAAGATTTTTGTAGTTTAGGTAAGAATTTTAAAAAGGAGCAAATTTCCGCGTAAAGTCTAGGGGGGAAACGGGAAAGGGGGTCCCCCCGGGCAAACCCCGCCCCGCCTAAAAAAAAATACTGGAAAAATTCACCAAGAACCCTTTGTGTAAATTGGGAAATCCAAAAGCAACATTATTTAAAAGTTTTCCAAAAGAAATATTTTTCCCCGGGGTATTTTGGGGAGCTTGAATTTTTTTATTAGGTTACAAACCCCTTTTCTAGTAACTGCAGGGCCCCTTTGTTAGGGGCCAAAACCCCTTTAATTAAACAGTAACCCTTTTAAATAGGTGAAAACTTTTTTTTTTTAAATTTTGGGCCCTTCCCCCCCAGCTTTGGGTTTAAATATCCACCTTGCATTAAATTTGAAACCACAATTTTGGGAGTCAGCACAAAAGGGTTTAAAAGGGCCAAAAAACCCTTTTTATTAAACCGAATAAAAAACAGATACAAGTTTTTTTGCACTTTTGCCCAGTCCAATTTTTTCATTGAGGGACCTTTTTCTTAAAAGTGAATACAAGCAATTTTTAAATCACCACAGGGGAATTTGAAAAGGGGGCCAAAAATACCTTTTTATTATCGAATACATTACAGATACTGTTTTTTTGCACTTTTGCCCCGGCCAGATTTTTTGATAAAAGGCCCCCCTTGCAAATTAAAAATTTGAACCAGCAAATTTTTAGTTACCACAAATGAATTGAAAAGGGGCCAAAAAAAAACCCTTTTAAAAATCCGAATTTTATTACAAAAAAGTGGTTTTTTTTCTTTGGCCACTACAGCTTTTGTTCCCTTGAAAGGGAAATTTGGGAACCCTTTAAAAGTGAATGGGAGCAATTTTGTAGTCCGGCACATGAATTGGAAAAGGGGCTAAAAAATACCTTTTTTAAAATCCCAATACTTTTCAGGGTACGTGTTTTTTGACTTTGGCGCACTACACTTTTTTTTCAAAAGGGCCCCTTGGGACTTAAAAATTTAGGGCAGCAATTTTTTTAGTCCCCCAAAAGGTGAATTGAAAAAAAAGGGGCCAAAAAAAACCTTTTAAATTTTCCAAAACATTTCCCGATACTTTTTTTTGCACCTTTTTCCCAGTCCAGGGTTTTTTGAAGAGCCACCTTGCCCTTTTAAATTTTTTATCCACAATTTTGTAATTTTCCACAGTGAAAATTTTAAAAAGGTTTCCAAAAAAAACCATTTAAAATTTTCCAATACATTAAAAGATCCTGTTTTTTGCAATTTTTCCCCCGTCCAGATTTGTTGATAAGCCACCCTTTCATTAAAAATTTTTAAACCAGGGAATTTGTGTAAATTTTAAAAAAGGGGAATTGAAAAGGGGGGCCAAATAACCTTTTTAAACCGAAACATTATAATACGTTTTTATTTACTTTTTGGGGCACTCAACTTTTTTCCCAAAAAAGCACCTTGCACTTTAAAAAAGAATGCAGCAAATTTTTTTAAACACCCCAGGGGAATTAAGATGCCAAAAATACCTTGTAATTTTCCGAATAAATTTTTAGATACGTGTTTTTTTTTACTTTTGGCCCCCGGCCAAACTTTTTTGATAGATCTACTTTTTCAGGGTTTAAATTTTTAAAAACAGCAATTTTGTAGTCACCAAAAGTTGAATTGAAAGGTTTCCAAAAATACCTTTTTTTATCCCCAAAACATTTCAGATACGTGTTTTTTTACTTTTGGCCCAGGCCACCCTTTTTAAAGATAGATCTAAATTTGCAGTTAAATTTGAATCCAGCAAAATTTTGTTTTATTTTTTGGGGGTTTGAGAATAGCTGTGGGTTTGCCGTCCCTTTTTTAAGAGACTTTCCCAAAACCCTTTCCTTCTGTCCAAAATTTTTAAAATTTCTAACATGGAGGGGAAATCAGGTTGGGAAGCAGCAAAAAAGGGGGGTAGGACATGGAGGTAGAGGTATGGAAAAAGGAAGCTCCTTTCCAGTGGGTGGGCAAAAACCATGCCAAAAAAAATCAACAGTTTTTGAACCTTTGGCCTGTCCTCGCTGGGTCAGGGGCCCCGTGAAACTCCGTAACGAACAGCGTCACCAATCGTCGTTCAGGGTTAAAGCAACCGCAACCACATCTTACCCCCCCCCCGTCCTCCCGTCAAAGCCCCCAAATGTTTGTCAAAACCCTCACCAGCAACCTCCCCAAAATAAGCCCCCAAAAGTAAAAATCGTTTTACCCACCATGGGGATAATCCAAATTTTTTGAAGACCTCTTTGATACAAAAAGTGGTTTGGGGGCAGAAGGCAAAAATTAAAAAAATCAAGAGGCCCCAAAAAGGGTTTTTTTTTCCTGCTCTGAAACCCCCTTCCCGATGCCAACGAGGAGGAGAAGGAAGCCCGGGTTTAAACGGCAAAAAACCCGGGCGGTCCCGAACGCCCTTTCAGTCCCCCTTGCTTTTTAGCCCGGGAGCTCCTGATGCATAATGTTATACGACGAATCACCTTGGGTTTATGAATTTAAAGAACGACCCTTTTCGGATCCAATGTGGGGCTTTTTGCAGAATTTGGGTTTTCGAGCGCTTCATCAAATGGGGAGGAAAGGGAAAATATGGGGTATGTCCCCGAAAGGGCCCCGCCCAAAAAGGGGGAAAGGGGGGGTCCCCAAAGTCCGCTGGGTAAAGGGTTCCGCCAAACCCCCGGTCACGCAAACCCCCGCTCCCTCGCTTACGCCGTCAAAAAGGGGCCCCGGGCCCCCAACCTGGGCCTTCTTTGAGCAAGCCCTGATTCCCCCCCGGGGATTTTCCCTATGCCGGCCCCTTTTCCTAAACCATAAGTAAGGGCAAGAACCTTAGGATTAACCCCCCACCAACATTCTATCACATGCAGCGAATGGGATGATTAAAAATGGAGGCAACCCTTGGCCAAAAAAAGCCCGACCCCCACGCCGGGCCTTCAAAACCCCTGGGCACAAACCCCCCCTGCTCCCGCCTCCTCCTCCTTTCCCCACCAAACCCAAACCTTTCCCCACTGCCCATGTCTCCAGAGGGCATGATCAGGGATCCCGCCTCCGCTTCCCGCCTCCACCGTCCCCCCCAGTACCACCAAAAACCAAAACCCAAAACCCCTTTCCCACCCCCTTCCTTTCCCTTTTGCCCGGGTTTTTATGATCTGCACGCTGTACAGTGGCCAGTCTAGCAGACAGTTTCTTTTTTCCGGGTTTTGGGAGCAAAGAAACATTTTAACCCCCAAACCCCCAAAAAGCCAAAAGCCTGAATGTCGGCATTGCCGGGCTTTTGGCCTTTGGAAATGTTGCCTTCCGCTGATGGACACAGATGGGTTCCGCCAGTCAGGCCCTTGCCTCCCCCAATACCTGATCAGAGCGGGCATTTCTTTGCCAGAAAAGCCTCCCTGCCCTGGCCACCACGTGTCATCAAAATTTTTCAAGCGCGGTCTGCATCGTGGGGGGAAAGTCCATCTGACCCCGACAAGGGACTATAAGCCGCCAAGGCCACATATCCTGTGACAGCTCACTGGGTAGCGGGTGGTTGTCTCGGGGGGTGACGTGGTCTCGGGCCGCCGCACCCCCTTCAAAACCCCAGGGATGGTGGGGGGTTCTTCCCCAAGGTCCTCTGGGGGGCATCACTCCCAGAGAAACCGGGCCGGTTGAAATTAATCTGTCTTGGAGACCGCCACACACAGGGCAGAGCTGTGGACGGCTCTCCGCAACGAGACCGCGCTGGCTGGGTGGGCCCAAAACCTTGGCCAGGGAAAATGGTGTGCGATAACGGGTGAAAACGCTGGCCGCCCTAAGATCGGTAGGCTGGGGGACATCCCTTGACTGGCACATTCTAAAGAGCTACCCGGGGGCTGGACTGCCTGCTGAGGAAGGCTCGAAGCAAGTTCGCACTTCCCCGTTCGCACCCCGCTTCGCCCCGCCTGGCTGCGTTCAGCGTCGCTCGGCCTCCCCCCTCAACCATCTCATTGTAGACTTTGGCAACACGCGGAATTCCCCCCCTCCAAGCCCCACTTTTGTGGCAGCAGCGCAATGCCATTATGCATTACGAAGTGACACAGGCCTTGCAAGCAGGGGTGCGGACCTGAGCCACCGAGAGGGAGGCAGGTAAAAGAGCTCGGACCATCCTTGCCATTTTTGAAAAAGCCACCAAAGGGTTAGTGCACAAGCCCTTGTTCATAAAGCTTTGGGGTGATCTTAGTTTCGGGGAAATCGTTGGACCACGCAAAACAACGGGGTCCGCCAGCGGGGAGGAGACGGACACAGATGGGGGAACACGGACCCTTTTCTCTCCGTCAAATCCAAGGCCCACTTTTTCAAAATTTTCATGGGTTTTCATTAGGCATGGTTCGGGGTCCAGGGCTATGCAAGGTGGGAAATCAGCTCTCGGGGGGCATCACTCAGGCAATCAGGGCTGTGTTGAAGCGGCCAGAGGCAGCGAGGGGGAGGAGAGGAGGAGGGGGAGGAAGGGGAGGAGGTTTCCGACACCGACGTTCCCCGACGCCCTGTTTGGAAAGAGTTGGTGCGAATTTGAGGCGGAGGGGGGAAGGGGGAAAAAATCATTGCTAGTGCCCCTCGACCCAGAGGTTTTGGAGATCAAGGCTCACTCTCACATAGTACTTGGATGCCCATTTCCTCCAACAGACCTCGTTTAAGGCCACAAAATGAAAAAACATTTTTACTGGGTGGCCCCCCTCCGGGTCCCCCACAAAAAAAAACTCAGCACTTTCCTTCCCCCCCCCCAAAAAGAGAGTAAGAGCATGAAAGGAGACCTTCTGATTGATCAAATGAGACATCTTTGCATCTGCTTCACGTTCCCCAAATGTCACGGTGGAACAACATCACGACGGACACATAGAGTGCCAAAATAGCCAGCGGCAGCACACCCGGGAAGGTGGCAGAACCAAAAGGGGGGACCCTGGCAATCTTTATTACCACCCACCAACGCATCAAATGCAGGGCACCACCCAAAACACAGAGACCAGCTTAAACATGGGGGACGACTAACTGCGCTCAACACCAATGTTTTTGAAAGTGTTCTGGACCCAATAACTTCTGGGTATCCAAAAAGGGCGAATGGCCCCAGCTCGCTCGCCACGCCCAAAAGGTGTTGTCCCCCCCCCAGCCACGCATATCGAGCGGGACCCAACACAGCTGGAGGAGTCATTACAGACAAACGCTCCGCTTTCCACAGAAATATGGATCGTTTGCTTCATCAAGATGAAACAGGCATGGATTCTGATGATGTTGGGCCCCAATAGCCGAGGTCACCGATTTGTTTGCCGACCTACTTTACATTTCCTCTCAAACAAAAAAGGTCCCTTGAAAACTTTTTTTTAAAAAACATTTCTTTCTGCAATTTTTTTTTACTTTTCCAACAGTTCATTTTGCGGTTTTGCTGGAGGAGACTTTAAAAGACGCAAGGTTTTATACAAAACCTATTCCCTTTACCATTTTTTTCTTAAAAGTTTTCGCATTGTTTTAAGGTTTTTTGAGGTCAGTTTCTGTGAGATACAGCATAAAAATGGTCCTTTTGGGAAAAAAAATTTTCTTTTAATGGGGATTTCTCCCTCACAATTTTTTAAAATAGTGGCGAGAAAATCATATTTAAATTTTTTTGGGTCATTACGTGAGATACAGCAATAATCTGGGCCTTTTGGGAAAAGAAATTTTGGGTTTAAGTGGCATTTTCCCTCACAATTTTAATAGGGCTGAGAATCATATTTATAATTTTTTGGGGTCATGTTGCTGTGAAACAACAATAATCCTGGTCCTTTGGAAAAAAAAATGGCTTCTAAGGGGGCATTTCCCCTCACAATTTTTAAAACAGGCTGAAAAGTCATTTTTTAAAAATTTTTGTTTTCTAAAGACATTTGTTCTTCAAAATTGCCCAAAGGGCTAAAGGGGCATGCTTGAAATTTTTGGGGCATTTGCTTTAAAAAGCCATACTACAGGTCCTTTTCAAAAAAAAGTTGTTTCAAAACAGACATTTGTTCTCAAAATTGTCAAAAGGGGGCTCAGGGGTCATGTTTTGAATTTTTGGGGGGGCTTTTTGCTGTGACATCACAACACAGGTCCTTTATAAAAAAAAAATGTTGTTTCTAACAGCTTTGTTCTTCACATTGTCAAGAGGCTCAAATGAGGGTGCTGCAGAAACAGAATAGGAGGACATTGTTTAATAACAAAATTTTGCAAAAAGACTTTTTTTTGCAAGATCTTTAACTTACATCAACCCCTGAATTGAGACAACCCATTTAAAAAATTAAAAAAAGAGAAACAAAACATGGGGGGATTCCATCCTATTTTAAAAATTGTTTTTTTAGAATTAAACTACAAAAAAAATTTGCTTTACAAAATAGCGGAAAAAAAAAACCTCAAATTGTACAAGGAGGTACGGGAAAACCTGACCAGATGTAGGTTATTCAGAGAAAAAGGGGTATGGAGCAGGGACAGAGAACAAAGTACAGAGACAATTTCCTCCAGCCTTTGAAAAAAAGGGAAAAAAAATCCAAGAAAAAGGGCACCGGGGGAACGGAGCTTAACCACCAGTATTTCCAAGAAGCTCAATTGGTCCGCACTCATACGGAGGGGCCAAAACGTACTCAGGACAGGTATAGTCAATGCCATGAAACTAAAAAGGGGTTGAAAGACTCCTTTTTTTTCCCGCACTTTTTAATCTGGGGGCATGCAGGTTTTTGGGGCCATGCCCGTGGGCCCCGGGGCAGGGATAGTCTATGTCCATGGGAAACAAAAATGGTGGGTTTAAAGGCCCTTTTTCCGCACTTTTAATCTGGGGGTCCCCAGGGTTTTGGGGGTCATGCGTGGCCCAGGGCAGGGAAAAGTCAAATTTCCCGTTCAACTAAAATGGTGGTTGAAAGAAATCCTTTTTTTTTCCGCACTTTTTAAAAACTGGGGTCACAGTTTTGGGTCATCTGCGTTCCAGGGCAGGAATTTTCAAATGTCCATTCAAGTACAAAGTTGGTTCAAATCAATACGCCTTTGGCATTTTTTTAAATTTGTGGGTCATGCAGGTTTTAAGGGTCATGCGTGGTGCAAACAGGGAAGTGAATGGTGTGTGATTTTTTTTCTGTGGGTTTTATAACCTAAGTTTTGCCAAATTAGCACGATCCATTTGACTGTTGTTGGCTGTTAATTCCAGCTTCCCAGCCCGTTTGGGTGTAAAATAAGGTGTTGTTGCTCTCCCATAACTTTAAATGGGCAAACGATCAAATCTACAATTTGACCAAAAGACTATCTTGTCAAAGAGGGCATATCGACCTCGACCGATTCGAGGCCAACGAATCGCCAACACTACTGCTGACACCCTAAATCCACTCTTTGGGGGGGCTCTACAAAGTTCGCATTTAAAAAGAGCAGGTTCTTTCCCTAATCTTGGAATCACTGATTTCGGTGTAAAAGGAAGGCGCCTTTGACCCCCTATAGTAGATCTTGGGGTCTCAGCTTGGGTTTTTTTCAGCTGGGGATGACATTTCCCGTCAGGCTCTTTTCCCATTTCAGTCATTTGTCAGTTTTTTTTCCCCTGTAAAAGCCCAAAAAAGTGAAGTGTGAAGCGATTTTAAAGGGGGCTCTGTCATCTGCATTTAACAAAACACAGCTTGTATAAGACCAAAACCCCCCTCTCGCATATTTGACAGGGGACAATGTTTTACAACACCCTACAGGCTCCTGCAGCCAGGGAAAAAGCTGTTTTTTTAAAGTGATTTTTGAGAAATTCGCCACTCTGATGCTGTTTAATCAAAAAACTCCCTTATTTTCCGGAATTTTTTTTCTGGGGTCAATCCAGGTTTTTTTTTTCTGTCCAAGGCCAATGGGCCCCCCCAATTCCATTTTTCCCCAACCCCAAAAGGTGGGAAAAGGACCCTTTTTCCCGATATTTTTAAAATTTGGGAAAACAGGTTTGGGGCGGGGTCGGCCGGGTTTGGGGGGGGGCCAAAGGAAAAGGGAATAGGAAGGCCCCCCCTTTTTTCGTAAAAGTTGGTTTCCCAAATATATTCCCTGGCCCCCTTTCAAAAATTTGGGGCCCCGGTTAAAAAAGGGGCCTTTTGCTGGGTAAAACCCCGGGTTAAAATGTTGGTTTTTTTTTCTTTGGGAAAGGTTTCCTAAGTTTTTCCCAAGGGGTTTAAGCCTTCCATTTAAAACTTTTTGGGTTTTAAATTTCCACGCTTCTAAGCCCTTTTGGGTGAAGAATAAGGGGGGGGTTTTCCCATGATTTTAATTTTGGCCCTGGGAAAATCTACCGGAACAACATTTTGGGCGTAAAGGGTTCAGAGATTTTCCATGCCGGAAGGGGGGGGGCCCAAGGGTTGGGGGGTAACCCTTTGCTTCCCCCCTAACCCCCCCTTTTCGGGGGGGCTCCCCCTTTTTCCCGGAATTCCCCCGGCCCCCGGTTTCCCCGGTCTTAATCGGGGGAATTCCTCCCTTCGATGTTTCGGTGAAAAGGGGCCCCGGCCCCCCTTGCCTAAGGGGTTCCCGGCCCATTTGGTTCTTTAAAAAGGGGATGGGGGTGAATTTAATTCCCAGTCAACCTGGGGGGTTCCCCCCGTCTTTGGGCCGTTTTTACCTTGTAATGAAAAGGGTTCCGGGGGGAAGTGTGAACCCCCCGTTCTAAGAGCGGCCCCCCTTCCCCCTCCCTGCCCTAAAAAAAACCCAATTGTTGAAGGCCCCCCCAAACAGGCCTCCTGCATTTTGACCAGGCCAATTTTCTCCCCACCCAAAACCCTCCGCAGGGGGGAAAATTTTTTTTAAGGATTTTGGAAATTCCCCCACTTTGGGGGGGGTTCTTTAATCCGGGGGAACCCTTACTTAGATTTTTTTTCCCTTCTTAAAAACCGGGGTTTAAATTTTCCCTTTTTCCCGGGGAACTTAAACAATATTCCTGTTCTGTGACATTGCTGTGTGCATTATCTTTGTGTCATAATGCTGTATTCTGTAAAGGATGGTAAAAAAATAAGAGGTGTTGAGAGGACAGGGGGAAAAGCCCATAGAGTTTCATGTGGAAACTGTCTTAAAGGCCCAATCTTTGGACACTAAGACTGTGAGAAATGTAAAAATTTATGTTGTAGGGCTTACCTACTACGTTGCATTGGACAGGATGCCATATTGAGAAGGGAATTTTAGCATTTTATTTTTCTTTTTGTATATCTGTTTTCTTTGCATTTTGGGCAATTTGGGGGTTGGGGGAAGTCTTTTTTTATGCTTTCTTTTTGCTGTGACCCCAAAAAGCTGATTTAGTTTTGGGCAGAAATGTAAAAGGAGGGACTGGAAAAGTTGTTGTGTCCCAAATTTTTAAACCTACAAAACCCTAAAAAGGGGAACTAATTTTTTTCTACCCTTTGTGTGTGACAAACAGCTACTAGTACAGTATTGGGGAAAAATGGAAAACCTTTGAGGGGTATTTTTGGGTTTCCCAGAGAGAGGGGCAAGAGAGTAATTTTTGGCTGCAGGAAGGGATGTAAATTTTGGGCTTAAAATTTTCTGAAAAATATTGTGCAATTCCCCCCAAATGATTCTCGGGAAAAGGCACCCTTTCCTTTTAAAAAAAGGGTTTGAGGGGGAGGGCTACGGGTAGAGGAGTGTGTCTACCTATAAGAGAAATGGTGGACCTTTTTGGTGCAGGGTTGAAAAAATATTTTAAAAAATTTAGAGCAGCTGGAGAAAGACCATTTATGCAAAAGGAACTACATAGTACAGAAACTGTGATAATTTAGATCCTTTGCTCAAAAATTTAACCCCAAAATTTGGACATTTTGGAAATTCTGATAGTAGACTTTAAAAACGGCCAAAAAAAAAATGTTAAAGCTGGGTTTTGGGAATATATCGGGGTTTTTTTTTTGGGGGGAATGGCGGGGGATTCCTTTTTTCCCCCAAATCCCCAATTCACTTCTCCTTTTTAAATTTGGGGGAAAGCAGTTGTCTTTTTTTTTTCCCCCCCTTTTTTTGTTTGTCTGTTTTTTATTTTGGAGTGCTTGCATGACAACTGATTGGGAAATCCTTATTTGGGCCTTTTGACCGGGGAATCGAACCCTTAGTCTCATTAAATACTCTATAAAACCTCCCTGGGAAAAAAGAAAATAAAAAAATCCCCCCTTGCGAGAAAAAGGGGAAAAGTTTTGGATGTGTCATTTCTGTAGAAATTTTTGTTTCTTGCCCTCTGCCCTTGTTTGGTCTAGTTTTAAATTTTTGGGAAAGCTTTGAGAAGTTAGATATGGTTTTTTTGCCTGGGTTTTATTTTGGGGCCCCGGGCCCGGGTTTCTCACTGGTCCAATACAGGGCCCCTACCACTAAAGAAAATTTGTTTTACCTAAAAAAAAACTTTTTTAAAAGATACTTCTAAAAATCCTTTAAAAAAGACGAGATGCGCATAAACAAAGCAATACAACAAAAAATTTTGAAAAAAAAATATTTCCCCAGGGACCTAAATTGGGCACAAGGGCTATGGAATCCCTATTTAACCTATCCTAATCTATCCCAAAACACGGAGTAGTCGCCCCAAAAAGGGCGCCCCCGTCCGGAACCTAGTCCCTCACACACACTATCCCTATAACAATTGTCCCAACATGTTTCGGTGTCCCTCTTTCACCTCCTCAGGGGACTAATAGGGAAAGCAACTCCTTCACAAGCCCAATAGAGGCTAAACAAAATACTTTAAAGATAGTGTATAATAAATGCAGATACACATAATTTGGTACCACAGGGACCTGATAGTACCATGCAGCACCGAAATTTAAGTGGACCAAAAGTAGCTCATATACAGATACTACAGCACACTACCCTCACAATGAGAGGTCTAACAGAAAACCTTAAGCACAATTACCGTCTATCATAGCCCAAGGAAAACATCAGAGAGCTACTAATTAAAGGTCATCACTCAGGGCAAAACCCTTCAAACCTGGTGTCCCATGATGAGGATCATCCAGTATACTGCCGACATAGTCATCCGACCGATGGGCGCAGTAATGACGTGTTCCTCTAATGTGGAGCCCGTCCCTCCTGTATGGAGCGCGTCCCAAATGCCGCTGGTCGCTGTGGTGAAGCGCACGCCGCGCTCTGATAAGTCGCGCTTTAAACCATCTACTCACAGCACACTTCCGGTCACGGCGTCGCGTCACCAATACTAGGCGGTGACCAAGCGGACCCGTAGCTAAGCGACCGGAATACACAGGAAGTGCGACCGGACCGCTCGCACGGACGCAACAGGTAATGTTGCGTTATAGAACAGAAACCAGTTTGTTATGGCAGCGATCTATCCACAACACTCTATCTCAGATCCCAATTACAAAATAAGCACTATTGAAGTTCGACAGCCTAATACCAATAGAGCATGGTCTCACAAAGATTAACAGAGAAGGACCACACAGTCCAATATGAGAAAGACCAGTACATACAGATGGAACATACACGTAACGCATTCAGAGTAACTTAAATAAAGCAGCAAAAATCCAAACTCTCATTCAGGCCCTGAGGGGCCGTTGTTTTGAGCCTAAAAATCCACTGCATCTCCCTCTGTAACAGGAGTCTATCCCAATTACCTCCCCGAAGGGGGGGTCGCACCCTATCAATTGCCATGAATTTCATGCTCTTCACATCTCCACCATGATGAATCTGCACATGACGTGCCACTGGTGTATCCTTATTGTTTCTAATATCATTAAGGTGCTCACCCACTCGCCTACGTAATTCTCTGATAGTTTTCCCGATATATTCGAGACCGCAGACACAGGTACCCTTATAGATAACTCCTTTACTCCTACAATTAAGGAAATGCTTGATCTCAAAATCCTTATCTAGTACATTACTGTGAAAAGATTTTCCAACCTGAATAGAATCACAAGCCACACAGCCACTGCACCTAAACGAGCCACACAAGGGTTGTTGCAACCACGTTTTAGCAACCTTCATCTCATAGTGGCTGCGTACCAGTCTGTCACGGAGATTTCTACCGCGTCTGTAGGTAATGTGGGGATAGTCACCCACAACCTTTTTGAGATCATTATCCAATTTAAGGATTTCCCAGTTTTTAGAGATAATATCTCTCACAATTTTCGCGGCTCCATCAAAATTGCCAACCAACCTAAATAGTTTATCTGTTATAGGTTTTACTTTAGGTACCAAGAGATTCTCCCTCGGACATTTGATAGCATTTTTGTACGCTTCTTAAAGTGCTCTATCAGGGTATCCCCGATCCTGAAATCTTAGCCTCGAGTCTGAGCTTGTTGTTTAAACTCTGATGGATTCGAACAATTTCGCCTGTGTCTAAGATATTGACCTTTGGGGATTCCCCTCTTGAGTGGGGCAGGATGACTACTCTCCCACCTCATGAGGGAATTCGTGGCTGTGGATTTACGAAAAATTGTGGTTTCCAGGGTACCCATAGCCGTTTTCCTGATCAAAATATCCAAAAATGGAAGAATGCAGGGATTAAACTCACATGTAAATCGTAAATTCAAATCATTATTCCGATTCAAAAAATCTACAAAATCCTTGAACCTTTCAGCTGTACCGTTCCCGAATGAGGACATCGTCGATGTACTGGTCCAAAAAAAAATTTCTTTGTTCAAACATATTATTTCATAAAGCCCATACCTATCCCCCCACCACCCCAGGAGAAAAGTTTGCGTAGGCCGGTGCGCAGGAAAAAACCCATGGGGTCCCCTGAGTTGGTGGTAGTCTTATTATCAAGGAAAAGAAATTCTTTCTGGAATAAACTGTAAAAGACGTAAAACCCAAATTGTTATGTTCAAAAATTGAAAACCCCCCGGGTATTCAAAAAAGATTTCCCGCCTGTAACCCCAAAGCTATGGGGTAGAAGAATATAATGCTTAAAAGTAAATGCTTGAATGGCAAGTTCAGGAACAAAAAATCCCCTCCTTTTTTGGAGGAGGCCCATGTACCCGAGTATGGGAAAAGGGGGTGTTTCGACAAAGGGTGTAGATTTATAAAATATTCACCCACTGTTGAAAAAGTTTCCACTACAGCACGATCGGTCTCCTTTAAGGGGACCGTTCTTTTTGTGGCCCTTTGGTGGGCAGTAAAAGTAGGGTTAGGGAAAAATTTTTTGGGAAAGCTATAACCCAGTTCTTCATACTAATCAGGTAATTCCCGTTAGCTTCCAAAAAATAGTTCTTAACTCATGTGATACATTGGGAGTGGGATTCTTTTCCAAAAATTTCAAAAACCTTCCTTATCTTTAAGGCCCCCAAGGACATCTTCACATAATCTCAGTATTCATGATCACCACATTTCCCCCCTTTCAGAGGGTGATCATTGTATCCTCGCCAAGGGATCAATTTTAGATACTCATTTTTGTACAATTCCATTTAATTTTCAACCATCAATTTTTTCCAATTCTTGGGTAAGTTCAACAAAAAAAATTGACTGGGGTTTTCACCCTGGGGGGGTTCCCCAAATGCTTTTATTCTTTGGTCCGTAAAGGGCCCCTTTCCTACTGGGGGATCACAGATAAGCTCTCCAATAATTAAACCCTCCCAAGCATCTTCCCGGTATGCCCCATTCAACACTATTTTTTTCTTGGACAGAAGAATTTATACCAGTTAGTTTCCCGTGCGAAAAAAATGGAGGTCCTTTCCAATTGAAAAAATTTTTTTTTTTCAGTGGGTACAAAGGAGAGCCCTTCTTAAAATCGACATTTCGATATTAAAAATTTATCAGAAAGGTTAATCACTTTATTATCTTTTCTTCACCCAACCCCCAATTGTTCAAGCATTCTCCAAAAGTTGTCCTAGTCTTAATTAGAGACCCGGGGAAAAGGGGGGTTTCCTCTACAATATTGTTGGCTTAAAGGGGATTTCGATTCCTGAGGGGTAGGGAAGTCTTTCCCCAAAAAGATGTTCTTTCCACGGGCCCGACCCCCTCCTGGTGATCTCCCCGACCTTTGGCCCTTCCCCGATTGTTTTTGTTCCTTTTTTCAGAATCAGAAAGATCTATATCGGTGGATGAGATATCAGTCCTGGCCCCTATTTGGATTTTTTTCAAGGGCCCCAGTATACTTTTTTTTCTTTAAAGTCGTTGTTTCTCTTGGAACTGTCTATGTTTTTTTTTCTTTAAGTAAAATTGATACCCTTTTTATAGTATTTTTAAGTTGTTTTTCTTTAAATAAAATCGTTTTTTTCTGAAAAAGTTCTGTTACCTTAAACTGGTCCTTGAGTTTCTTATTTAATGTCTCAAGGTTAGATCTTTCCTCTAAAAAATAAACGATAAAATCAAAAGAATTGAGGGGGAGCTAACTTTCCCCATTTATTCAAAAAAGTGGTGTTTTTCATTTGTGGCTGGTACAAGTGTTTTTCTAAACCAGAGGCACTATCCCCCTTTTGATATAGGTTCCAAAACTGTACCCCAAAATGATGAATTGTTCCTTTTAACCTGGTTAAATCTCTGAAAGCGCCTTAAAAGTTGGGGTGTACTTTATTTGGAAGGGTTTTCCTCAGAAAAGACATTCTTCACCTCCGGTAAGTATTGATTGGGATCTATACTAGCAGACAGGAAGCCTGCCATAACCTGGGTCGCAAAAGATAACAAAAAGAAAAAAATATATCCAATACGGACACTTCCTACAGCAGGTATCCGCACAAAACACAATACTATATATAACCCACACCACTAAAGAAAATTGTGTTTTACCTAAAATATAACTTTTAATAAATACTTCTAAAAATACTCAACAAGACGAGATGCGCATATCAAAGCAATACAACTAAAATTTAGAAAATATATATCCACAGGGACCTAAATAGGACACAAGGGCTATAAAATCCCTATTTAACCTATCCTAATCTATACCAAAATACGGAGTAGTCGCCCCAAAAAGGGCGCCCCCGTCCGGGACCTAATCCCTAACACACACTATCCCTATAACAAATGTCCCAACATGTTTCGGTGTCCCTCTCTCACCTCCTCAGGGGACTAATAGGGAAAGCAACTCCTTCACAAGCCCAATAGAGGCTAAACAAAATACTTTAAAGATAGTGTATAATAAATGCAGATACACATAATTCGGTACCACAGTCAGGCAGAAGGTCATACATGAGAAATCAATTCAAAGAAGCACCCTAGAACATCAAGTATAACACAAACCAAGCATGGAGGTTAAAAATGTTTTCCTTTACATTTCCATAGGCAACTTATAATAGGCAGGGGAGCAGCTAGGTGGTACATACTAGTCCTTTAAGTCAAGGACGACCAGGACATGCCCTATACTAAGCCAATGAAGAATGAAGCAGGCTTCGATGAAGACAGCAGAGAATAGGTAAGTGCCCATGCTGCCAGCCATGCGAATTGGCCGAACTGGGGCTTGTTACAGCACATTTCCCTGTAACAATAAAAAAATAAATAATCTTGTGCCCGAATCTTGCCAACACACACATTACATATGCTGAACATACAATGAAACTACACAATTACCCACATATTCTCATGTACATTCTCCAATATGGTGTGCGTGATAAGCTTTACAAGGTGCCTGGAAGGAATCTATATTGGAGAAGGGGAGTAGAAACTACAACCTAGGATAAATCTACGCACAATATATAAGACTCTGTGGGTAAAGAATTCTCTGGACCAGGACACAGAATGACAAATCGAAGAGGCATTTCAAGAATGACAGAGAGCTGAAAATTTGGAAACTCAAAACATTCCACTCATTGACCCAAATACTAAACCTAAGACCTGGAATTATCAACCATAACATGAATACACTTTATACCCCTGGACCTTACTGACTCCAGATCTCTGCAGTCATCAACTCCATTGCCGTTCCATCTGTAACAAATTATTATTATTATTTATTTTAGAGCGTCATTGATTCCAGGGCGCAGCACATTCAAGGGGAGTTACATACATAACAAATGTTGAACACATACAATGGTGACGATAAATGACCAACAACTGGTACAGAGGGGAAAGAGGACCCTGCCCGTGAAGGCTTACAATCTACAAGGAAGGGGGGGAGAGACAGAAGGTGTAGGACAGATATGTTTGTGGGGCAGTGTGCTGGTGGTGGGGTTACCGTAGGTTATAGGCTCCTGAAGAGTTGGGTTTTTAGGTTGCTTTTGAAACTGGTGAAAGTTGGGGAGAGTCTGATGTTTTGGAGTAATGAGTTCCAGAGAATGGGGGAAGCACGAGAGAAGTCTTGGAGACGGTTATGTGAAGAGCAGAGAAGAAGGTCCTGTGAGGAGCGGAGATTGCGAGAGGGGAGGTATCTGGAGATTAAGGCAGAGATGTATGGAGGGGAGAGGTTAAGGAGAGCCTTGTAGGTCAGGGTTAGTAACGTGAAATGAATTCGCTGGGCAATGGGAAGCCAGTGTAGGGATTGGCAGAGGGGAGAGGCAGAGGAGTAGCGAGGAGAGAGGTGAATCAGACGGGCAGCAGAGCTGAGAATGGTTTGAAGGGGAACAAGAGTGCTAAATGTGAGGCCGCAGAGAAGGATGTTGCAGTAGTCTAGACAAGAGATGACAAGAGCATGGACTAACGTTTTTGTAGTGTAAAAGTTGAGGAATGGGCGGATGCGCAAGATATTTTTCGGGTGGAGGCGGCAGGCAGAGGTGAAGGTTTGGATGTGTGGTTTGAAAGACAGAGAAGAGTCAAAGGTTATCCCGTGGCAGCGGACCTGTGGTGCTGGTGAGAGAGTGTAGCTATTGACTATGATAGATAGATCAGATGGGGTGATAGAGTGGCACGGTTGAAAGATGATAAATTCAGTTTTCTCCACATTTAGTTTTAAGAGACGGCAGGAGAACAAAGAGGATATGGACGATAAACAGTCTGGGATCCGGGAGAGAAGAAAGGTAACATCAGGACCGGAGATGTAGAGTTGGGTGTCGTCCGCATACAGGTGGTATAGAAAGCTGTGTGAAGCTATGAGCTGACCCAGACCAAGAGTTTTGGTTTTATAGTTGTAGCCTATCTTAAAGATGTATCACCCCATGTAACATGTCCTAGTGCAATATCTCTTAGATATTGTCACGTTCGTGTCATCTGGCTCTGGTCGTCGGCGACGGCCGCCGCGATCATAACTGCGGCTTTGCTTTACCCTGTGTGAACACTGTCCTCTATCTTGGACTTTAATTGAATCCTGGCCAACGCCCGTGGCCAGGAACTTTCCAGCACTCTCTGGGTTAATCTATTCTCTCGGTGATTGACAGATTCTGCTCCCTATCACCTCTGCTCTGTTTCCTCCCCTTCACTATTTATAGCAACAATTTCCTTCCCTACTTGCCTGATATAGGTTATTCACCTGTAGTTCGCCGTATGTTCTTCTGTGGTTTCTGTGCTCTCCTGACCTTTCGCTTTGGACCCCGGTTATCCTCTTTTGTCTCACGTCTCTGTACCGCGCTGCCCATACTGTTGCCGACTTTGGACCGCCCCCGGTTACCCTCTTTGTCTCACGTCTCTGTACCTCGCTGCCCGTACTGTTGCTGACTTTGGACCACCCGACTATACTTATTGTTCTGTGTCTGTTTGTCCTGTCTGTGTCGGACCTATATCAGTGCAGCTATCAGTCTTCCAGTTGGGGCCGGCCTATTAAGGAGTCGGGTTCCCCAAAAGGCAGGGACAGGGGCTGGGACCAGAATCAGAGCCCACTTGTCTGTGTCTGTGTGTGTGTCCCTGACCGGTCCCTGACATTATAGCAGGCCCATATTCTAAACCATCTCACCTGCGGTTCAGTATGAGTACCGACCTGTCGGTCTCGGACCGCCTGGATGAGTTAACCACGCAATTCCAGGGCATGGCGGGCCTTATGTCCCTGATCTCACTTCGACTGGATGCCATGTCTACTCCGGCTCCTGATCCTTTTGTCCCGTTAGTATCCGTGCCCTCTCCCGGGTTTGTGGGTCAAAATGTACAGCACAAACCAAACCTGCGACTTCCTGACTGTTTCGAGGGAAACCCTGATAAGTTTCGGACCTTCAGGGAATCCTGTCGCCTATTTTTCCAGTTCAACAATTTTTCCTCAGAGGCTGAGAAAGTTGCCATGGTGGTGTCCCTCCTCCAGGGTCCACCTCAGGATTGGGCATTAAGTATGCCTCCTGAGGCCCCCAGAGTGGAAATCGGTGGACACATTTTTTCTAACATTGAGCCATATTTATGATGACTCTCACCGGGCAGTGTTGGCAGAAACTCATCTCTTATCCATCCAGCAGGGTCATCGCACAGCTGAGGATTACTGTTCTGAATTCCGCCAATGGAGCTCGGTAATTGGGTGGCCTGATCCACCTCTGAAGACCCTCTTCAGACAGGGGCTGTCTGAAGCTTTGAAGGATGCTATGGTCAGTCATGCTATTCCAGAGACCTTAGGGGATTTTATGACCTTGGCCATATCTATCAACAGAAGGTTGAGAGAAAGACGCAGGGAAAAGATGGGGGGGAGGGGGGTTTACTGGAAAGTTTAGGTCAGATTCCCCTGTAAAATCTTTCTCCGCTGTGTCTGCTAAAACTCCTCTTTCACTCTTTTCACCATCTCCTGCTGCGGGCTCAGGAGAGGAACCCATGGTGTTGGGCTCCGCGTCGGCGGCTATCAGGAGGAAACATTGAGCTGACAATGCCTTGTGTTTCTACTGTGGGGAATCCGGCCATGTTCTGAGGAGCTGCCCGACCCGGCCTAAGTGCCCGTGGAAGATCGGAAAATGCCTGAAGGACAGCAAGAAGGATAACTCAGGCGTACAGGTACCCCTTAATTGGGATAATAAGATTTCTTTGCCGGTAACCTTAATTTCTGGGGCCAAGAGTTTTGTTTGTCAAGCCATGATCGATTCAGGAGCAGCCATTAGTTTTATCAGCATGACTGTGGCCCATGCCTTAGGGGTAGAACTAATTCCGGTATGTTCTCCCTTTTCGGTTTAATGTGGCCAGTCTACCCCCCCTTAATGGAGGGAAGAATAGAATACTGAACCACTGAAATTACGTTGAATGTTGGGTGCCTGCATTCCGAACAATTGTCTTTTTTCATAATGGAGAGACTTACTACTGTTATTATTTTGGGTTTACCATGGATACGCCTCCTTAATCCTGTGCTTGACTGGAGGACTGCTGAGTTGGTTAAATGGGGGGAGTCATGTGGTCCTCATTTAAAGACTGTACAGTCCTTGGTGTGTTCTATAAATGATAATTATACTATGCCCGACTTCGTCTCTGATTTTGAAGACGTCTTTGAGGAGACCATTGCGGACACCCTCCCGCTGCATCGGCGATATGATTGCGCTATAGACCTCGTTCCAGGGGCCAAGCTGCCTAAGGGTCGAATTTTCAACCTATCTACCCTGGAACGAGAATCTATGCGTCAATATATCAAGGAAAGCCTGAAAAAAGGTTACATACGACCATCTACCTCGCCGGTGGGTGCTGGTTTTTTCTTTGTCGAGAAAAAAGATGGAGGCCTCCGACCTTGTATTGATTACAGGGAGCTCAATAAGATTACTATAAAGGACCAGCATCCACTTCCCCTGATCCCAGATCTTTTTAGCTAGTGCCCGATGATTTTCCAAAATTGATCTCCGCGGGGCATACAACCTAATCCGGATCAGGGAAGGGGACGAATGGAAGACGGCCTTTAATACACCTGAGGGACACTTCAACTACCTAGTCATGCCGTTTGGTCTTTTTAATGCCAGAGCCGTCTTCCAACGATTTGCTAATGATATCTTTAGTGACGTTCTGGGTCGTTTTGTTGTTGTGTACTTAGATGACATCCTCATCTTTTCCCCGGATTATGATACTTATCGGAATCATGTAAAGGAGGTCCTCTCCAGGTAACGTCAGAATCAATTATGCGCCAAACTGTCTAAAATATCTGTTCGGAGTCCAGGAGATAGGGTTCTTGGGGTACATACTTAGTCCTAGTGCTATAAGTATGGACCCACAAAAGGTTTCGGCCATCACACAGTGGGTGAGACCTACTACCTTGAAAGACATCCAACGTTTTTTTAGGTTTTGCTAATTACTATCGCAAATTTATCAAGAATTTATCCTTGATTGTTAAACCCCTCACTGACCTTACTAGGAAAGAGGCTGACCCCACCTCCTGGACACCTGAGGCCGAACAAGCATTCTTTACCTTGAAAAAATGTTTCACTTCTGCACCTGTCTTGGTCCATCCAGATGCAGAACAACCTTTTGTCATAGAGGTGGATGCATCTGAAACAGGGGTGGGAGCCGTCCTGTCCCAGGGAACTGAACCTTATACTAATCTCCGACCCATTGCCTTCTTCTCCAGAAAATTCTCCACCGCGGAGGTCAACTACGATATTGGTAACCGGGAACTGCTAGCCATAAAATGGGCTTTTGAAGAGTGGAGGCACCTTCTGGAGGGGGCCAGACATAGGGTGACTGTTCTTACTGATCATAAAAATCTTCTGTATCTTGATAATGCTAAACGGTTGAACCCCCGCCAAGCACGAAGGGCTTTGTTTTTTTTACTAGGTTTAACTTTGTGGTGACCTATCGTCCAGGGGCAAAAAATGTTAAGGCCGACGCCTTGTTCCGAAGCTTTGGTATAAGTGACATCTCGGAGGAGGAACCCGAAAATATCCTCGCTCCGGGAGTAGTTGTTGCTACCCTTACTGCTGACTTAGTCTCCGCGATTGCGAACTCACAAGGCTCGGCCCCTCCCAGTATCCCCCCCGGAAAACACTTTGTTCCATGTCATCTTCGTTTAAAAATCTTGGAGGAGGTCCACTCCTCAGTTCTGTCTGGGCATCCTGGCATCGTGGGCACCAGATACCTCCTGTCTCGTACCTATTGGTGGCCTTCGTGGCAGCGTGATGTCAGGGAATTTGTTACTGCTTGTGAAACTTGTGCCAGAGCAAAGGTACCCCGGCAACTTCCTGAAGGATTATTGCACCCTCTCCCGTTGTCCAATAGGCCTTGGTCCCACATATCTATGGATTTATTACCGATGTCCCCTTTCTAAGGGTAAGTTGGTGATTTGGGTGGTGGTGGACTGATTCTCTAAAATGTGTCATCTTATTGCTCTAAAGAAATTACCATCAGCCAAAACCCTCAGCCGATTTATTTGTTCGTCATATACTGAGACTTCATGGTATTCCTTCCAGTACTGTGTCTGATAGAGGGGTACAGTTTGTGTCAAGGTTCTGGAGAGCATTTTGTGGTAGGTTGGGCATCTCTTTGTCCTTCTCCTCTGCCTTCCACCCCGAAACTAATGAGCAAACTGAAAGACTTAATCAGTCACTAGAACAATATCTCAGATGTTATGTTTCGGAGTGTCAGGAGAAGTGGAGTGAGTTTTTGCCTATGGCCGAGTTTGCTCTAAACAATCACGGGAATTCCTCAACCCGATTATCTCCCTTTTACTGTAATTACAGTTTTCACCCCAGGTACTCCGCCACAACAGGTTGCAAATCTAAGTTCTCTTCCGTAAAAACCGCCATCAAGCTACTGTGCACAGTCTGGGCTATGAGTCGTGAGACTCTAGAAAAAGCCCAACAACAACAAATTAAATATGCTAATAAAAAACGTCAACTCGGACCTGAATATGCTGTCAGTGACAAGGTGTGGCTCTCGACGAAAAATCTCCGCCTTCGGGTCCTGTCTACTAAGTTCCTTCCTCGGTTTATTGGTCCCTTTGTTATCTCTGAAATTGTTAACCCGGTATCTTTTAGATTACACCTTCCGAATTCCCTCCGCATTCATCCTGTGTTTCACAAATCTTTACTTAAAAGGTACATTCCTGCTGTGATCAGTCGTTCCTCTCCTCGCCCTGTGGTCATACAAGGGGAGTTAGAATATGAAATTGAGCGTATAATTGACTCCCGCAGAGTCCAGAACGCTCTCAATACCTAGTTCACTGGAAAGAGTGTGGTCCAGAGGAGCGGGTGTGGGTGACAGCTAGGGACTTGCATGCCCCCAGACTTGTGGAAAAGTTCCACCAAGCTAACCCCTCCAAACCAGGGGGATCTAAGGAGGGTCCGGTGGCCCCTCATAGAAGGGGGGGTACTGTCACGTTCGTGGCATCCGGCTCTGGTCGTCGCCGACGGCCGCTGCAACCATAACTGGGGCTTTACTTTACCCTGTGTGAACACTGTCCTCTATCTTGGACTTTAATTGAATCCTGGCCAACGCCCGTGGCCAGGAACTTTCCAGCACTCTCTGGGTTAATCTATTCTCTCGGTGATTGACAGAGTCTGCTCCCTATCACCTCTGCTCTGTTTCCTCCCCTTCCCTATTTATAGCCACCACGATTTGCTAATGATATCTTTAGGGACGTTCTGGGTCGTTTTGTTGTTGTGTACTTAGATGACATCCTCATCTTTTCCCCGGATTATGATACTTATCGGAATCATGTAAAGGAGGTCCTCTCCAGGTAACGTCAGAATCAATTATGCGCCAAACTGTCTAAAATATCTGTTCGGAGTCCAGGAGATAGGGTTCTTGGGGTACATACTTAGTCCTAGTGCTATAAGTATGGACCCACAAAAGGTTTCGGCCATCACACAGTGGGTGAGACCTACTACCTTGAAAGACATCCAACGTTTTTTTAGGTTTTGCTAATTACTATCGCAAATTTATCAAGAATTTATCCTTGATTGTTAAACCCCTCACTGACCTTACTAGGAAAGAGGCTGACCCCACCTCCTGGACACCTGAGGCCGAACAAGCATTCTTTACCTTGAAAAAATGTTTCACTTCTGCACCTGTCTTGGTCCATCCAGATGCAGAACAACCTTTTGTCATAGAGGTGGACGCATCTGAAACAGGGGTGGGAGCCGTCCTGTCCCAGGGAACTGTACCTTATACTAATCTCCGACCCATTGCCTCTTCGCTCCAGAAAATTCTCCACCGCGGAGGTCAAACTACGATATTGGTAACCGGGAACTGCTAGCCGTAAAATGGGCTTTTGAAGAGTGGAGGCACCTTCTGGAGGGGGCCAGGCATAGGGTGACTGTTCTTACTGATCATAAAAATCTTCTGTATCTTGACAATGCTAAACGGTTGAACCCCCGTCAAGCACAATGGGCTTTGTTTTTTACTAGGTTTAACTTTGTGGTGACCTATCGTCCAGGGGCAAAAAATGTTAAGGCCGACGCCTTGTCCCGAAGCTTTGGTATAAGTGACATCTCGGAGGAGGAACCCGAAAATATCCTCGCTCCGGGAGTAGTTGTTGCTACCCTTACTGCTGACTTAGTCTCCGCGATTGCGAACTCACAAGGCTCGGCCCCTCCCAGTCTCCCCCCGGAAAACTCTTTGTTCCATGTCATCTTCGTTTGAAAATCTTGGAGGAGGTCCACTCCTCAGTTCTGTCTGGGCATCCTGGCATCGCGGGCACCGGATACCTCCTGTCTCGTACCTATTGGTGGCCTTCGTGGCAGCGTGATGTCAGGGAATTTGTTACTGCTTGTGAAACTTGTGCCAGCGCAAAGGTACCCCGGCAACTTCCTGAAGGATTATTGCACCCTCTCCCGTTGCCCAATAGGCCTTGGTCCCACATATCTGTGGATTTCATTACCGATCTTCCCCTTTCTAAGGGTAAGTCGGTAATTTGGGTGGTGGTGGACTGATTCTCTAAAATGTGTCATCTTATTGCTCTAAAGAAATTACCATCAGCCAAAACCCTCGCCGATTTATTTGTTCGTCATATACTGAGACTTCATGGTATTCCTTCCAGTATTGTGTCTGATAGAGGGGTACAGTTTGTGTCAAGGTTCTGGAGAGCATTTTGTGGTAAATTAGGCATCTCTTTGTCCTTCTCCTCTGCCTTCCACCCCGAAACTAATGAGCAAACTGAGAGACTTAATCAGTCACTAGAACAATATCTCAGATGTTATGTTTCGGAGTGTCAGGAGAAGTGGAGTGAGTTTTTGCCTATGGCCGAGTTTGCTCTAAACAATCACGAGAATTCCTCAACCCGATTATCTCCCTTTTACTGTAATTACGGCTTTCACCCCAGGTACTCCGCCGCAACAGGTTGCAAATCTAAGTTCTCTTCCATAAAAACCGCCATCAAGCTACTGTGCACAGTCTGGGCTATGAGTCGTGAGACTCTAGAAAAAGCCCAACAACAACAAATTAAATATGCTAAGAAAAAACGTCAACTCGGACCTGAATATGCTGTCAGTGACAAGGTGTGGCTCTCGACGAAAAATCTCCGCCTTCGGGTCCTGTCTACTAAGTTCCTTCCTCGGTTTATTGGTCCCTTTGTTATCTCTGAAATTGTTAACCCGGTATCTTTTAGATTACACCTTCCGAATTCCCTCCGCATTCATCCTGTGTTTCACAAATCTTTACTTAAAAGGTACATTCCTGCTGTGATCAGTCGTTCCTCTCCTCGCCCTGTGGTCATACAAGGGGAGTTAGAATATGAAATTGAGTGTATAATTGACTCCCGCAGAGTCCAGAACGCTCTCAATACCTAGTTCACTGGAAAGAGTGTGGTCCAGAGGAGCGGGTGTGGGTGACAGCTAGGGACTTGCACGCCCCCAGACTTGTGGAAAAGTTCCACCAAGCTAACCCCTCCAAACTAGGGGGATCTAAGGAGGGTCCGGTGGCCCCTCATAGAAGGGGGGGTACTGTCACGTTCGTGTCATCTGGCTCTGGTCGTCGGCGACGGCCGCTGCGATCATAACTTGGGCTTTGGTTTACCCTGTGTGAACCCTGTCCTCTATCTTGGACTTTAATTGAATCCTGGCCAGCGCCCGTGACCAGGAATTTTCCATCACTCTCTGGGTTAATCTATTCTCTCGGTGATTGACAGATTCTGCTCCCTATCACCTCTGCTCTGTTTCCTCCCCTTCCCGAGTTATAGCCACCACTTCCTTCCCTCCTTGTCTGCTATAGGTTATTCCCCTGTAGTTCGCCGTATTCTCTTCTGTGGTTTCTGTGCTCTCCTGACCTTTTCGCTTTGGACCCCGGTTATCCTCTTTTGTCTCATGTCTCTGCACCGCGCTGCCTGTACTGTTGCCGACTTTGGACCACCCGACTACGCTTATTGTTCTGTTGCCGACTTTGGACCGCCCCCGGTTACCCTCTTTGTCTCACGTCTCTGTACCTCTCTGATCGTACTGTTGTCGACTTTGGACCGCCCGACTACGCCTATTGTTCTGTGTCTGTTTGTCCTGTCTGTGTCACACCTATATCAGTGCAGCTATCAGTCTTCCGGTTGGGGCCGGCCTATTAAGGAGTCGGGTTCCCCAAAAGGCAGGGACAGGGGCTGGGATCAGAGTCAGGGCCCACTTGTCTGTGTCTGTGTGTGTGTCCCTGACCGGTCCCTGACAGATATAGAGCTGCTTTGCCATTCATTTGTATAGTTGCTTGATGAAAACGCCCGATATTTTTCTGGTCAGTCAATAAAGGTATCGCTCCTACAATACTTTTATCTTTTTTTGTACTGATATATTTATCGTGATGTCGGCAGCCTTAGATGTACAGAACCAGATTTTACTGGGACATTGTTACATGTTCAATAAATATGCATAAAAGCTAAAATAATAACAGTATGAAATTAAAATTTTCCACTACTGCTTGGCTGCATATTTGCCATAGAACCCACATGTTATATGATGCAATCTGGACAGGTAGAGACACAGAATCAATTGCCTTTTGATAAATGTAACCTGGGGCTCTGTTTAGCGTAATTCTAATGGAAGCAAGCCTATAATAACAAATATAAAGATAAATCTATTGACTACAAATTACGTACATCTATGCAACTGTTTTTTTTTCTGTGTGCTGAATCCAGGCAAGATGGATTTTGAAGCCATTTTTTGTTTCCATTAAATATACAAAAAAGTATTAGATTTTACAATGTTGTATAGATTGGCATTTTAATATGGTACACATTGAGTAATAGATGCACTCCGAAATTAAAGCCTGATTGTGTTTTTTGAGTCTTGTGTAGCTACGGACAGTCCTATCTTAAAGGGAACATCCCAGGCTGTTTATGCTATCCTTTTTGAGGGTAGGATATGATAGAGGGAGAGAAGTGATATTTAGGGTTATATGATTTAGAACAGGATTTCTGAGAAAAACAGAGAAAATACTGACTGGACTTTAAGAGACAGTAGGAGTCCTGTTTATTAGCCCACATACAGCGATTGACAGCTTTCCCTGTATCGGTGGGTATACGGAGCTGTCAATCACTGTATGTGACAGCAGGATTTTCAGTTTCACTTTCACAGATTTTCAGCACCAAATCATATCAACATATCTATCACAAACCAGGCATTTGCCCGGCGGGCCGCTGGGGTCCGGGCCGCAGGGCCGGCTCAGATCGCCCGCCGAGGAGGACGGTGTTCCCCTCCGGCGGGCCCCGAGTCCCGGCGCCGGTCTGTGGCGTGCTACAGGAGCCGCAATGGTCGTATCAGCGACCGGACCCATGTGGCAGGGGGCCGATAGGCCCCCCTCGCCACACGGCTTCACGGCTGGGTCACAGACCCAGCCATGCAGCCATCACGGGCGCCGCCTGCACCGCGCGGTGCAAGCAGTGGCCGAGGCTGAACAGCTGGGATCTTCTGATCCTGTCTGTCCAGCTCCCAGGAGGCCGCGGGGCAGGCGCGCGATGTAATGACGTCATCGCGCGCCTGCTCCGTGGCCCCCACTCGGGTAAGAGCGGCCGCTCCGGAGCAGGTGACGAGGAGGGTACAGCGGGTGCGTATTATTATTATTTTTTTTTTTAAACTACTTACTGTCCCTGGCTGCCTATAATAGCCCTGCCCTGGCTACCTATAGCCTGCCCTGGCTACCTATACCCTGCCTGGCTACCTATACCCTGCCTGGCGATATGCTGCCCTGCCCTGGCTACCTATACCCTGCCTGGCTATATGATGCCCTGCCCTGGCTACCTATACCCTGCCCTGGCTACCTATACCCTGCCTGGCTATATGATGCCCTGCCCTGGCTACCTATACCCTGCCTGGCTATATGATGCCCTGCCCTGGCTACCTATACCCTGCCCTGGCTACCTATACCCTTCCTGGCTATATGATGCCCTGCCCTGGCTACCTATACCCTGCCCTGGCTACCTATACCCTGCCCTGGCTACCTATACCCTGCCTGCCTGCCTATACCCTGCCCTGGCTGCCTATAATAGCCCTGGCAACTTATACCCTGCCCTGGCTTCCTATAATAGCCCTGGCTGCCTATACCCTGCCCTGGTTGCCTATAATATCCCTGGCTACCTATACCCTGCCCTGGCTGCCTATACCCTGCCCTGGCTACCTATACCATGCCCTGGCTGCCTATACCCTGCCCTGGCTGCCTATAATAGCCCTGGCTACTTATACCCTGCCCTGGCTGCCTATACCCTGCCCTGGCTGCCTATAATAGCCCTGCCTACCTATACACTGTCCTTGCTGGCTATAATAACCCTGCCTACCTATACACTGCCCTGGCTGCCTATACACTGCCCTGCCTACCTATATACTGCCCCTGCCTACCTATATACTGCCCCTGCCTACCTATATACTGTCCCTGCCTACCTATATACTGTCCCTGCCTGCCTATATACTGTCCCTGCCTGCCTATACGTGGCCCTGCCTGTCTGTATACTGTCCCTGCCTGCCTGCATACTGTCCCTGCCTGCCTACTGTCCCTGCCTACCTACATACTGTCCCTGCCTACCTACATACTGGCCCTGCCTGCCTAGTGGGGGTCTACCTATTTACATGCCACTTATCTGACATTTTTTAATTTCTAATTTTTAGGGTCTAACATACGCTGTTTGGGGAATTGATAGGAAAGTGCTGGAAGAGAGAGGGTTTTAAGATGATTTGTTAAATTCTAGGGGGAGATAGTGACCCTAGAAGGGGGACACTGCATGCTGTACTGGAGGGAGAAAAAAAGGGAAGGGAATGACTCATCAGGGAAGACACATGGGGTTTGGGCCAGAAGGAGAAGAAAAGGGAAGAAAAACAACCCCCATCAAGATGAGTCTCCTGTGGTCCCTGCTGTCAGGGGTCATTTTACTTTTTTTGGAATCAGGCTGTTTCAGTGATGGGACCTGCTACTGGGGATTTTGGGTGGGTTTTGGGGTTAGTTGGTGTATGTATGTCAGTGTGGGTTGTCCGATTGTAAAGCAAGGCCCCCTGACTCTGTGACGGGGGGTTTTCGCCACTTTTCTTTTTGCTTTGTGTAGGGGGCTTAAACCCAAGCGGTTTTGGTGCATTTTTGTGCTTTTTTTTGTGCAGAAATTACGCATTAAATAACCCGTCTCTCTGCACAAAACGGCACCAAAAAAACCCTAAAAAACCACCAAAAAAAAAAATCAAAAATGCACCCAAAAACTCCGGTGAAAGCCTTTATAGTGTAGTTTTTTTAGAAAATAACGAGGGCGAGAACAAGGGAAATTTTGTAAGCGGATATTGTATTGGGTGCTGGGGTTTGTGCCAGGGGATTTTATTCCCCGTCGGCCCTGTCTAAACCCTATATAACACAGGCCCCGCTTTTTCCCTTATTATAAACCCTAATATCCAGAGTCAGCCCCTTCCTTATCATATAACCATATAATTTCCCGGCTCAACTTCTCTCCCCTTATAATAAACCTATATACACAGGTCAGTTCTCCCTTATCATATAACCCCTTTTTTACAGAGTCGCTTCTCTCCCCTATCATATAAACCCCTTTTTTCACGAGCCAGCTTCCTTTCCCTCTTCATATAACCCTAATATCACAGAACTCAGCTTTCTTCCTCTTATAAACCCATATATCCGAGCCCCACTTTTTTCCTTATCATTAACCCAGTTCCAGAGCTCAGCCCTCCATATATAACCCTAAATTTTAAAAGAGTTGCTTCTCTCCTTTACATTAACCCCGTATACGTGGGAAAAAAAGTATTTTAGTCAGCCCGCAATTGTGAAGTTCCCCATTAAAAAAATGGAGGCCCTGTCGACATTAGGTCGACCTCAACTGTGAGAGACAAAATGAGAAAACAAATCTGAAAATCACATTGTCTGATTTGGAAATAATTTATTTGCAAATTATGGTGGAAAATAAGTATTTGGTCAATAACAAAAGTTCATCTCAATACTTTGTTATATATCCTTTGTTAGCAATGACAGAGGTCAAACGTTTTCTGTAAGTCTTACAAGGAGGGCACACACTGTTGCTGGTATGTTGGCCCATTCCTCCATGCAGATCTCCTCTAGAGCAATGATGTTTTGGGACTGTCGCTGGGCAACACGGACTTTCAACTATCCCCAAAGATTTTCTATGGAGATGAGATCTGGAGACTGGCTGGGCCACTACAGGACCTTGAGATGCTTCTTACGAAGCCACTCTTTTCTTGCCCTGGCAGTGTGCTTGGGATCATTGTCATGCTGAAAGAAACAGCCACGTTTCATCTTCGATGCCCTTGCCTGATGGAAGGAAATTTGCACTCAAAATTTCATGAGACTTTCTTTCATGTACATGGATCAGTCGTCCTGGTCCCTTTGCAGAGAAACATCCCCAAAGCATGATGTTGCCATCTCCATGCTTCACAGTAGGTCTGGTGTTCTTTGGATGCAACTCAGCATTCTCTCTCCTCCAAACATGACTAGTTGTGTTTCTACCAAACAGTTCTACTTTGGTTTCATCTGACCATATGACATTCTCCCAATACTCTTCTGGATCATCCAAATGCTCTCTAGCCAACTTCAGAGGGGCCCAGAAATGTACTGGCTTAAGCAGGGGGACACATCTGGCACTGCAGGATCTGAGTCCCTGGTGGCCTAGTGTTTTACTGATGGTAGCCTTTGTTACACTGGTCCCAGCTCTCTGCAAGTCATTCACTAGGTCCCCCCCGTGTGGTTTTGGGATTGTTGCTCACTGTTCTTGTAGTCATTTTGACCCCACGGGGTGAGATCTTACGTGGAGCCGCAGATCAAGGGAGATTATCAGTGGTCTTGTATGTCTTCCATTTTCTAATTATTGCTCCCACAGTTGATTTCTTCACACCAAGCTGCTTGCCTATTGCAGATTCAGTCTTCCCAGCCTGGTGCAGGGCTACAATTTTGTTTCTGGTGTCCTTCGACTGCTCTTTGGGCTTCACCATAGTGGAGTTTGGAGTGTGACTGTTTGAGGTTGTGGACAGGTGTCTTTTATACTGATAACAAGTTCAAACAGGGGCCATTACTACAGGTAATGAGCGGAGGACAGAGGAGCCTCTTAAAGAAGAAGTTTCAGGTCTGTGAGAGACAGAAATCTTGCTTGTTCGTAGGTGACCAAATACTTATTTTCCATCATAGTTTGCAAATAAATTCTTTCCAAATCAGACAATGTGATTTCTAGGATTTGTTTTCTCATTTTGTCTCTCATAGTTGAGGTCGACCTATGATGTCAATTACAGGCCTCTCTCATCTTTTTAAGTGGGAGAACTTGCACAACTGGTGGTTGACTAAATGCTTTTTTCCCCTCTGTAGGAGGGAGAGATCTGCCCCAGGTACTACGCAACGTTTTTGTGTTGAAATTACACAACAGCAAGCTGAAAATACGCCGTGTAGCCAAGACTTAATCTGCCCATAAACCTTAGGGTTTGTTTACATGGCGTGTAGGGTCCGTTTTTAGATGCATGCTTGGCTCCATGTTTCGGACCCTAAATGGACCCAAACACGCATCTAACAATGTGCAGTGTGTGGACATGTCAATTCTTTGAACGTATCCGAAAGATGCATCAGAAAGACGCAAGTAAACATGCGTCGGTGTTCAGACGAGTGATCACTGATGCGTGTTTACTTGCATCTTTCTGATGCGTCTTTCGGATCCATTAAAAGGATTGTCATGTCAATTCTTGATCTATTTGACACAGTAGGCACCTTATTTAAAACTATAGAGTCCGTTCCTGCTGCAGCCAAAACACACCCAAACATGCACCTGCGTGTTGGATGTGATTTACGCAGCGCTTTTGAATGCATTTTTCGGATTCAAAACGGGTCCAAAAAGGGATACAACACGCCCGGTGAACATACCCTTAGACTCGTGCCACTGCAAGCGGAGCAAAGGACAAAAGTTGCCAATGTGATTGGCATAAAATTGAGTGCTAATGTGCAACCATTAAAACTGCACCTACCTGAAGATGATGTGCAATATCGAGGAACAACTCTCGGCTCCAACAAAAGAGACGGATACTGCAAACTGCCACCTTCTTTACCAACCAGCAGGCCTTTGAGGCGGGTAAATGACTACAGAAGAAGAAGTGTTCGTAGTCCAAAAATGTGCCATAGGAGACAGGTCAATCCTGAAAAAGTGTTATATGAAGTAATATGAAATGTGTTGGGACATGTTTTTTTATGCTGCCAATAAAGGAACATGGATTTCACCTATCTGCTATCTGAAGCATTGAATTGCAGAGTTGCGTGATCACCTAAGGCAGAATTTCGGACTGCCAACACTTTTTGTTCCATGAATCGTAGGTAGCTGTCTTTTGGCTGACAGCAATCCCTCCCAACTACATTAAATGAATGCAAGTCTTGTAATAGGGAAGGCAGACAAAACCACTGCTGAAAACTTCTATCAGTAGCTTATTTCCTGCGGGGGACATAAGATTGGGTGTGATAAAATTCAACATACCTGATCTTACTGCACTCGGACACCTGTCAGCAGTGGAGAGCTAGGTGGCCCCCATACACATAGGTGGGCTGGCAATGACCTATATTCATCTAATGTGTATGGCCTATATGTAAATCTCAGGTTAGTTGAAAAAAAAATTGGCCCAATTTGTAGAAAAATACTTTAAATGGGTTTTACTTAAAGAGGTTTTGTCACGATCTTATTTCATACCTCCTGCATCCAGCCCTTCAGCTCTGTGTGCTCAGAAGGGGGCGTATGTGTTTTATTTGATTTGCATATCATGTGACCCTGCAGGATGACATCACCAGGCCTTTCCTCTCTCTAGTGAAAGAAAGGTATTTTTATGTATAGAATTTTAAGTAGGTACACTGTAGCTCAGAGGTAACATTTTTGCTTTACAGCACAAGGGTCCTTGGTTCAAATCCCTGCAGGAACTTAACCTGTGGATTTTTTTTCTCTTTATCATTGCACATACCTCATTGAGGTTTCTTTTTTTTTTATTTATTTGCACTGTCTGACTAATTACTAAGGAGTACAGAGGACGGGAGTAGAATGACAGCACCCGGAGTTTGAACACTCAGTAGCTGCCTGAGAGGAGAGGTGATATCTGAGCATGTGCGACCAGGACTGAGGAGCCCTGGTCGTATCCTCTGGAGACGAGCTGTAAACAATGGATCACTAAAGGAGCAGCTAAAACAAAAAAACGGTCCAGAATTTCTAATAATGATGAATGGTTAAAATGTTTCTTATTTTATTTTCAAACTTCCCACGTCAATTTTACTTTGTGGCAAAACCCCTTTAAAAGGCCTGTAGAGCTCTGCAGGAAAATAAACTGTGAAGGGGCCACAGCAGTAAACCAGCTCTGCAACTCCTATGATTTCATGATAGTAAAGACCCTGTCAGTCGAACCCCTATCAAAAAGCCTGCTTATATTAGTGATTTGTCCTCATTCTAAGAGATAGGAAATTATCTTTTAATATTAGGTGTTTCTTTAAGCAAGAGACCTGACATTAAAGATGGCGCAATATAACTCAATACCAGTATAACACATTGTCACATAGAAATTGTGGTGTCCACGATATACATCAGACAGTAATGGAAGAGGGGGGGGTAACTAGAATTCATATGGCCCAATAGCAGAATGAGATGGGGCCCCATTACCTTCTAACAAGAAACTGAAACACTAGTATAAGTAGCAATAATTAAAGGTATGAATAATACCACCACATACCAGACAAGACATAAAGTAGTGTTATTCCCTACAAAAATGTAGAAGGTTCTCACACCTCAGGGCGCCCACTCAACCTCTGGGCCCCATAGCAGTTGCTGTGACTGCTCTGGCTATAGATATGCTCATGCTTACAATCTATATAGAGTAAAGAATAGATTCATATTTGCATTCATTTACACCATGCTCTGTTTTTGTATTCTAGATTACCACTTCCGATGTCCTTTATTTGGTGCAATTGCTCTCACTAAGGGCCACATGTATGAAACTGTTTTGGTCTAAAACTCACTTTTTTCCCCATAGATTTCTATGGGGAAAAAAGTGAGTTTTAGACCAAAACCGTTTTATACATGTGGCCCTAAGCCTTGGATAGGGGATTTTAAATTAAGTGCCATTCTGGCATTTTGTTTGATGGGACTGACTGAAATAGTTTATTCAACAAATGCCACAGTGGAATAAATTTGCCATTGAAAGCACATGTAACCTTATGGTCCTACACCTGTATTATAAGACTTGCAACAAAATATTTTTGAAATTTCAATGAGCCCCAATATTATGATTTTTTTTAAAAAAAATTAGGTTTACTTTATTATTTTTGCACAGATGCAGCAAATGGAAATAACTTTCTCCCATTATTTGGTCATTTTCCTCCTCATTACCTTCTTTTCTCTGTGTCGGAAGCCGGTAGAGTGCATGTGCAGGAAGTCGTAAATGTGGTATAGCTGGGGGCTAAGAAGCATGAATATCTAAGTGGCTGAATATTTTATTGCACACAATATCCTTCTGATTAATCTGCAAATCAGCCCTATTCTTCAGAAGGTCTGGAATGCAGGACCTCGGTGCACCTGTCCGGTGTATTAAGACAGTTTGCTAGTAAATTAACATCAGCACATAATGACATTGAGTTCATTACTGAAGCGTGGGAGATAATGTCATCTTATCATTCTTCAGAGAATCACATGTTGGATTGAACCTTGCTTCTTGTCTGATGAGAGCCACTTGAGATGAAATGTGCCGCTGATGTTCTCCTAATAATTCCATTTAGTCTTTATTTTTATTTCCACTTGCCTCTGTGCTTACATGTACTTATCAGCTACTGCTACATTTTTTATCTGGCATTAGCTCACCCTACTTTTTTGCTGGGTCTTGACAATCTTGTTTATGTAGATATACAAGATTTTCAAGCTGTATGGATGTCTAGCTGTATGGATGTAGATGTGGTCTTCAGAAGTAAGAAGGCACCACAGGTAAGGATGCCTACAGCTGATTCCACATGATACAATTTAAGGTTTTGTTTCTATGCAAAAAAATTGTCTGTAGAAAATTCTGCAACTGTAAATTAAAAAAAAAAAAATCTGCAACGTGAATGTAAACTTAAAATGATCCACAGTAGGAGAAAATATGGCACTCACCAATCTTCTAACTTTTATTTGGATAAAACTACCTAGTATCCATCGGCCTACGGCCCTTTCGCGTGCTATGACGCTTTCTCAAGGCAAGGTAAACTTAAAATGAGTTGGCACCCAAAGATCGGCAATCCTGTTTTCCTCAACTAGTGCAAAAACCAGGGGCACAGTCACTGAGAGAAATGTAGATCCATCCAGCACTCGATCAATTAAAACGTATATATTTTGTTTTCCCAGGTTTAAAAAACAAACAAAAGTTTAAAAAGCAAAGTACAACATAGTGTGGCTCGTGACGCGTTTTGGGTCTATGCGATGTTACGGACCCTTAAGCATAGGATAGCATACTACAGAAACAGCTTCCTTAAATAGTCTGAAACTTCCGGCGAATGTATGTTAAAGGGGTTTTGCCACGATCTCATTTCATACCTCCTGCATCCAGCTCTTCAGCTCTGTGTGCTCAGAAGTGGGCGTGTGTGATTTGTTTGAATTGCTTATATTGTCCCAGGGAGGATGACACACCAAAAGGGTTCCGCTCCTTTATTCCCAAAAAAAGGTTTTTATATAACATTGTTTAGTACAGAGGTTTAAAGTTTTTGCCCCCAAAGGGACAAAAGGGGCCTAGGTTTTAAATCCCCCGCAGGAAAACCCAAACCCGTTTTTGTTTGTTTTTTTTCTCTTTTATCAATGCACAAACCTTATTGGGGGTTTCTTTTATATTTATTTGCACTTTTGACTAATTTCTAGGGGAAAAAAGGACGGGAGGGGAAATGACAGCACCCGGGTTTGAAAAAACGTCAGTTTGCGCCCGAGAGGAAAGTGGGTGTCGAGCATGTTTCGACCCCAAAACTTTAGGACTCACAACCCTGGGCCCTAAAAACCCCCGGATACGAGCTTTTAAAAAATTTGGAAACACAAAGGGCCCCTAAAACAAAAAAAATGCAAAATTTTTAATAATAAAGAATGGGGAAAATGTTTGTTATTTTATTTGCAAAGGGTTCCCCCGCAATTTTTTCTTTGTGGGAAAACCCTTTAAACCCCAATCAGCAAAAAAAAAAAAAAAAGCCTTGGGGCCCCCAAAAATATTTTACAATTTCCCCTAAAACCCAAAATTAAAAACAAAAAATCTCAATAGTAAATAAAAGATATGTTTTAAAAAATTAAGGGCCCTCAAAAAAAGGGAATTTAATTTTTAGTACCAAAACAAAACCCTACAGTGAAGGGACGTCTCCCCCGTCTTTCCCCCTCTAAACTGGTCCTGACCCTTTTTTAAAAAGCTTTAAAAGGCCCCGTTTAAAGGACGGGTTTTTTTCCAAGCCGGGAAATTTCGGGCCGGATTTTGGGGTTCAATTTTTGGTTGAATTAAAAGGGGGGGTGGGGGTGGGGGGGGGGGCGGGGCGCGGGCCCCCGGGCCCCTTTTTTTCATTATCCCCCCGGGGGGGGTTTGGGGGCCTGGATTAAAAGGGGATTCACTTTCCCCCCCGCCCCCCCCTTTCCCCCCCCCCGTGCGGGGGGAGCGGGGGCGGAATCCATGTTTCCTATGAGAACTGGGGATTAACCCTAAAAACGGGACGGGTTGGCGCCGTACTCAGGCCAAAATCCGGGACGCAGTACGGTTTGGGCCAAAACCGGGCCGAAAAAAAACCCTTTGAACAGGCCTAAAACCCAAAAAGGGGTCGGGGAAAACTTTGGTGTATATCAAGAAAAAGTCATTTTACACCCCATACCAAAACTTAAGACTTTAAGCACTATGTTATATATTTCTTCTTAAATTTTCACATTGGGGATTTCCTTTTGTCAAAAACCCATGGGACCTGCAAATCCAAAAATCAAACCCGAAACCCAAAGAGACAAAAAAAATTCCCGTAACATAAGGGTTTAGACTAGTAAAGATGTTGTAGATAAATTTATATATAAAGGGACCCAACCAAAAAAAGGGAATTTAAAAACTTTTCAAATTTAAATTTAAAAATTTTTATTTTTTTTTGGACCCCCTATTCAAAAAATTAAAGGGACCTCAAAATTTTAAAGCCCTCAATTGAGAATTTGGGTTTTTTTCCCTTTTTGATACTTTTTCATCCCAAAAAAATTTCAAAACATTGCAGTACTAAACCTTGTGATGTCTGAGCTGGTGCATCTCCAAGCTTTAAACTTTTTCATGGTTTTAAACAGTTAGAAATGAAAATTTGGGCCTTTGGGGGCCCACAGCCAAATAATGGCTAGATCTGTAATGGTAAGTAACTATAGTACTTTAGACTAAGCCACAAAATATCAGGGAATGGCACCATACCTGTGAACCGTTTGGAAGTAATCTTTATACCAATGGCTTATAATAAACCAACTTAGCCAGGAAAAGATCAAAGAATAGATATTATGGTTCTGGGACCGCCTTGGGAAAATAAATTAGTATTCTATTTTATAATCTGCTTTACTATTTTGTTAAAGTTTTTTATCGCCGCTAAAATTTCAGTTTTAAAAATTTTTTTTGCAAATTTTATAAATAGGCAGTTTTCTTCCCAGTACTCAACATAGCTCAGCTTTGGAAATAGCTGAAATGGATTCTTTAGCAAATTATTAAAAGGATTTTTTGAAATTCATAGGTTAAAGGGAAATACGATCGATATTACAAAAAAAAAAATGTGCCCAGAGTGAACCCACCTATCTGGGGAATGGGCCCCCAAAATCTTGGCTCAGAATAGAGACTACACTCACCGGCCACTTTATTAGGTACACCATGCTAGTAACGGTTGGGGACCCCCTTTTGTTCGAATTTCCTAAATTCTTTTTGCTAGATTCCAAAGGTGTTGCAACGATCCCAAATTTGTACCAAGGGGGCCCCAAAGGGGGCCAAGAAAAAATTCCCCACACCATGACCCCACCACCCCCCCTGAACCGTTGATACAAGGCAGGAGGGATCCATGCTTTCATTTTTGTTGACGCCAAATTCTGACCCTACCATCCTTGTCCAGCAGAAATCGAGACTCATCAACCCGGCAACTTTTCCCCAAACTTCACTGTCCAATTTCGATGAGCTTTGGGGGGAAAATTTGGGGCCTCAGTTTTTTTTTGTTTTTTAGCTGAAAGGAAATGGCCCCGGGGGGTCTTCTGTGCTGTAGCCCATTGCCTCAAAGTTCGCCTACTGTGCGTTCAGGATGCCTTTTTGCTACCTTTGGTTAACGGGTGGGTTTTGAATCACTGTTGCCTTTCTATCAGCCGAACCAGTCGCCCATTCTCCTTTTACCTTCTGCACAACAAGGGATTTCCCCCCACAACTGCCGCTACGGATTTTTTTTCTTTTTCGGACCATTCTCTTAAACCTAAGATGGTTGTGCGTGAAAACCCGGGGATCAAGTTTCTGAAATATAACCCCGCCCCTTTTGGCACCAACAACCATGCCCTTCAAAGGCACTCAAATCCCCTTTTTTTCCCCATACTGATGTCTTTTTGAATGCGGGAAATTTATCTTGACCATGTCTACATCCTAAATGCACTGATTGGCCGCAGTTTTGGCTGTTTAAAAAATTTAATGTAACGGCATTGGACGGGTGAAACCTAATAAGTGCCGGTGAGTGTAGGTTGCGTTTTTCTGCACTTTTCCATTCTGTTTTTTGGGGAGTCACCAAACACACCACTCCCATAAGCAAGCACAACCTATTCTCAATTCTGCTTTGAGGGTATTCCCAAGCTAGATTGGGACCCGAAGGTGGGACCCACAACTATCACATTTTAATATTATTGAATCAATCGTGTTTTAATGGGAAACCCCTTTTTAATACTTAAAAAAAAAAGTTATCAATCAATTTGTCCATCTTTGCCTGTATAGAACTGTTTGTAATCTGCTCTTTTGGATGATATATTCACATACTTTGTAATGTTTAGCCCTAAGCAGTCATAACGATAATTGGCCTAAATGAGTGTCTAGTGTACATATAAACATAACTTGCCATTTATTTGACACAGCACTAAACACCTGTCATAGGTCAGCTTGAATATCATTTTCCGAACTGTTATGCACCGAGCAGCTGCTGTATAACAGACTTGCAAATTTAGGCAAAAAAATCTTGTATAGTAAAACAACAATGCAAATATAAACTAGATGCACAAACAGAAGAAAAAAATGAGAGAGTGATGACAGAAAGGATGTCGCTGCATACACAGAGAAATGAAGATAACAGGCCCGTGAGCGTTGGAGGGAGAATGCTGGATCTACAGTTGAAAACAGAAGTTTACATACACTATATAGAAAGACACACATGCATATTTTCCTCACTATTTGACATGAAATCAGAATAAACCTTACCCGTTTTAGGTCAATTAGTAACCAAAATTATTTATATTTGCCAAATGCCAGAATAATGAGAGAGAGAGAGAATTTTTTAGGACATTTTTATTACTTTCTACCAAATCAAAAGTTTACATACGTTTCATTAGAATTTAGTAGCATTGCCCTGGCTTTTACATGTTTCTTTTTGAGCAATGGCTTCTTCCTGGCAGAGTGGTCTTTCAGCCCATGTTAATACAGTACTCGTTTCAGTGTGGAGAATGACACAATCTTACCAGCTTCCGCCAGCATCTTCACAAGGTCTTTTGCTTCTGTTCTTAGGTTGATATGCACATGTCGGACCAAAGCACATTCATCTCTGAGACACAGAACCCGTCTCCTTCCTGAGCGGTATGATGGCTGGACATTCCATCTTATTTGTACTTGCATATAATTGTTTGTACAGATGAACGAGGCACCTTCAGTATCTGGAAATTGTACCCAAGGATGATCCAGACTTGTGCAAGTCCACAATTCTCTTCCTGATATCTTGGCTGATTTCTTTAGACTTTCCCATGATGTTACACACAGAAGAGTGTGTTTCTAAAGTGTGAATTAAAATACATCCACGGCTGTGTCTCTAATTAACTCTGATGTTGCTAATAAACCTATCAGAAGCTTTCAAAGACATGACATCATCATATGGCCTGTCCCAAATTGTTTAAAGGCATAGTATTCCTAATGTATGTAAAGTTTTGACTTTGCAGAAAGTAATATAAAGGCCTTAAATATTCTCTCTCTCATTATTCTGGCATTTGGCTAATATAAATCATTTTGGTTCCTAATTGACCTAAAACAGGTAAAGCTTATTCTTATTTCATGTCAGACAGTGAGAAAAACATGTATATGTGTCTTTTTATATAGTGTATGCAAGCTTCTGGTTTCAACTGTACATAAGAATTAGTTTTGGTTTCTTGACACTAACATAATCCATTAAATTTATTTTGCAATGTGCATGTACCTATTATATATTACAAATGTGTAATCATAAAGCAGGGCAGACACCGACATAAGAGCCACTATGCAAGAAAGTCCAATAGACAGTAGAAACTGCTTGCTGCTTTTAGGGTAGCGGTGAACGCCCTTACTTATTGGGTCCCTGTGCAGCTGCTTAAGTTCCATTCGAACATTGTCCGATTTCCTAGTAGTGTCCTATATATAAGCAGCATGCATCTCTTGAATTACTATCCTAAATATGAATAAAACTTTGGAATGAGGCAAATATCCAGGCTTGGTCCCTTCCCTGGCCTACTTTATGAACAGGATGGCAATAAAACCTCTAGAGTTTTAAAAGCAGGTTTATGTACCACAACCCAAAAGTGGATCCAGTGGGAATGAGAAGTACCCGTATCATTTTGAATCCACTTTTGGCTTTGGCTCGAAAACTGCATAAAAAAAGCAGTGGTGTGTGAAACCTGCCCTATTCTAGTTATGTCTTATTGCTGGCACAGCGGATGGAATCTTTTAGTGCCTTTTTTTTTTTGTAGGTTACCCACAGTGACTGTAAAAGACAAGCGTAAAGATTGGTTGAATATATATATGGCAGGCTAGAGTAACCCTTTATAGGAGTTGTCCAGCAGAGAATAATTATTCTTACAGGGGGTCAGGGTGGGTGAAAAATGTTTAAAAAGAGTTATACAAACCTACAGTTCCCCCGCTGCTGCCGCTCCAGAGCTCCCTTGGATCTACTCCTCTTTACTTCTGGGTTCTCCTCTCAACCTTGTGCTCCGTTCACTTGCAGTGTGAGTAGGACGTGAACCCAAGTGAAGAGGAAGGGATTGCCAAAGAGCTCTTTTTTTTGCCCACCATTGCCACATTTAAGAATATTTTTTCTTTGCTGGACAAACTTTAAGCCTGTGTTGTATAAAACAAAAGAAGATCTTTAGATGATGGCTTTACATGCCGATAAATAGTGGACCGCGACCCAGTCATTGCAGTTTATGCCAATCACTGTTGTAAGGCAGCAGTGCTCTATAGCTAAAGAGACCACTTAGTAAAAGCTAATGAGACCACTTCACATTACTCTCACAAAATCAAATAGGTCAATGTTTGGCTCCAGTGCAGGAAGTGAGAATCAGGGAAACAAGTCATTTTCCAAATGTGCTGCAATCCTCTTTGTTCTCCATGCACACTCCAGTTCCAATTTGGTTTCTCATGCTGATAGGCTGTTAAGAGGCTTTATTGTAGGAACAATGTCATTGCCTTTCATCTGACCTGCCATTCTCTCAGCTTTTCCAGGTAGTCTTTATAGTTGGTGAAAACCTGCTGTCCCACTGAGAGAAGAAATAAGCCTCAAGTCCCTTATAGCCTCCCAGCTCAGTAGGTGTTTCTGTTTGTGATTTCACCATTTAGTCATTGAGATCTGTTGGAGCTTTGTCCCAACATTGGAAATGCTAAATGTTTGTTTTAATCACCTGGAATGTTTATTCTTAAAAAAACTATTCCAATACACATTTATACGTGGAAGAACTCTATAGGTTCTCATTGGTCATACTACCCTGATCAAATATAGAGGACGGCTTTTCTACACAGCAATTACATATTTTATCAAAACCTAATCGCAAAAATGGAAAGGATTGCCCAAGGTTAGAAAAGGGTCTAGAATATTCCAGAAACAGCACCACGGGCTGTGTCAGATATTGCAGCTCAGCCCCAATCAGGTGAAACTCACTACAGTTTAATAGGCATGACACTAACCCGGCCCAAATCATTTACACAAACCTGGCTAAAACTACTTACACCTTGAGGTCTGCTGACTACCTTTAGATTTCTACAGGAATAGTGTATTAGGTTATTTGAATTGGTTTGCGGTTTCCAATGATTATCTAAAAATGTTATGGTTATTAATTGTTAGGATTAATTATAATGTGAATTACTTCCAACATCGCCTCTCTGCTTCTTCCTACTGAACTTGTTCATTTGGCTTCAGCGATAACATGCCCATATATCCATATCACCGTTGCAGCCAATCAATGGCTTCATTATTATATAGCATAAGACCACCAAGACCAATGGATGACTGCAGTGGTGACTTAGTGGATGGGAAGGACCAAAGTGTTAGTGCTGGAGGAAGTGGGATTTAACTGGCAAGTGTAGTTGGCACTAATGTTGTGCATCGCACTGTGGTCAATGTCAAATTCAACACAAAGTCAAATGCTGTAATTTGGGTTGGCCTAAATCACATAACCCTAAGATGCTCTTTTAAGGGTTTATTTGCCATTCCCTTACAACCCCAGTCTATTCTTGCTCCTCATGTAGCCTAATTTGTGATCCAACCTCACTTTGTCGCTCCATTTTGGTTGACGTCACTATTGTTAGTGCGGAGGGATAAGGGACATAGGGAAATGGTAAGTTTACTTTTGAAAGCCAGTAGAAAAAAACAAAAAAAACAAAAAAACGTTTCCTAAATCCAGCTTAAGGTTAGGAATAGTTCTAGAGTTAGGGCTACAGAAAAAAATTCAGGTTCTAGACATTCTGAACCCAAATTTTTTCTCAAGTTTAGTCAAGCCAGTTTCAAACTGAGCAGGATCCTATTCGAGCAAAACTAGTTGACACTCTAGATGTGTGGTGTATCTATAGCTCGCCTTTATTTAATCCATGTCAGTAAATAACGTACTGGACGGGACAGTTTATGTAAGTCAGGTGCAGACCAGCAGAAGCAGGTTCTAGGTATGTGTCTGTAATTAGAGATTGGGCTCAGTGTTCCATCGCTCCATACCTGAACGCTGAGAACAACATCTAATTACAGGCACATACATAGATACAGTACTCTATTAAATGGGTGGTCCGGTTTATTTTTTTGTTTCGTTAATAAGGCACACTAAATGCTAAACAGTGTGTCTTTATTGGATTTATATGTATTGCACATTGTGTGTTTTAACAGCATTTTTATCATTATCTATATGGCCTTAGGCGTTCGGAACATCATCCCTTACTACTTCAGTCAGAGGGCAGATACACTATAAAGCAATGGTATCCTGACTAGCACACATGGCCTGTGGATAATTATCTGATAGGCATGTGCGCTCTTCAGGAGGCCATCCCTTCTATAATGTAGCCGCCAGAGGTGTACCTTCAAGCTCTTGGGACCTAGTGCAGAAAGTGAAATGGGGCCCCCAGCTACCATGTGCCATTTACAATACTGGTGTTTTCTTATGTGGCAGAAGGGCCGGTAGTGACTTCTACCGCTGCACCTCCTATAGCTAAGCTTGGTAGCTGCCCACCCCAAATGCAGTGTCACGCTGCTTTGTATAGTGTGACGTTTTGTTCAGGAGGGGCAGTGGGCGGCAACATTATAGAAGCACTGGCTGTCCTGTTGATTAGCACTTATGCCCAGCACATAATTATCTACTGGATATGGGCACTAGTCAGTCAGCAGGACAGCTCTTCTATAGTGTAGCCACCCAACGCTACACTAGGGGAGTGCTGTTCTCAACAGTACTGGAGTGTTGAACGTAGCCTCTTTTTTATTTTAACATAATGACAAGCCATGGCAATATTTTTTAATAACTCAGACATCTCCACTAATTAAATTAATTAAATAGCATCTAAATGGTAAGACTCTAACTATTGGCTGCCTTTTACCCAGTTAGTATTTTACACACCTTATAATAGACCATATATGACCTACTGAAATATAATTAAAGCATAGGATCTATTTAGCCTAGTTATAATCAACAAAGTATGGCCAATTCCCAGGTTTCCTTATAACTGAGCACTTTCTACAGTTGTTGGGTGCTCCCAGGTATAAAGAAAGCTATAATGACTGGATACGTCAGATAGTAGGAAATACAAAGAGACACGATAAAACAAGAGACTGGGCTAAGTAAAGAATTACTGGGCAAAGACTATATTCTGACCAATATCTAAATACAAGGAGCAAGGCTAAGTGTCAAAGATGTACAGCAAAACTGAACATGTATTATAAGTACAATAGACTGATAGCACCTAGATTTATAACAGCTTGGTTGGAGATTGGTAACTATGCTTTATGTGTATAATGCAGGAAGAAGCTCTTGCTTACACCCACATTGTGTCTCCTGAGTTGAGGCCATAACATATAGCCAGGGGTGTATAAACAAATCTAAAAATTCCTGGTCTAATACAAAATCTGCAACAGAGCGCCTATCTACCATGCGCTATGTGCAATACTAGTTTCTTCATATGTGGCAGAGGAAGCCTAGAGCTGGGCCCAGTTGTGACTACTGCAGCTTTTCAAAAGCTTCATCCTGGGGCTTTCCAGCTACTGCAAAACTACATTTCATGTCTATGTCTCTTCAGGAATGCTGAGAGTTGTAGTCTTGCAACAGTTGTCGAGCCACACATTGGAAACTGTAGTGGGTGGTCCCGCTCTTCGGCCCGCGGGCCGTGGGCGCACCTGTGGCCGCCCCCCCCCCCGGGTGCCTGCCGGGGTCGGGTGGCGCCGCTGGCTGCGGGACGGGCTGTGGGTCCACTCGCCCTGGAGACTCACCTGACTGCGTTCCTGTCACGTCCGCGCCCTCTTCCGGCCGAGGCATGTGTGCGCTTTTTCTTGTACATTTAATGGGCCAGCGCCCCGGTAATTGGCTAATTGCCGGGCGCTTCCCCTATTTATGGTTTCGCTCCACGGTCATTTCTTGCTGGATCTATGTTGCCTCGTGTTCTAGAATAAGTGTTCTTTAAGTATGTCCCTGCCTTACTGTGTACCAGACCTCTTGCTACGTTTCTCGACTCCGAACCTCTGCCGCCTGCCCTGACCTTCCTACCTGCCCATGACTACGATTCTTGGTTTACGATACTGTACCTCGCGGCACCTCGGCCGCCACCGCAAGCCCGCCGCGGCCGGGGTAGCGCCCGGGTAGAATCCCGGGACCTACTTCGAGTCCGCGCCCTGGCGCGGTTGGTGCCACCGCGTGCGGTGGTGCAGTGGATCCACTACCTAGCCAGTGGATGCCGCCAAGGTGCCCCTGCCAAGTCTTGCGGATCTTACGACCATTGTTGCCCAACAGTCGCAGCAGATCGCGCAACAAGCACAGCAACTCCTGGCGTCCCAGCAGCAGCACCTGCCTCTTCGCCGGTGATTCCAACACCCCCGGCCGTCCCGCTGGCGACCGTGGGCCCGAAGCTTCGCTTTCCTCTACCTTCCAAGTTCGATGGGGACTCGAAGCTTTGCAGAGGATTTATCACGCAGTGCTCCATGCACGTGGAGCTGATGGCCGATCAGTTTCCCACTGAAAGGTCGAAAGTAGCGTTCGTGGTGAGCCTGCTATCCGGAAAAGCCCTGGCCTGGACGACACCCCTTTGGGACCGGAATGACCCTGTGACCACAGACCTACAGGTTTTCCTCACTGAATTCCGCAGTGTTTGAGGAGCCTGCGCGAGCGTCTTCTGCGGAAACGGCGCTATTGAACCTACGCCAGGGGGACTCCTCCGTAGGAGACTATGCGGTCCAATTCCGCACCTTAGCCTCCGAGCTGTCGTGGAATGACGCCGCTCTCTGCGCCACATTCAAGAAGAGCCTGTCGAGCAGAGTATAGGACGCACTTGCAGCTAGAGATCTCCCATCTTCTTTGAGCGAACTTATCCATCTGGCCACTCACATAGACGAACAGGAGCTCCGCACAACCTCGCCAACTACCTCGTCTTGCTCCTGTGTTCCAGAAATCTCCGCTGCCCCCTCCACAGGTTTCCACCGAAGAACCCATGCAGGTGGACCGGGCACACTTGTCGGAGTTAGAGCTGGCCCGCCGCCGGATGGAGAACCTTTGTCTCTACTGCACCAGTCCGGACCATTTCCGCAGGAGTTGTCCGCAGCGTCCTCAGCGTTCGGGAAACGCTCGCACCTAGGTGCCATAGGAGAGGCATCCCTAGGTGCTCAGTCTTCCTCTCCACGACTGATGTTGCCAGTGGAGGTAACGACGGATGCTGGCCTATCTCTTCGGGTTCCTGCCTTCCTGGATCCGGCTCCACCGGGAACTTCATTCATGCCTCCCTGGTGTCTCGTTATCGCTTGCCAGTGATCCGACTGGAGAAGCCATTGCTTATCTCTTCCGTCAGTGGGGAGCTTCTTAGCGACTCCATTCAGTTCATAACCCGGCCAGTGACCCTCCGTGTAGGGGTCCTACACACGGAGAAGATCTCTTTTCATGTCATGCCTCGCGCTTCTTCGGCGATCCTGTTGGGGCTACCCTGGCTGCAACATCACGCCCCTACGCTTGATTGGAAGACAGGCGAAGTCCTGCGTTGGGGATCGGAGTGCCAGGACCTCTGTTTGGTGGCACCACGCCCGGTGTCCATCTCTCCTCCCCAGTCGTCCGTCAAGCCTCTACCAGGTCTGCCAGCGGAGTACCAGGATGTATTCTCGGAGAAACAGGCTGAGAAGCTACCGCCCCATCGGCCGTATGACTGTACCATAGACATCCTCCCCGGAACCAGCTCCCCCACGGGGTGGGGTCTACCCTCTGTCTGTGCCCGAGACTCAGGCCATGTCGGCCTACATTCAGGAGAATTTACTGAAAAGTTTCATACGCAAGTCCTCCTCTCCAGCCGGTGCTGGTTTCTTCTTCGTCCAGAAAAAAGACGGCTCTCTTCATCCGTGTATTGATTACAGAGGGCTAAACAAGATCATGGTGAAGAATCGCTACCCTCTACCCTTGATCTCTGAGCTCTTTGATCGTCTCCGTGGAGCCAAGGTGTTTACCAAATTGGACCTACGTGGAGCCTATAACCTCATCAGAATTCGAGAGGGGGACGAGTGGAAAACGGCCTTAAACACGCGTGATGGGCATTTCGAGTATCTCGTGATGCCCTTTGGGCTATGCAACGCCCCAGCCGTATTTCAGGAGTTCGTCAATGACGTATTCAGGGACTTGCTGTACACCTGCGTCATAGTATATCTGGACGATATCCTGATTTTTTCCCCTGACATACAGACTCATCGGGTACAAGTACGCCAGGTTCTGCGATGTCTGCGGAACAATCGACTGTATGCCAAGCTGGAGAAGTGTCAGTTCCACCAGGCCGGCCTTCCTTTCCTTGGGTACATAGTCTCCGATCGAGGTCTGCAGATGGACCCAGCTAAACTCTCTGTGATCCAGCAGTGGCCACGACCTGTCGGTCTTCGGGCGATACAACGCTTCCTGGGATTCGCCAACTACTACCGGCAATTCATTCCCCATTTCTCTACGCTGGTGGCTCCTATCGTGGCTCTCACCCGAAAGAACGCTAATCCGAAATGTTGGCCTCCGACTGCCGAGGAAGCATTCTCCCAACTGAAGACAGCGTTTTCCTCAGCACCTATCTTGGTCCGTCCGGATCCGGAGAAACCCGTCTGCCTAGAGGTGGATGCCTCTTCCATAGGAGCAGGGACGGTCCTGACCCAGAAGGGCCTTAAAGGCAAAACTGTCACATGCGTTTTTTTTTCTAAGACTTTCTCACCGGCAGAACGAAATTATGCCATTGGAGATCGGGAGCTGTTGGCCATAAAATTGGCCCTGGAGGAATGGCGACATCTGTTGGAGGGAGCTCGACATCCATTTGACGTCTTCACAGACCATAAGAACCTCCAATACCTCCAGACGGCTCAGCGTTTAAATCCTCGCCAGGCCAGGTGGTCTCTCTTTTTCTCATGTTTTGATTTCAAGATCCACTTCCGACCGGCCGAGAAAAATGTCAAGGCGGACGCCCTCTCCCGTGCTTCTGACATTACCGGAGAAGAACCAGTGTCTCAGCACATCATTGGCCCTGAACGGCTGGTTCATGTGGCTCCTGTGGATCTCCGTAGCATTCTCTCGGGCAAAACCTACGTGTGTCCTGCACTCAGGAGAGAATTCTGGGTTGGGGGCATAGTTCTCTTCTGGCCGACCACCCCGGGATACAGAAATCCTACGCCCTTATCTCACGACACTACTGGTGGCCAACTCTGCTCGAAGATGTCAAGGACTTCGTTCTCTCCTGCACCACATGTGCCCAAAACAAGGTCCCACGCCATAGGCCGCAGGTCTCTTAGTCCCTCTGCCTGTTCCGGAGTCTCCATGGACACACATAGGCATGGACTTCATCACAGACCTTCCTTCTTCCTCTGCAAACTCGGTCATCTGGGTGGTCACTGACCGATTCTCAAAGATGTCCCATTTTGTGCCACTTCCTGGTCTCCCTTCTGCTCCCCAATTGGCGGGCCACTTCTACCATCACATTTTTCGCCTGCATGGGTTACCCTCCCACATCGTCTCCGATCGAGGCGTCCAAATTGTCTCTATGTTTTGGCGTGCCCTATGTTCTCGCTTGCAAATCAAACTAGACTTCTCATCCACGTACCATTCCCAGACAAATGGGCAGGTGGAGAGGGTAAATCAGATCTTGGGGGAATATCTATGGCACTTTGTGTCCGGACGCCTCCCATGGGCCGAGTTCTCGTATAACAATCGGGACTCCAACTCGACTGGCCATTCCCCATTCTTTGTGGTCTATGGTCGTCATCCATGCCCCCCCTCCCCTTGGCTTTGGCCTCCGAGGTTCCCGCCGTGGACAACCAGGTTCGGGATATCGGGGTCATTTGGCGAGAGACCCGACATACCCTACTCCAGGCTTCATCCCGCATGAAGACCCAAGCTGACAAGAGGAGGAGATCTTCCCCAATGTTCGACCCAGGGGATAAAGTGTGGCTCTCTTCCAAATACATACGCCTCAAGATCCCCAGCAATAAGTTGGGTCCGTGGTTTCTGGGACCTTTCAGAGTACTTCAGCAACTGAACCCGGTGTCCTACAAGCTCTGTCTACCTCCATCTCTCCGGATTCCTAACGCCTTTCACGTCTCCCTCCTAAAGCCTCTGGTCTTGAACCGGTTCTCTCAGAGGAGCGCTGCTCCGTCTCCGGTAGTAGAGTCCCCTGATGTTTTTGAGGTGAAGGACATCTTGGACATGAAGACCATCAGGGGTAAGCGATTCTTTCTTGCAGATCTGAAGGGCTTTGGCCCCGAGGAGAGGTCCTGGGAACCGGAGTCCAATATCCTGAACCAAGATCTGATTCGTAAGTTCCTTCAGCCTAAGAAGAGGGGGAGACCTAAGGGGGGGGGGTACTGTAGCGGGCGGTCCCGCTCCTCAGCCTGCGGGCCGCGGGCGCACCCGTGGCCGCCACCCCAGGTGCCTGCCAGGGTCGGGTGGCGCCGCTGGCCGTGGGGCGGGCTGTGGGTCCAGTCGTCCTGGAGACTCACCTGACCGCGTTCCTGTCACGTCCACACCCTTTGCCGGCCGAGACGCGCGTGCCTGATCCCTAGGGCGCGCGCTCGTTCTTTTAAATTTAAAGGGCCAGCGCCCCGCTAATTGGCTAATTGCCGGGCGCTTCCCCTATTTATGGTTTCGCTCCACGGTCAGTCCTTGCTGGATCGATGTTGCCTCGGGTCCTAGAAAAAGCGTTCTTGAAGTGTGTTCCTGCCTTACCGTGTACCAGACCTCTTGCTACGTTTCTCGACTCCGAACCTCTGCCGCCTGACCTGACCCTCCTGCCTGCCCACGACTACGATTTTTGATTTACGATTCTGTACCTCGCTGCACCTTGTCCGCCACCGCAAGCCCGCCGCGTCAGGGGTAGCGACCTGGTAGAATCCCGCTGCAGCAAGTCCATCCCGCTTTGTGGCGGGCTCTGGTGAAAACCGGGACCTACTTAGACTCAGCTCCCTGGCGCTGTTGTAGCCATCACTTGCGTGGTCCAGTGGATCCACTACCTAGCCGTTACAGAAACCACTGGTTCTAAACTATATACCACCTATACAGCAAAAGGGGCAAATCACCTAAAATTATGTGTGGTGCTACAATCAAATATATAATATCACAAAATGATAAAACAGATATTTTATTGACGTGCCATACATTAAAGTGCATTAAAGTAACAATGCACTAGTAGAAAGATGCTCCTAACTGCATCCCTCAAAAACATACACACTAATAAGAGGGAGAGCAGGTGGAGGTTCAGTGCCCTCATGCTCTCCCTCTTATTTGTATCGGGAAGTTATTTCTGGGTCAAGTATTATTTTATTTTGTATCATTTTTGCACTATTTGCTTCACTGTACTTATTTTTCAAATGTATTGACAGCATGTGCACATTATATGTCCTTCACATTTTCTGTATACTGGTGCATTGCTCATATTCACTTAGCAGTATGGTACAACCCCAATTCCAAAAAAGTTGGGATGCTGTTTAAAATGTTAAAAAAGAATACAATGATTTGAAAATCTGTTACAACCCTATTTTGTTCACAACAGAACAAAAACCACGCACAAGAAGTTGAAAGTGATACATTTTCCATTAACAAAGCAACTGGAGGGTCAATGTCCAACTAAATCACATGTCTTGTTTTATAAGAGCATGTTAGAGTGGTAGAGTCTCTTGGAAGCAAGACGGTTCAGATCTGTGAAAAACTACATCAAACAATTGTGGAATAATTTCAAGAATATGTTCCTCAATGTAAAGTTGCAAAAAAAAAAAAAAGTTTAAATATTTCTCCATCAATAGTACATAATATCATCAAAAGTTTCAGAGAATCTGGATATATCCATGTGCACAAGGCCGATGGTCAATATTGGATGCTAATGATCTAAGGGCCCTCAGGCAGCACTATATTAAAAAGAAGCATGATTGGATCATGCAGATTAATGCATGGTCTCAGGACTACTTGTAAAAGTTATTGTCTGTGAGCACAGTTCATTGTACAATCATCAAATGCAAGTTAAAGTTCTATCATACAAAACAGAAGCTTTTTATCAGCACAATCCAGAATTGCTACTGCTGTCTTCTCTAGGCCAAAGCTCATTTAAAATGTGGTCAGATGAATACAAAATTTTAAATTCTTTATGGAAAACATGGATGCTATGTCCCACAGACTTCAGAAGAGAGGGACCATCCAGTTTGTTATCATTGCACAGTTCAGAAGCTTGCATCTCTGATGGCATAGGGTTCATTAATGCCTATTCATGGGCAGCTTACATAGTTTGAAAGGCACTATAAATGCTGAGCAGCACATATAGGTTTTAGAACAATATATGCTTCCATCCAGACGACGTCTCTTTAAGGGAAGGTCTTGCATATTTTAGCAAGACATTGCTAAACCACATACTGCATCCACCATAACAGTATGGCTTCCCAGAAGAAGAGTCCGGCTGCTGAATTGGCCATCTGCAGACCTTCCACCAATACAAAACACTAGGCGCATTATAAGACAATAAATCTGTTGAAGGAAAGTCAGGACTGTGGAGCAGTTAGAATCCTGCATCATACAAGATTGGGACAAGATACCATCCCAAAAACTCTGTCTCCTCACTTCCTAGACATTTACAGACTGCTGTAAAAATGAAAAGGGGATGCTACACAATAGTGGACATGGCCTTGTTCATACTTTTTTTTAAATGCATTGCTGCCATCAATTTCTAAATGAGTTACTTTTTTCAGATGAAATTGAAAAGATGTCTAACTTTCAACTTCTGTGTTCTATGTTGTTATAGATAAAATATGGGTATAGCTGATTTCCAAATCATTGCATTTTTGTTATCTTTACATTTTTCATAGCATCTCAACTTTTTTCCGGAATTGGGGTTGTTCATTGGGGAAATTATATTGTATGTTTTTCAGGGCTGCAGATAGGATCATCTTTCAATTGGTTAATTGTAGTTTTAATGTATTATTTTAATATATGGTGTATCAATGATCATTGTTTTATGTTTTGGTGGTTACGCTACTATTTTGACTGTTGGTACGGTTTCTAACCGAGACAATTGTAACCTGAGAAAATTGATTAATGATTATAGATTTAGTCTCCATTTACAGCAAAGAAGAATCCATACTGTCAGGCACTTAAAATCACAAAAATGTATAAAATGTGTGTTATTAAGTAAAATGAGCAAGTCTTGAATAATTTTAGTGAAGCATAAAGTTGTGAGCTCAGCGCTGGCGTATTTACAGCAATGTGTCTTGCAGACGGCACTTAAGATCAGTTGTTTAGTTCAATATAATTCGAAACCTCCTCCTAATGCACTCAGGAGCATCAGAGCAGAGGATGTGAGGGATAAGCCTGTAATCTGTAGCACATGCAGAGCACTGCTTATAGCTTCGAAAAAAGTTATCCGTAAATGATAAATACTTGACTCACTTCCCACCAGTAGGCAATTAAGCTTTTAAGAGGGATTAGGCATCTAAAGCATTTACTGCATAGTCTTGATTAGGTATAGAAAGATTAAAAGTTAAGTCACAGAAGCAATACAGCAAGCAGACACATATAGCAGCAGGAAATTGAAGTCAATATTGAAGTCAATATTTGATCAGTGATTTCCTGATCACCCCTGGCAAACCAATGGAATGGAGAAGTGCAATTGGTCTTAGGTTGAGTAAGAATTACTCTAACCCATCAATGTTGGGCCATAGGTTGGTAAGCTTGGGATTTATGGTAGAATTAGTTTTGTTCCAACCTAAAATATTTTTGTGTAAAGGGTTGTTAGAGAGTATGGAGGCTGTCAGGCTAGGTCTCATTTAGGCACTAGGTTGAGCAGCTCTGATGGGGACTTACTACTTGGAGAGCTCCAAGACCAATTTCAAGTAACTTAGCACTAGAATGCCAGAAAAGGGAATTTTAGCAATTTTAACATGTGGTCCCCAAGAGAAGATTACAGACCGAGTTTGGGAAAAAAATTATCTAAAGCTTTTGCATCTAATTCTATGGTAAAAGAGTCATTTTACTTCCACTGGCTGGATTGCTTGCAGGCCCGTTTTGTTACTCACGGAGGGGTTGTTATATCATTATCATCTATAGTGTTTTTGACCTCTGTTTGTTAGTTGCCCCTGCATTTAGCTGTGCGGGGAAACGCATCGGGTTACCTTATTCTACTCCGTGCTATGCTATCTTCTGGACTTGGTTTTGTTGAGTGAGCATGAGAATCTGCATTTAGGAAAAGGTAATAATAGGGCTTATTAAAGCCAGCTTGTATTGGGGCCACCCCTTTTGGGGCGATCACTCTAACTCTTTAAGGGAATAGAGAAAATAAGATAATAGGGTTAAGCTAGCTATTTGTGGCTTAGCCATTTATTTCCCTACGGGATTGAATACTGGATACTTAAAGGCATCATCGAAACTTGAGAAGATATCAAGAACGTGTATTCATCTAACAGTGAGGGTGAAATCATTCACTACGTAGGTGTATCGCTCTCCTAAAAGATGTTAATGATCATGTATGTGAAGTGTATTATCATATCTGAGGTTATGCTTATAATGATAATGTATATTTTGAGTGTAAATATTTGATTAAAAGTTAAAGGGGTTTTTCGCTACAAAGAACATATCTCTAATGATCGGGACAGTAAAAATAAGCACTTTTGCAATTGGTTTGCATTACCTAAATCACTTAGTATAGCAGATATGAGCTAATCTGTGCTTCTAGAGTTATTTCTGCAGCAAGTGGTCGGGCTATGCATCCTTTTCTGTGATTGGCTGCCTGATATTTCATTCAGCCCTGTTGGGACACGCCCACTGTATGGGACACACCCCCTGTACTGTGATTGACTGTCTATACTCTGTGCTTACTCCCCTCTGAGCTGTGGAAATTGAAGGTGAAACTAGTTGTCTCAGCTTTCTATGCTGACTGTGTCTGTATAATAAAGGCTCTCTATGCTCCTCTCACAGCTCTATGTGAAGAATCTGGGCAATTACTCAGTCTCTAGCTGCTAGATTCACTCTCCCCTCATATAACACAGCCTTATACACTCTGCTCTCCCCATATAACACAGCCTTATACAGTCTCTTCCCCTCTACCTCCTGCCTGATAACAGAGGGGGCAGTAGAGTGCATTTCTCACATTTGTTTCATTAGTTCAGGCTGTATGTATAACTGTTTACAGCAATGCAGGTGTTCTGGTTACAAGGAGCTTGTGCAGCCTGGGAGGGAACTGACAGCTCTGCAGACATGAGAACCATTGTAGGAGGTCTGCAGAGCTGTGACATCCTCTCTCACCCACTGCTCACACAGAATGATGATGTCACCAGTCTTTGGTGAGAGAACACACGCTTACTTGGAGAAGAGACCCACCCCTGGATTTGAATCTGCAAGATAGATCAACAGCTCAAGTCTGCGAAAGCCTTTGATGAGAAAACCCCTTTAAGATATAGGTTGTTCCCCGTTTTCCATGCAGTGACTATATTAAGTGGAGACTTGTAGTGAAACAAAATAGTTCGCAGTGATTGGCTAAAAAAAAGTCCCAAAGTTTGGTGTCTGAGCTAAAACTCTTGACTTCGCTTCTCTCGCCATTTTTTAAAAGAGATGAGAAAAATGGGCAAAGTTAAACAGGGAAGATGTACTCACTAAATTTTTAACAGATTTATCACTAATTATTTTGCATTCTGGGTTCAGGCCATAGCAAATTTGACTTGAATTCAAGTGGTTGGCCCAAATCGAGTTTTGGCAAACGTCACTAAAAAAAAGACCTTAACCTTAAGTTTGGTGTAAGGTTTTTAATGGGTTTTTGAGGTTTAACTCACCTTTTCCTGGCACTCCTGTGTGACATAGTTTCTGGTTACAGTAATTTTAACTGACACCCTGCCAGCAGCCCTGCTGTACCTGAAGTTTTAAAAAAAGGTAAATTAACTTTTTGCAAGCTGACTCTTTTCTCATATTTACACTTTGCTAAATTTCTTGACACATCTTGGATGGTTCTAAAGACAGAACAATCTTTGCTTGCTACGCGTAGGTTTACATTTGCTCTTCAGTGCATGCCGTTTTCTTTCTTTAATTATGATTAGTGTTGAATGAATCTGTCCCTGTTTGTTTAACATGAGTTGTTGTGAAAAAAATCTGGATCTGGGGCATATTCCTCTGGTAATACCATAAAGGTATTCAGATGTATACTGGTGGCAGAGCCCCAAAATGTGATGTGTATGGGGTCCTACGTGCATGACAAGCTCTTCGATGCAGTCCATTACTCCAGAGAGGAATTTTCATGGGAGTTTTTTATATTACATATACATAAGTATTCAATCCAGGAATCATATATTTAAAATATATATAATATTATATATTATATATATATTTTATATTTTATTATAAATTACAATGTATATAGAGGTATACCAAAAAAATAAAAAGTAGGCAGCACTTTCAAAACAAGGTCTGTTTATTCACCCAAGCCTTTCTCAAGCTCCTGTTGGAGTCAAGTGTCACTTGGGTGAAAAAGCAGACTTTATTTCGGAAGTGCCAACTACTTTTTACTTTTTGGATTGTTATGAGCAGACAGTTGTTCAAGTCTTTGAAGGCATACAAGCTTTTCATTTTTTTTTACTTGTGCTGCTTTTTTCATATTATTGTAACAGGTTGGTGGATCCGCTGGGCCAACGCAAGCGGTGATAGCTAAGCCACGCCAGGGAGCGGAGTCTAAGTAGATCCCGGTTTTCACCAGAGCCCGCCGCAAAGCGGGATGGACTTGCTGCGGCGGGAGTCTACCAGGTCGCTACCCCTGACGTGACTTCTTGCGAGGCGGCCGGGGGGTATGCGTGGGTCAGGGACGTAACCCAAAGAAATGCGGGGACAGGCAGGGTCAGGGCAGGGGAAAAAGGCAAGGTCGGGAAAAAAGTAGCAAACGGAGGGTAAAAGGGGTAATCAAACGAAACTCCCAAACCCTTCTCTGACAAACTAACGCACACCAACAATCGGCAGAGGGCAGGGGGGCTGTAAAATTAATGGGACCACGGCCAGCAATTGACAAATTCCCGGGCGCGGGGCCCCTTAAACCCCGACCGTCGACCGCCGGCCCCCAAAGCAGGGGGGTTCGTCCGGGGCCGGCACAGGCAGGGCGGGAGCAAGGAGCCGGGGGACGGGTAAGTAGACTGGCACTGGAGCCTGGGCAACAGGCAGGGGGGCGGCCACAGGGGGCGACGGCACCCACGCCCGCCCCCCATGACAATTATATATAAAAAAGTAAACTAAGACCATAGCTATGATTTTACTTGACTTAGAAAGCAGGACCCAACACTCTGTATTACAAGTTGAACCCCTTTAAAAATAAACAAACATTACCTTTAAAAAAGCACGGGACTAAAAACGCCGTTTACACCAGTTTTACTTGAGTGTTGACTCTGATCTTGGATTAAAATTTTCCCAATGAAAATGAGCTGAGCTTTACCTGAATTCAGGGCTTGAATTTGTTGCACACTAAATAGACAAAAAGCTCTTTAATGCCTGTGAATCCTTTTAGAAGTTACATGGTGGACGTTGTTTGTCAACCAAGTGTGATTTTTCTTGCTTCTGTATCAGGTTGTAATGTCTGTTGTAATAAAGGCAAAATTTTAAATTTGGGGTTAAGTGGACTTATCTTTGGTGGAAAATTTTCCACCCTGTCTGTGTATGTAGCCCTCCCACCCTATTACCCAGTCAGAACAAAACTGTGATAAGTCAACATTCAGAGGGTAAACAAGTCCCCATAAAGGACTTCTCCATGAGAACCTGGCTGATGCCCCACGAGCTTGTGATCTCAGGAGAACACAAGAGCACCTGAAACAACTAAGAACCAGCCCTAATTTCCTAAGACAATCTCCAAAGCATCTAGAGGACGGAATTTTTTACTAATGTCCCATCATATAGGACTATCACAGCAAATATTTTAGTATTTTTTTGTTTTGTGTATCCTGTTTTTAGCCAATCACCTTTACAATGTTTACAGCTAAAGTAGTTCAGAGTCATCTTGTGAGGAAAAGTGACCTCAGTGTGCATGCATTATGGTATTATGACCTTGTGGGATGTGGGTTGTGCTTATTCCCTTTACCAATGGGAGTGTGAAGCTGAATAGATCATCTCTTCTTTACAAACAGGGGCGTAACTAGAATTCATAGGGTCCTAGAGCCAAATGAGAAGAGCCCCAATACCTAATACCAAGTAGGTAAAACAGCAGCATTAAATTAATTATAAGTCTAAATAATAGCACTATATATCAGAGAACCTGCATAATAGTGCTAGATAGCAGAAAGCCACCAACTTGTTATTTCAAAAAAAAAAAAAGTAAAATGTTCTTATACATGAGTGGCCCCTCAATCTCTGGGGCCCGGCTGGCAACGAACAGTAATTTAATTTTCATAACATCCTGTCACTAGAGGGCCCCGTCCGGTTCTGACACTGCTAGTGTCGGGACTGGACAAGCCCCTAGTGACAGGTGACAGCATCATATGACAGGGCCCATCTGGCAATGAATAATGGGCCCCCCTTGGCCCCGACTTGAAAACCTTGGGACCAAAAAGGGGGCCGTAGTAAACATGTAGGGATGTTTTTAAAGGGGCCCACCGCACAAGACGTAAATTACCATAACTTGCTGTTTACTGCCGGCTGGGCACTAGCGAAGCAGAATGCCACTGGCGTCCTGCTCCGCTATTTGGTCTAGTAGGTTTCAGGCCTTATAATTTACCAGGCGGTTGGCCGTGAGTCCTGACGTAGGAGGCATGGGACTATATCATTGCAACCCCAGCTAAGCTTCCTTCGCCGCAGTTTCAGGGAAAAATTGTATACAGGTGAGTTTTCTTTTTCTTTTTAAGTAATAGGGCCCTACATACCTATCGAGCTGGACCCACCTACCACCTACAGACCTATCTCAGGTCTTTATTAACGGGTGCCGCCTACCTCCCAATCTGGGGCTAACTACCCCCAAACTGGGGCCCTCCTACCTCGGAATCCAAAAACTAACTGGAACCTGCCTACCTGGGGGCCTCCCTTTTTAAACGGGGCCCCTTTCTACCACTGGATCTTTTATTTTACCTAACGGGCCTACCTACCACCTACCTAACTGTGGCCTATCTACTTGGGACCTACCTATCTGGGGCCTGTCTACCTCCCTAGCTGGAGCCTACCTATTGCTCTCTCTGAGGCCTATCAACCTACCTACCTGTGTTGCCTACCTATCTAAGCCCTACCCATACCTCACAACTTTTTTGGATTGCAAAGAGGGCACGTCACCCTGCCTCTAACACGCCCAAAACAAAAAGGGGTCCACCAAGACAGCTCTGACCACACCCAAAATGCAACTCCAATTTTTTGATAGCCAAAAAGGGATCATTTTCAGGATTGCATTCTATCCAATAATAAAATATTAAATAAAATTTTATGTAATATACAGGAGGAATCAATCAGATACTTTTTTAAAGCAAGATTGCAGTTTATTTATGCCCCAAAATTTTTTCCAAAAAAAAAAGGGGACATTTATAGAGCTAAGAGGGACAAAGCGACCTGGGTTAAAAATACGGACTGTCCCTCCAAAATAGGGACACTTGGAAGGTATGCCTACCTACCTATCTGGGACCTACCTAATGCCTACCTGGGGCCTATCTACCTACCTAACTTGAGCCTACTTATCTACCCAACTGGGTCGTACCGCTTACGACCTAGCTACTTACCTGGGTCCCATCTACCTACCTAACTAGGGCTTACCTACCTGGGGCCTGCCTACCGCCCTTCCTGAGGCTTGCCAACCTACCTACCTGTTTTCACCTACCTACCTGGGCTAAAAACCCCACCAGGGGGTAAATTAAAAAGCCCCGGGGTTCCATAGAAAACTTTTGGATGGAGCCCTCCCAGGAAGTTCCTCCCCAGACCACAAACATTTACCAGTGCCCTTTATTAATAGTCATGCAATTACTAGATAATACAAGGAGCAAATACTTCACCATAGATATCACTATCATACTGCTACCAAACAAATCCCAACATATACCAAGACCAACATTACCAATAACGGTACTACATAAGGACCCAATTATACCACCAGAACATGACCAGAAATTACCATCACATAGTGACTGAATAATATTACTACACGATAACCAAAGAAAGATCAGTATGCAAAGACCAATTTTACCTCCATACAGTGACCGTATGATGGTTGATACCAGTGTACACAGGCAATGCAGACTTTATGTTACCTCCATACAGTGACCATGCAGTAGTAAATTCTAGTGTACACAGGCTGTGCACATTGAATATTACCAACATACAGTGACCATAAAGTGGTAGATACCATTGTACACAGGCTCTGCAGACTGTATATTACACCTCCATGATGACTTATCCTGCCCATCTCTTGTCCCTGCAGAATTTGCACAGAAATATACCAGAATCCTCACTTTTCCAGCACCTTCCTCAGTGTCTCCTACCCCTTTACAAACTTTCCAATGGTGGGAGAGCGGGTACGGGCCATAGCTTAGAGGCACAGTCTCCTAGAGGGGAGGAACAGATGACTAACCCCCTTAACCTCCTGGATTTTGTGCTACAGCTATGGTCTCTGCCTCTCAGAATCATATTACCAGGTAGGAAGGTAGGCAAGATCCTAGGTAGAAAGGTAAACAAGCAAGGCATACCTATTTGCCCCTTTTATTATTTAGTAACTGCCTAACTATTATTAAGAGGTACTGGTAAATGTTCGCGGTCGGAGCAGGTCTGGTTGTGGAGGGAGAGGGGGGGGGCACCTGAAAGTTTGCTATGGGGACAGGGCTTCTCTAGTTACTACTATGGTTGCTACTGTTGTGATTACCTTAATGGATATGATATAAGTGTTTCAATATAGAGGAGCAAAGTTTATCAGCCGACACAACCAGTGATATCACTCTATGCAAGATATAGTCTTCCAAAACAGGTAACGCAGCCACATTACTTTACATAGATTCTATACTAATAACAAAGAAAACCTATATAATACACATATAATGCTCACGTTTTATAATATATCCTGTGTCAAACCCCTCTTAGACACAGGGTTCAAGAGGAAGCATTGTCTGTGCTCTGACCAATTGCTATAAGGATGAAGCTGCTCTGTGGTGGACATACCACATGGGCAACCTGTTCAATTATAGAGGAGCCCAGCAGGTAAGAGGGCCCACTACTATCTTATACTCTACTGTCTGTTAGACTGCATATAAAAGACTGAGCTCATAAATCCCAAGGTTCACTACTACTACTACTTCTACGCTTCATTACAGGTTGTGGTTACTAGATTCTGGAGATGGACGATTGTTTTAGGGATTTATTCTGAGCTGGGAAGAACATTTTGTTCTTGTATGGGGTATTTGACATCTGCCTCATAAGGGACTTGCCTTCCTCTGGATCCACACAATAGGGATACAGGTTGGACTTGATTGACCTATGTCTTTTTCCAATGTAATCTACTATGTTACTAGTGGGTTGTTTTAAATTAGGGCTGCACAACATGCAGCCCAGGGGCCACATGGGGCACACAGTACCCTTTCAGGCAGACCCCAGCTGCATAATTTACAAATACATTTTTATTTTTTGACAGCAGCATTCAACAGATGGCACAGTTATGGTGGGTTCTGCATGGCTGGCACTGTTGTGACAGGAACAGTACTGTTATGGTGGGCATTTGTGGCTGGCACTGTTATGGTGGGCACAGTGTGGCTGGCACTATAGGGCTGTATGTGCTATTTTAAGCAATCTAAACAAACTATCCAGTAAAAACTGTTTTTGTATTATCACTGGATTTATTCTTCACACACTTTCATCAATCACATGCCAACCTCTAAACCATGGCCTAGTAACACAATATGTCGTCATGGATTAAAAACCTGCAGGGCACATAAGGTCCCTCTGCTCACGCCAGCACGTGTCAAGGCATGTTTGAAGTTCACCAATGACAAACTGGATGATCCAGAAAAGGCATGGAAGTAGGTCATGTGGCCAGATGACACCAAAATAGAACTTTGCTATCAACTCCACTCACTGTGTTTTGCAGAAGAAGAAGGATGAATACAACCCCAAGAACCTTGCCCAACCGTGAAGAATGGGGGTGGAGGCATCATACTTTGGGGGAGCTTTTCTGCAAAGGGAAATGTACCGTATTGAAGGGAGGATGGATGTGGCCATGTATCACAAGACTTTGGCCAACAACCACCTTCCCTCAGTAAGAGCATTAAATACTTATTTTCCCCACTGCATATATATATATATATATATATTTATATATATATATATATATATATATATATATATATACACACACATACCGTATATACTCTAGTATAAGCCGAGTTTTTCAGCACAATTTTTGTGCTGAAAAATCCAACCTCGGCTTATACTGGAATCACTGTCGGCGCCCGTGCGCCGGCAGGGACATCTCAGCTATATGCGACTCCTCAGGGAGCGCATATAGCTTAATGCTGAGTACAGCAGACAGCCTCCGGGCACGTCAGTGGCCCGAGCACTGTCGGCGGTCTCTTCACCTCCTCTGGAGCGCATGCAGGTGAAGAGATATCACTGCGGAGCAGAGAGTGAGCGCTCCCTGCTCCGCGGTGAACTCCGGATGGCCGCAAACTCACGGCTGTCTGGAGTTTCCGGTACAGGCAGTGTGCTATTTCATCACGCTGCCTGCGTGGTCTGATGACATCACACGCTCTGTGCCGCGAGAAGATGGAGCGCCCGGGAGGCGGAGCGGCGAGGGAGCGAGGTAAGTGCCGTACTTGTATTTATTTATTTTTTTAAATAACCCTGCCTATAGCTATCTATGGGGACATAACCCTGCCTATAGCTACCTATGGGGACATAACCCTGCCTATAGCTACCTATGGGGACATAACCCTGCCTATAGCTACCTATGGGACATAACCCTGCCTATAGCTACTATGGACATATGCCCAAATTGGGACATTTTCCCTGCCTATAGCTACATGGGGGCCTAATACCTGGGGCCATAAACCTGCCTATAACTACTTATGGAGACATATACCTGCCTATAACCTGCCTATAGGGACATATACCTGCCTATGGGGACATATACCTGCTTATAACCTGCCTGTCAGTAAGTTTTCCCGTTTTTTTGTGGCAAAAGTAGGTGCCTTGGCTTATATTCGGGTCGGCTTATATTGTGATTATTTATATAATATATTTTATACATATATATATATATATATATATATATGATATATATATATAATACATAATATACATATATCATAATATAACAGTATTAGCAGTACTCCTGTCAGAGTGCCCTAAATACATCTTATTAAAAAGGTGCCTGCTGTGTTATGGTACAGAATGGAGCTGGAAATGAACAGGGGTGCCCACATACTTGTATGGGTCCCTGAAATGACTCATGACAGTCCTGCATTAAGCTATAGAAACAGTTCAATGACACATTCAGCTCTGCTGCATCTACGCAACCCACAAATATTGTGATGACACAAACAAATATTCTGCTAAAATTTGCCTACGGCTACTTGGAATGCACCCACATTTACAAACCAACATCATATTTATTCCTGAACAGACACAGACAGGTTTCCAAACCACAGAACAGAAGCCAGTTTATAATAAAAGATACTTTAAAAGATGAAATATTTTCTGTATGATGTGTGGTTCAGTGGAAGAATAACACAGAGACACAAAAGATGTTTGAGCAGTTAATCATAGTGCACGTGTAGAACAAAACCTTTTTTGTATGACAATATTCAGTGTGTTCATGCGTGTGTAGAGCTGACTGCCGCCTTCTACATGGAATGTTCCCATTACTAAAGTTGTGTTTACTCAACAGATAATGTCAATAACTGTTACAGTGACGCCGGGGCCTGAATCAGGCGTGTATTCACATAATGCTGTATGTAAATAGTAAGTAAATGGTGTTTAGTGACAACACTGTCCCATATCTGAGGAGAAATCAGACTCAGGCAGTCCACCACTAACGGTTATGAGGAACCCTAGTGTCCAGCACCTGATGTCTGCTTTGCATATGGGAACATCCTAGAGATCATTCAAATGTTACTGCTGAATTGTTTTGGGCTCAACAAGATTTCCTTTTATAGACAACACAGAAAAGTTTTTGCAAAATAAAAGTGCATGTTAGTTGTCAGGGACCGGTCAGGGACACACACAGTGACACAGACAAGTGAGGCCCTGACACTGGTCCCAGCCTCCGTCCCTGCCTTTTAGGGAACCCGACTCCTTAATAGGTCGGCCCCAACCAGATGACTGATAACTGATCGAGCCAAGTGAGAACACAGAGAGAGACAAACAAACACAGAACAAGCAAGCGTAGTCGGGCAGGCCAAGTTAGCAACACACGGGCAGCGTAGTACAAAAACGTCAGACAAGGAATAACCGGGATCCAAGCAAAGGTCAGAGTAACATAGAGAAACAACCGAAAGCACAGGCGACCTATAGGGAGAGTAAACCATATAGCAGGCAAGGAAAGCAGGAAGCAGTGACTATAAATAGGGAAGGGGAGGAAGAAGAGCAGAAGTGATAGGAAGCAGAAACTGTCAATCACCAAGAGAACTGGTTAACCCCATGAGTGCTGGAAGGTTCCTGGCCACGGGCGTTGGCTAGAAATCAATTAGAGTCCAAAGTTAGAGAAAAGAGTTCACACTAGAGAAATGAAACCAAGCAAAGCCGCAGTTATGGTCGCATTGGCCGTCGCCGGCGACCAGAGCCAGATGGAATGAACGTGACATTAGTACATTCGTTTTTTGGATTATTTTTTTTTCTGGGACATTTTTCCCATCACATAGTTCCATAGTTAGTACGGTTGAAAAAAGACATACAGTATGCCAATCAAGTTCAACCAAGGGTGGAGAAAGATCTGGAGGAAGGGAGGGGGACAGGGAATCTTTAATCTTTGTTTCCCCTATTTATGCAAACTTTGGAACCTACAGGGCAAGAACCAGTCTGCAGTAAAGGAATAGTTCACTCCTGATCCCAGAGAGTTGCCATCGGGCTGGATCCAGATGTTTTATATAGCTACATAAGTATTAATTTTATTTAGTAGCAAGTGGTTATCTAAGGGTATGTTCACACGGTGTATGTGAAATATGTATTTGGGTACGTATTACATACCGGAATATGTACCCAAACACTTATTTAACAATGTTCCAGTTTTCATTGATTTCAATGTAAAATACGTATCGTCGTTCAGAAGATATGTATTTTACATACTTTATTGTATTTCGTTGTACGGGTCTGTCCAAATACATGATGTCAGTTCTTGATTTGTTTTATGCATTTAAAAGCCAATAGAGATAATAGGGTACGTTTTTGCAGTATGCATTTGGTATGTATTTGGATGTGTTTTACATATTGTAAAAATCCCCTAAAGCTATATCTACACATACCCTAGGGCTATGATTTTAAAACTGATCATAAAAAATCAGTATATCACATATTTTTTTATTGCTGTCTATGCAGCACAGGGTACCGTCGGATTTTTGGCGGATTCTAAATACTGAGTCCGCTGAAAATCAGACGATAATACCGTGTAAACATAGCCTAAGCCTTTCTTGAAGCCCTCACTTGTTCCAGATCCACTGTTCTCATGGTAAAGAAGGCTTTTATCTTCTGGAGATTGAATCCTTTTTTTTTCTCCATTTCGAGGGAGTGTCCCCTTGTCTTTTGAGGAGGCTTTACATGAAATTACTTTTCTCCATACTTTTTGTAGAGGCCATTTAACTCCTAAACGACCGCCCGCCGACTTTAGACGTCGGCTGGTGCAGGTCATTCGTCTGCAGCCATGTCTTAAGACGTGGCTGCAGACATCGGAGTTTGGGGCGCACAGCGCCGCAGCTGCGCTGAGATTGGGGCTGTACTACACAGCCCCGATCCCAGAGCATCCCCGGTGCTTTAACCCTTTGATTGCAGCGGATCGTCACCGCAGCACAATCAAAGGGTTTCCCCTGCTCTGTCGGGTGATCGAAACACCCGGTGACCCGACAGAGCCCGGGGAACGGCTGCACAGTCAGCCCAGGGGACCTAGAGTAGCCCCTGAGCTGTCTGTGTATCAAGCCAGTGACCAGGGCAGACTGTGTGTCAGACTGACACAGATTGTAATGTATTATCATATATGAATATGATAATACATTACCAAGTGTAAAAAAAAAAGTAAAACAGTTCTTCCTTCAGTAGATTTAAAAAAAAAAGTAAAAAAATAGAAAAAGTGTAAAACAAAATGAAAAAAATAAAATAAAAATAAATATTTAATAAAAAATAATTGTGCATATATTACACACACAAAAAAAACATACACATATAAGTTGTATAACCTGTAGAATTAATCTAAAAAGTTAAGTGTGAAATGTGAATGGTGTAAAAAAAAATTAAAAAATTAAATAAAAAAAAAATTCTGCAATTATTTATAAGTGAACTTAAACTATTCCCCCATAAAGTACAACTCGTCTCATCCAACTGCGTCATTGAAAAAATAAAAAAGTTACAATTGTTGAAACACAAGGAGGCAAAAACTAAAAAAAAATTTCTGGTCATTAACTACTTTTCAGGCATTCGGCTTAAGAGGTTAAATACTTATATAAATTAATCATGTCCCCCGAAGTTGTCTTTCCCAAGATTAAATAAGTGCAATTCTACTAACCTCTCCTCATGCTCCAAGATGCTCCATTCCCCTTATAAGTTTGGTTGCTCGTTTTTGCACTCTCTCTAGCTCCATTACATCTCTTCTATAAACTGGGGCCCAAAACTAAACAGCATATTTCAAGTGAGGTCGCACCAATGCTTTATACAGTGGTAATATAACATCCCTGTCCTGCGAGTCCATGCCTCTTTTAATCTATACTAATATCCTGCTGATTGACACTGCATGCTGTTCTGTAATCTATGATCTACAAGTCACCCAGATCCTTCTCAACAAAGTGATTCTCCCAGTTTTTCACACCCCAAACAAACAATGCATGCCAATTAGGATTTTCAATATATAAAAATACAACAAAAATGCATAAAAAAACTAACACAGATGCACATAGGTTTTTTTATGTGCAGAAAAAAAAAACATGTAGGTCTTTTGGGAGAAAAATGCCAGAAGCAGTCTGAAAAAAATACAACAACTACAGAATGCTGCATTCTGAAAAAGTTGCAACTGTTTTGAAAAAAAAACACACCCAAGGCGAAAAAAAAGTCACAAAGTAAAAAAAGAAACATTTGTAGTGCATTTCATTTTCTTCTATTGGCTTCTGGCTAACATCTGGCTGCTGTGGTTTTTGCTTAAAAAAAAAACCTTAAAAAAATGCAAGTAAAACACAATGGAGAAGTGTATTAAAGGGGTTTTGCCACGATCTAATGTTGATGTGAGATCCTCCAAAATGGGTATTTAATCACTTTTCTAAATATATGTCATTAAAAAAAGTGAAGCCTCTGAGAGCTACAGCCTTTCTTTCAAGTCACTGGTCAGACCACACATGGAATATTGTGTACAGTTTTGAGCACCAGTGCTCAGGAAATACATTGTAGAGCTTGAACAGGTACAAAGGCGGGCAACAAAAATAGTAAAATGACTGGATGGACTACAATACCCAGAAAGATTAGCAAGGTTAGGGTTATTTAGTTTAGAGAAAAGAAAGCTCCGGGGGGACATAATAAATATGTTTAAGTATATTAAGGGCCAATATAGAGGTCTCGTTAAAGATTTATTTATACCCAGGAATGTATCTAGAACAAGAGGGCATCCTCTATGTCTTGAGGAAAGAAAGTTTCTACATAAACATAGAAAGGGATTCTTTACTGTTAGAGCAGTGAGACTATGGAATTCTCTGTCAGAAGAAATTGTCATGATGAATTCACTAACAGAGTTCAAGAAGGGCTTGGATGCATTTCTGGAGCGTGATAATATAACAAGTTATAGTGACTAGGATTCTGAAGAAGGGTTTGGATACATTTCTAGATGTAATAATAGAACAAGTTATAGTGACCAGGATTCTGGAGAGGGGTCTGGATACATTTCTAGATGTAATATAACAAGTTAAAGTGATCAGGATTCTGGAGGGGTGGGCGGCGCTGATCCAGGAATTTATTCTGATTGCCAGAATGGAGTCAGGAAGGAATTTTTTCCCTAACATGAGGACAGTTGGCTTCTACCTCATGGGGGTTTTTGCCTTCCTCTAGATCAACACTTTAACACTTTAGCAACACTTTAGCAAAATGCGCTGAACTGGATGGACGTATGTCTTTTTTTGGCCTTACAAACTATGTAACTATGTTTACATTAGACACGACCAGGAGCTGACAGGAGCTGATCTGGCCGCGCTTACACTGTTTGCACTTCTTATCTGATGGCAGGGAACAGGAATAAACTTTGAAGGGACTGGGGAGAAAAGATCCTGTGTCTTTTGTATATATAATCCACTGGTTCTAATGTAATTATCTGAGTATATATGCAGACACTCCATGCTCAGCCTTCCCCACCCCCTGCATCAGTTTGTGAACAAATGAAAGACACTGCCTGCTCAGAGCTTATTTTCTCTCCTGTGCACAATACAGTTCTCCCCTGTGTATCATCCAAACAATGTTTGCTCAAGTACAGAGACTGAATATCAGGAACGTACATGGGAGGTGGAGCGATGACATCACAGAGGAGGTACTTGTTTTTTAAACACAGAAACACAACACCCCTTTTTTCAAGCCTCAAGAGGGGAGTATCAGCCTGTTAGGTAAAGAACTTACTTCTTGGCAAAATCCCTTTAAGACTGTCAGAAAAAAAAACACCTGTATTAATGAAAAGTGCACAGGAGTAATAGGTGGCAAATTTATTAAGGTTACATAAATTTGGCACATCTGGAGTAGTTTCCTAGCTTAATTTGTGACACATTATAATTCAAATTTTAGCAAATTTGTTGAGCAATGTGACGCCATACTCCTTTTTGTGAGGCTTCGGCCACTTTTCAAAATGGAATTGGTGGGCTCGGTGTAAATAAAACAGCTTAAAAGCCAAAACTTTCTGCACAAATGCCACTTGTGAAAAAATGTTATGACAGGATACTGGCATAAATCACTTCATACATTTCCTCGTATTAATGACACAAGCTTACTGGGGGAATTTATTACAAAAGTCACACATTTTTGCACAATGCTTGGTTGCATGAAGAATTACAACATTTTGCAACTTTTCAACCACTTATGGGATTTTCTGTAAAAGTGAATGGAACGTAGTATGATAGTCGCATCCATATTTTAGCCTCAAGACTGAAATTTCCCTTTGGTGCATGTGGGGTTAATAGATGACTGGAAAGTAGTTTAGAAGTTATGCTCTCCTCCACAGTTCTCTATTGATTACAAACAGCACCCAGTTTTTTAAGCTACAGGGTAGGTTTTTTAAAATAATAATAACTGGTACATAGGGACAGAGGACCCTGCCCACGAAGGCTTATAGTCTACAAGGGAGGAGGGAAGAGACAGAAGCCGAGGGACAGACATGTTTGTGGTGTTGTGTAGGGCAGTAGGGTTATTAAAGGTTATAGGTAGAGCGAGCAGTAAAAAGTTCTAGTTCAATTAGAACCTCGAACTTTAGTAAGTTCGGTTTGAGGTTTTATTCGAACTAAGACTCGAACCCCATTAAAGTCTATGGGAGAAGATGTTCTGGTTAATTTTTATACCTATACAGGTGAGGAGAAGCTGGAATTCCCATCCACTGGATACGTGGAACAACTTAGTGAAGATAATTTGACTCTAAGGGCCACATGTATGAAAAATGTCTAGGTCTAAAATTCACTTTGTTGCCCATAGCAACAAATCAGAGCTCAGCTTTAATTTTTCAAGAGCACTATATGAAATGAAAAGGGCGCTTTGATTGTTTGCTATAGGCAACAAAGTGAATTTTAGACCTAAACAGTTTTCATACATGTGAGTGACAGAAAAAAATTGAGAGGCTAAAATACTTCATTCTTTTCAATGGCTAACTGAAAAGATGAGGACAGCTTGCAAGCAGGGGCGTAGCTATTTCAGAGAGTGAGCTGAAAATGGCGTTCACAAGGCAATGCAGTGAAATATATATAACATGGTCATGTGATTTTAGCAGCCACTGAAAGCCCTACACCTCAGTGATGACGTTTTTGACACTTCTCTGTACTTTGCACTGATTGGATGGCCGCCAAAAGGGCTACGAAACTGAAAGTGAAAACGAAACTGAAACTAAGTACAGTACTAGTGTCGAACTAGTACTTTACTTGAATGAACAGTAAAATGTTCGGTTCGTGTTCTAAAAATTCGAGAAGTTCCCCTAGAACTTAACTTTTCTAGAACAGTTGGATCAACACTACTTATATGCTATCCTGAATAAAGTGGATTTCAGGTTGATTTTAAAGGGTAATGAAAGTGGGGGAGAGTCTGATGTGTTAGGGCAGTGAGTTCCAGAGTGTGGGGAAAGCACGGGAGAAGTCTTGGAGACGGTTGTGTGAGGAGCTGATATGGGGAGAGCAGAGATGAAGGTCCTGTGAGGAGCGGAGATTGCGTGAGGGGAGGTATCTGGAGATTAAGGCAGAGATGTATGGAGGGGAGAGGTTATGGAGAGCCTTGTAGGTCATAGTTAGTAACTTGAACTGGATTTGCTGGGCAATGGGAAAGACAGAGACTTTTCCTAGTTTTACATCCATTCTTGATTTTAGCTTCAAAAACTGGATGTGAGAAGCTGAATGTTTGAATGCAGCCTTAATATAATTTATGCAAGGAAGTGTCATAAATTGCAGCAGAAATCTATGTCAGTTTGTAGCTGGCGTAGAATTTAGTGTGTGGTGTGGGAACAGTCCAGGATGTGCCAAATATATTAAGCGGTACAGGCCTCTTAATAAATTTGGCACATCTTACTGCAGGGTTTTCTATATGAAGACCGGAATATGAAACGGCGGTCTTAATAAATTCTCCCCCAAGTGTCAGTGAAAGCTAGTGGCTGGTTTCATCAGCGTTGATTTAACAGGCGTATGCAATGCTGCAAAGGACACGTCTATAATACATAAAGCATACACAGGATACGCAGCAGGTTTGCCATAAATAAGTTCACACAATGCATTTCATATAAACCAGAAACCAAGGCTTTTCACTTTTTCCTCAGAACATTTACAGATCAATTAGCCCAATTTAAAAGTTTTTTTCCCCCTCCTTAAAGGGGTTGTCTCACTACAAAGATTGCTTTTTATGTTAAAGAGCTTGCAAAAACAAGTCACTTTGCAATATGTGTCCATTAACAGTTTCCTACCTATTCTTAGGTAGCTGCATCATGTATGGGCTGCATCAGTTCCTCAGGTCGCTATAGCTACAGACCTGTTTGATCTCTCCTGATAGGCTGCCAGCACTGGTTGCTATAGCTACAGACCTGGCTTCTACTGCAGCCTAGTAGAAGCTGGTAAACATGCCCCTGAATTCAAAACGAAACTGGACTGAGGTAAGATGAATCAATGTAGTGAGACAACCCCTTTAAGGTCCAGGCCAATTTTTTTTTTAAATTTTCATTCTTCTATCACCACCTTCCAAAAATGATAACTTTTTTGTATTTTTCTGCTAACATAGCTGTATGAGGACTTGTTTATTTGCGGATTAACTTTTTTCAGTGGCACCATTTTGGGGTAGACAGAATGTTTTGGATAACCTTTATTAACTGTTTTTTTAATTCTATTTTATTCTATTCTATATGTTGCCATATTCTGACACCCATAGTTTTTGTAATGTCAATGGAGCTGTATGTGTGCTTGATTTATGTGGGACAAAACATGGCTTTAATCAAAACTATTTTTGGGTACTTGGGACTTACTGTTTACATTTTATTAACTCTTTTTGGAGAGAATGGAAAAGAAACAGCAATTTTGCCACTGATTTTTATATTTTAATTTTACAGTGCAGTATAAATAAAGTGCTACATTTATTGTGAGGTTCGGTACAGATATATTGATACTAAATATGTATAGTTTTTTATGTTTTACTACTTTTGCGCAATAAAAGAATGACAAAAAAATCTGTTTTCTGTGGCCCTGTTCTGACACACATAGGGCACATGTATGAAAACTATCTAGGTCTAAAACTCACTTTGCTGCCCATAGAAACCAATCAGAGCGCCCCTCTCATTTTTCCAAAGCACTATATGAAATTAGAGGGGCGCTCTGATTGGTTGCTATGGGCTACAAAGTGAGTTTTAGACCTAGACAGTTTTCATACATGTGGCCCATTGTTTTAATTGAAACCATTTTTGGGTACGTGGAACTTTTTGATTTTTTTTTTGGGTAGAAGGATGGAAAAAAACCAAATATGCCATTGTTTTTCGTATTTTTTATGATGTTGACATGCGGTTGCAGAAATATGTCAGCATGATTACTTTGGTCATTACAATTATAGTGATCCCCATTATACCGTATGTATTTATTTTATTTTGTTACCACCTTTTTGATATAAAATAAATTTTAAAGGTCTTTTTTCACTACAACAGTTGGCTTTAAACATGTAGACAAAGGTAAAGACTATTACCAAAGACATTGGTTTTCTGATTTTGCTTTGTTTATGAGATAGAGAAGATTTTGGGTGACATGTCAGAACAGAGGCGCCGCCATGTCAGATTTAAGACGCATTAAATTTGTGTACATTGCACCCGAATGTATGAACCTGTCGTATGCGAATGCATAAATCTGGCGTGTGGTATTGCACAGCGCAACATATCTTAGGCGCATTTAAATGTGGTGTGTCTGGTGCAAACTGCGCCTGATTATGTTGTACGACTGTTCATACATGTATAGAATAGGGCTACAACAGTTTTTTGGCGCAAAATACACCCAAAAAATGACACAGCCAAAATTTGACATGTCGCCCTTTATCTACTGCTTGTATGTATAAGTTTCTCTCTGCTCCAGCAGCCCTGTCCATCCACAGGGATATCACTCCCTGCTGTGTCTTATCAGTAAAACTTAAGTTTCTATGTATGCTTGAAATGTATGAAGTGATCTATACCAATATTCGGTGTAAAAAATTTTGGGGGGAATAAGTGATGTTTGCTCAATTTGTTTTTTTTACTTTTTCCACTTTGAGGAACAATTGAGAGAAAAATCCTTACACCAGTTTTAAATATCTGCTTGAATGCTCTTTCAAGATATAACAAAAGTACAAAAATTCTGCATCTTCTGGGGTATTTCCGGATGATGAGTAAAATGTACTCATCGGATTCTACTATTAAAAACCGCGTAGGAGTATTTTTTGTGGATTAAGGTTTTTTTTTCCAGCGCATTTACAGTAAAAAAAACAAGTCCCATTAAGCTCTATGGGGTCTTGGGTGCAGATCTGCATCCAAAACAACATACAAATTTTGAGTATGAGTATTTTACAAGCATTTTGGGCAGATTTCACTTACATATATTTAGGTGTCTTGTCAATTCTTGAGGTGTTACTACGAGTGAAATCCCATAGCACAAATGCTAAATACGCTGCACACCTTCATTTAAAAAAAGTGAAGCTCATTTTGATTTGTAAATTTACACTTTACATATTATAATTTACGTTGTGTGAACATACCCTTACTCAATGGAAAAAGCCATATACTGGGCACACAGGGCATCAGCTAGTTCTAGCTTTATTGAACTATACCAGAAGTTCTTAACTCAATGGTATCATAGCCCTGTCTGCCTCAACAGGATTTACCCAAGTGCTTCTCCTCTTTGATGGAAAACATGCGGTAAGCTTGGTCCTCGGTATATAGACAGGTAGGTAATATGGCCCACAGTATATAGATAGGTACGTAAGGAGGGCTAATTAAAAATAAAAAATAACAGTTGTCAGGGTCGCACACAAAGACACAGACAAGTGAGGCCCTGATACTGGTCCCAGCCTCTGTCCCTGCCTTTTGGGGAACCCGACTCATTAACAGGTCGGCCCCAACCAGATGACTGATAACTGCACTGAGCACAGTGAAAACACAAACAGAGACAAAAAACAACAGAACAAGTAAACGTAGTCGGGCAGGCCAAAGTCGGTAACACACGGGCAGCGAAGTACAGAATCGTGAGGCAGAAAGTAACCGGAATCCAAGCAAAGGTCAGAGTTAATACAGAAGGTAACAAAAGAGAGCAGGCGAACTATAGGGCAATGAGCCAAAAGAGCAGGCAAAGCAGGAAGGAAGCAGAGACCTTATATAGGAACAGAAGAAAGGTAGAACTGAGGCCATAGGCAGAATGAACAAACGACCAGATAGGAGAAGAAAGCTGGCACTCAAGACCCTCAACAGAGCCTCTATTTTAGCAGAGTGGGTTTGGTGAACTTTTCCCCTTTCAGCTTGGGAGCATATTTCACTGGTGGGACCAGAAGGCAGAGATATTTGGTCTGGGTTGGTGTTTACCACTAGGTTTTTTGATTCTCAGTTGGGCTTTTTTAAGAGGGCTTTATGACTCCTAGCCCCCCGACTGTGCACCCGTCGATTACGGCCAGATTTTATTTCAGTTTCGCAGCCTGTAACAGCAGAGTACATGAGATGGGAACCCTCCTCCCAGCAAAAGGGAGACAGCTCAGACGCAGCAGAACTCAGTGAATCAGTAGTCGAGAACACTACTCTGGGAGAACGAATATTTTCAGGTTCCTTAATATACAAATGCTCTCGCTCTGGGGCCGATATGTTAAGCTTTGCCCCCGGAGTGAGGTCTTTGGTGCGATCATCAGACTGGTGCGGAGGCAGATTATCAGCAACATCCCTATTTAAGACGTCAGGTTTACACGAGTCCCCCCATTTGATCAACTCAGAGGACCTCCAGTCAAACACAGGATTATGGAGGCGGAGCCAAGAGTGATATCCGCAGCGAATTTCTCCATGACAAAAAACGAAAGCTTTTCCGTATGCGAACTCCCAACATTCAAAGTGATCTAAGCAGTCCGAAATGTGATTCTTCCCCCGATTATGGAGGTTGAATCTACCCCTGAAACCAAAAAGGGAGCACTCAATGGAACTAGTTCCAAACCCAAGGCCTGGACAACAGACATACTAATAAAACTAGCGGCAGCGCCTGAGTCAATCATGGCTTGACAAGAAAAATTCTTAGAATTAGAGACCACGGTTATGGGCAAAAAAAACTTATTACCATAGCTAGGAGGTACCTGTATACCTGAGTTACCTTCCTGGAAATGTCTCAGGCGTTTGGAGTTTCCTTGAGGTGACTTGGGCCTAGTCGGACAGTCTCTCAGAAAATGGTCGGGTTTTCCGCAATAAAAGCACAAGGCGTTCTCCAACCGATGTCTCCTCCTGGTGGCAGCAGATATACAACCCAACACCATGGGTTCTTCCTCAGGAGAAGGTGATGAGGATAGAAGAGGAGAATTTTCAGAGAAGGTAGGAGGAGGTTTTACAGAAAAATCTGACTTGAACTGAAAAGTCGACCCCCCCCTTGTTTTTCCCTGCGTTTCTCCCTTAGTCTTCTGTCAATAGTCATGGCTAGAGTCATAAGGTCATTTAATGTCTCAGGGGTTGGATGGCTGACCATAGCATCCTTTTCCGCATCAGACAGCCCCTGTCTGAAGAGGGTTTTAAGGGGTTGGTCAGACCACCCGGTCATGGTACACCATTGAAGGAACTCGGAACAATATTCTTCGGCTGAGCAGCAGCCCTGCTGAATAGATAGCAGGTGAGTTTCTGCCCATGCCACACGGTTAGGATTGTTATAGACATGAACTAAAGCCTGAAAAAATCTGTCAATTGAACTCCACTCCAGGGCTTCAGGGAGCATAGCTAGTGCCCAATCCTGAGGTGGGCCCTGGAGGAGAGACACCACAACCGCTACTTTTTCGGCCTCAGTGGGAAAGTGGTTGAAGCGAAAAAAAAGGTGACAGGATTCCCTAAAGGTTCAGAACCTGTCAGGATTGCCATCAAAGTGATCAGGTAGAAGCATCTTAGATTTATAACGGACGCTAAGATTCACAAAAACAGGTGCAGGTACAGACACTGATGGGGTGGCAAGTCCAGGTGCTGGGGTCTTTATGGGGTCCAAACGCTGCGAGATTTGATTTATAAGTCCCACCATGCCCTGGAATTGGGTTGTCAACTCATCTAGGCGGTCAGTGACCGACAAGTCGGTACTCATGTTGAACTGCCAGAAGGGTTGAATGGGGTATGGGCCTGCTATTATGTCAGGGACTGTCAGGGACGCACACACAGACACAGACAAGTGAGGCCCTGACACTGGTCCCAGCCTTTGTCCCTGCCTTTTGGGGAACCCGACTCCTTAACAGGTTGGCCCCAACCAGAAGCTTTATTGAACTATACCAGAAGTTCTTAAAGGGGTTGTCTCACTACAAAGAATAGCTTTCAAATTGTAGGGAAAACAAAATAAAGACATTTTCCAAATATATTGCTTTGTTCCTCTGTTTTCCCTAAGGAGATACAAGTGAATTTATGACTTCCCTGGCTATTTCAGTTCCCTCAGTAACTGACCTGTAAACAATTCTCCCCCTGCTGTTTGTTCAATGAGATAACAGTGAGTGATGTCATCACACAGGTCACTGCAGTGTCCCTGCTGCTGAGCAGTAAAAAGCTTGATTTATGTAAAATAAACAGAACTGTAAATAGGGCTTTTGTTTTGGGGATCAGATAAAGCCTTCTGAGAGCAGTTTGAAAAGCTGCTTAGCTAATCTGATCTAATTAGCAACTGAAAGCACGGAGCAAGGAGCTGTATGCAAATGAGTCAGTCTGAACCAGGAAGTGACAGAGTATTTCATTCATGCATTCTGTGAAACTCTGTAGGGAGACAACTCCTTTAACTCAATGGTATCATAGCCCTGTCTGCCTCAACAGGATTTACCCAAGTGCTTCTCCTCTTTGATGGAAAACATGTGGTAATCTTGGTCCCCGGTATATAGATAGGTAGGTAATATGGCCCACAGTATATAGATAGGCAGGTAAGGAGGGCTAATTAAAAATAAAAAACAGTTGTCAGGGACGCACACAAAGACACAGACAAGTGAGGCCCTGATACTGGTCCCAGCCTCTGTCCCTGCCTTTTGGGGAACCCGACTCCTTAACAGGTCGGCCCCAACCAGATGACTGATAACTGCACTGAGCACAGTGAAAACACAAACAGAGACAAACAACCACAGAACAAGTAAACGTAGTCGGGCAGGCCAAGGTCGGTAACACACGGGCAGCGAAGTACAGAATCGTGAGGCAGAGAGTAACCGGAATCCAAGTAAAGGTCAGAGTTAATACAGCCGGTAACACAAGAGAGCCGGCTAACTATCGGGCAATGAGCCAAAACAGCAGGAAAAGTAGGAAGTAAGCAGAGACCTTTTATAGGAACAGAAGAAAGGTAGAACTGGGGCAATAGGCAGAATGACCAAACGACCAGATAGGAGAAGAAAGCTGTCACTCAAGACCCTCAACAGAGCCTCTAGTTTTAGCAGAGTGGGTTTGGTGAACTTTTCCCCTTACAGCTTTGGGAGCATATTTCACTGGTGGGACCAGAAGGCAGAGATATTTGGGTCTGGGTTGGTGTTTACCACTAGGTTTTTTGATTCTCAGTTGGGCTTTTTTAAGAGTCTTATGACTCCTAGCCCAGACTGTGCACAGTCGATTAACGGCAGATTTTATTTCAGTTTCGCAGCCTGTAACAGCAGAGTACATGAGATGGGAACCCTCCTCCCAGCAAAAGGGAGACAGCTCAGACGCAGCAGAACTCAGTGAATCAGTAGTCGAGAACACTACTCTGGGAGAACGAATATTTTCAGGTTCCTTAATATACAGTTCCTTAATATACAGTTAATACAGAAGTTCATAAGAGAGAGCAGGCGAACTATAGGGCAATGAGCCAAAAGAACAGGCAAAGCAGGAAGGAAGCAGAGACCTTATATAGGAACAGAAGAAAGGTAGAACTGAGGCAATAGGCAGAAGGAACAAAAGACCAGATAGGAGAAGAAGGCTGTCACTCAAGAAGGAACCAAAATTAACCAAGAGCATGCCGGAAGATTCCTGGCCACGGGCGTTGGCCAGGAATCAATCAGCACCCAGCACAGAATAAACCCAGTTCACACTAGTGATAAGAAACGCAGTATTAGGGCAAAAACCATGGTTTACGTCATACCGGCCGTGGCTGGCAACATGAGCCAAAAGCCGGGGGTGTTTCAGGCACAATCATCACAACAGTACTCACTTTCCCTGTGCTCCCTGAAGGTCCATCTTCTTCCTGGCACAAGCGGTATGACATCATCACGCTGCGCAGGCACTCCGCGGAGCAGGGAACGCTTGCTCTCTGCTGCATGGAAGCCTTCAACTATATGTGCATCCAGCGGACATACAGCTGAAGAGACTGTCAGTGCTCCAGGCCTGGAGCCAGGTGAGGTTGGTGGCACTGGAGGTTTTATCCAGGGCTTGTGTCCTGGATAAAACTGCCTAGTGGCGCCCATGATGTCACATATTGCACGCTGCTAGATTAGTAGTTGCAAGAACCTGGAAATCCCCAACAGTACCATTCTTAGGTGAGGTTATTAAAATAGTGTCCACCCATTACTTGTATGAACAAACACTGGCCTACAGAAATGACCGTGCTTCTCAATCCACTATTGTATGGTGTCCATGGATGGATAGGTTTTCTGGCTGTATCTAATTGACATTTTTCCTCCCAGTTAAGCCTCACTCAACAACATAGAACCTGCTTTATTACTTCCCAGTTTTTCTCAAGGTATGTTCACACGGTGTTTGTTAAATACGTATTTAGGTATGTTTTACTGTACATACGAAAAATGGACCCTAAAACGTATTTAACAATGTTCAAGTGTGATTACATTGATTTTAACGTAAAATACGTATCGTCACTCAGACGATACGTATTTTACATACATGTTTCCATTGTGTAAAACCGATGCGTTCAAAGAATTGTCAAGCCCATAGAAACAATAGGAATACATTATTGGAGTCCAGAAAATGTATCCAACTATATATCACACTTTGTGGTACGTTTTTGGATGTGTTCCACACAATGGGCGACACGTCCCAACACGCCAATGCCAGTTTTTTGCTCTATTTTGCGGCAAACATTTTACGCCATATTTTTGTTGTAAATGGACTGTCGTACACCAAAACTAGGCGCATTATACGCAGGAAAGACACTTTGCAATGCGCCTAAATATGGTGCACTGTGCGCCCCCGTCGCGAAATGCGTCTATTGAGGCGCCTTATATATGTTATGCGCCCCCGTCGGGCAATGAGCCTCGATAGACGAATACCATATACTACCAATGATATGCTATGTGCCGAGTGTTGAGTACTGCGCCCTTTTTTGATACGATACCCACTTTTTTGATACGATGCCCCCTTTTTTGATGCAATGCACCCTTTTTTGATACGATGTGCCATTTTAGGCGCATTAAGTAATCTATGCAATGTATACCGGACACCAATTTTTAGAAAGTATCGGACTTTCAGGCGCACTTTACACTGATTTAATGCGCCTAAAACTGACATAGATACGCCACGTTTCGGACATGTCGCCCAATATGTTTTACCTACTGCAAAATCCAAGACCCCGTGTGAACCTACCCTTATAGTTAATCTTGAGATTTCTACAGCCTACACTAGGCATAGTTTTGTTCACAACAATCTTCTACTTTTATTAGTGAAAAATGAAGGTGATATTTTGTCTCACTGTCTGTGTACTTTATTACCGCATTCAGGCGTATGATTATTTGAATATAATATAGTGTTTCATGAAACATTCCTCCAATAAAAATCTTTCTAAAAAAAATTGGTGACTGAAGTTGTTTTACCTGGAGCTCACTAGTTTTTGAAAATGTACTACAGTAAGCACAAAAAAGTGCTACAAATTAAACCAGAAATCTTTTCCAGGTCCTGGTTGGCTTGGATTTTTTTAGACAGGTGCATGGCCACTGAAAGATGCGGCAAATGTATTGAGTCTTTGTAAATTTGATGGATTTTACTTCTGTGCTCATTTCATTAAGAAAGGTGATTTTTCTCCAATTTTAATAAGTTCCCAAGATAATTCCTGACTAAAGATGAGCGAGCAGTAAAATGTTCTAGTTCAATTAGAACCTCAAACTTTAGTGTGTTCCGTTCAAGGTTCTATTCAAACTAGAACTTGAAATCGAAGCCGACTAAAGTCAATGGGAGAAGATGTTCTGGTTCATTTTTATACCTATACAGGTGAGGAGAAGCTGGAATTACCATCCATAACAGTAAACTGGATACATGGAACAACTTAGTGAAGAAAATTTGGCTCTAAGAGTCACATAAAAAAAATTGAGAGGCTAAAATACTTCATTCCTTTCAATGGCTAACTGAAAAGATGAGGACATCTTGCAAGCAGGGACATAGCTATAGGAGGTGCAGCGGTAGCAGCTGCTACAGACCCATCATCCTGAGAAGGCCCAAAAGCCCTTTTGATACATAGGAGATTTGGAGACTGTGTGTTATACAATTACTGAACCCCCAAAGCGGCAAAAACAGAACTTTTGGGCAATGAGTATGATTTATTAAATCCAAGCACTCTGTATAATATATCTCCATGTATATGAGAGTTAGGCATTATGTAAGCCTGCAAATGTCACCAAATAACAGCTTCTGGGTGTGGGAAAGATGCAGCCAGCAATACCAAACTCCCTAATTATTGATGTCTATGGAGAGGAAAATGCTATCTAACTAAGAGCAGTCTGTACAGTACAGAGAGTGAGCTGAAAATGGCGTTCACAAGGCAATACAGTGAAATATATATAACATGGTCATGTGATTTTAGCAGCTAATGAGAGTCCTACCTCAGCAATGATGTTTTTGACCCTTCCCTGTACTCTGCAGTGATTGGATGGCCGCCAAAAGTGCAGAAAGCCGCTGCAAATGAAACTGAATATGGCGTGTCGACCTAGAACTTTACTCTAACCAACAGTAAAATGGTCGGTTCGAGTTCTAAAAATTCAGGTAGTTCTACTAGAACTTTACTTTTCTAGAATGGTTCGATCAACACTATCCCCTCAGCCATGAATCAAAAAACGAGATTCAACAGAGGAAGGGGTCCCAAAGATATATCATAGGGACACGGTCAGCACTCAACAGTGTAGATAAAGATGTAAGGTTAATCTCTAACCAAGGTAATAGTGGTGACACATCTGGAATTATCTTGGGAACTAATTTTTTAACTAACCTATTTAAGGCGCTACTCAGCCTAAAGCAGATCATGTTTTATATTTATAATTTTTTCTACTTATCTTTAGGGTATTTATAGTGGTGGAACAGGGACAGAGGTGAGACCGTCCCTTTCGGGCCGATTACTCCCCCATCTATAGGAGTCAAATGCAGGGTTATGTTAAAGGGACAGTTCGACAATATATAGGAATATCCTGCTATATTGGCACGGAGGATTAAGGACCCTTCAAACCGTAAGTGCCTTTTTTACCTGATGTTGATACAGTTATACCACTAATGCCTGTGTATATATATGTATATCGTCTAAACATTTTGCTGGGATTGGTTTCCCTTTGTTGCATACTCTTTGGTGCTCAATTTTTTGGTCACACATGGATTGGCTATTTTTATGGGATGTTAATAAAAGCTATTTTTTAAAAGAGAGATATATATATATTCTTCTGTGACTTTCTTGAAACTTTAACTCTAGTTGGGAAATATATAGTTTGTTCTGTGATTTGTCCCTTTAAAAGCATGTTTTCTGCATGTGGTTTTGATGCAGTTGAAAAAGGCAACAAAAAACAATACATGAACCCAGCTCAAAAAGAAAAATGCTACAACCAAGTTACCAGAAAAGTAAAGATTCATCTTTATTAGTAATCTATAACTCAGGAGTAAAACATTTATAGAATATACACAAGAAAAAAAATTCCATCAAAAATGCCTGTGTGATTCCAGTCTTAGGCTATGTTCACATGGCATAATTTAAAAAAACGTATTCTGATACATATTGTGCATTGCAATATACATGAAAAAAAGTGTACAGCGTGTCGTGTTGTTTTTAACTATATAATATGGACTGCGGCATGTATTCAGTTTAGAAAATTCTTTGGGAGCCGGATTAGCTTCATTTAATGTTACATCATGAAAAAAGTAAAAAGAAAAAAGTCCCTAGGACTTTTGCCTCTTATTAGATGATGTATTTTCCCTGGGAGAAATATACTCTGTGAATTTAGCTGTAGGATGGTTTCACATGTAGCGTTTTTGTATGTGTTTTTAAGTGTTTTTTTTTTGTTTTCTTTTTCAAAGACTGTGGAGTACAAATGTTAGCTGGATGTCAGTAGGCAAATATAAAATGCACTACTGCCATTGCTTTTTCCTTTGTAGCCTTTCTTTTTTCCCTTTATGTTCTTTTGGTGAGATCACTTGCAGTTTTTTCTTAAAAGGGTTGTATCATTACATTAAATGGTCTTCAGAATAAGGGGACACTGAAAACAAGCAACTTTGCAATTGGATGTCATTAGCAAAGCTGTTTTCACAGTCTGCCTTATCTTCTGTTTCTGTAAACACTGTTCCCCAGTGCCGGTCGGATTCCTCCTCCTTTATTGTCATTGGCTGATGGTTCTACTAATTTACATTCTGTTCGACCACCAGTCGTAATCTCGGGAGCGTGCATTCCTGCCTCTCTCACTCAGAATAAGGGGCCGAGAGCATTTCACTCTGCACAGCCAGAAGAAACACACTAACACTGCAGCTGTTTCTATAATCAGAAAACAACAGAATTGTACCTCGGTGCCTAAGTGTAAACATAGACGGAGCATTAGGCTGCCTCTCTCACTGAGAATAAGAGGCCGGGAGCATTTCACTCTGCTCAGCCAGAGGAAACACACTAACACTGCAGCTGTTTCTACAATCAGAAAGCAGCAGAATTGTGCCTCGGTGCCTAAATGCTCCTGCGTGTAAACATAGCAGGGAGATCTGTGCTGCTCATCCAGTCTTCATAGAAGACTGGATTCAACTGTAACAGACCAGAGATCAGTGCAAAACAAAAGTAATCAGTGCTCTGAGTTCATAGAAGGCTGTCTAGACTTGATGCGGGGTGTGCTATGTAAACATACAGCTCTTACAAAATAAGACTGCATAGGGAGAGGACACAGTGACATGTGGACTCAGACAGAGGGGAGGGGGAAGTGCACACTGACTCGGGAGCGAGCATGAACTGTGAAGTGGGAGGATGATGTCATCCCCCTTCAGTTAAGAGACACCCACCTGGAAGGGGAAGAAACACCCCTGGATTTCAGGAAATGAGAGAATCAAGCTTAAAGAAAACAATCGAACTGATGAAGCAATACATCCCCTTTAATGCAGCATGCTGCAGGAGTAGCATTTTTTTTAAAAGTAACTTGTGGTGTTTTTCTCACCGTAGTTTTCTCACTGTTTTTTTACCTGCATCAAAAAAGGTATGTGTTGTGTTTTTCGATGCATTTTTTGCAGTGTTTTTACACATTGTTAATCAAATGAAGTATTACATGATTTGTAAGCGTATGTTCACACGGCGTGTTGAGTCCGTGTGAACATACGTTTTTAGATACGTGTTTGGATCCGTCTGTTGGACCCTAGACGGACCCAAAAACGTATCTAATAATGAGCAATCTGATTTTACATTGCTTTTAACTTGAAAAACGTATCGTCGTTCACACGAGTGATCGCTGATGCGTGTCTCACTGCGTCTTTCTGATCCGTTCCAAGAATTGACCTGTCAATTCTTGGTCAAAAAGACACAGCAGGAGCCCTGTTTAAAACCAAAGGGTGCGATCCTGCTGCATCTAACACGCATCCAAACACGCAGCTGCGTGTTGGATACGTGTTGGATCCGTTTAGGATCCAATCAACGCTGCGTTTTTGGATGCGATTTTTGGATCCAACACGGACCCGAAATCGTATCCAAGAACGCCGTGTGAACAGTCCCTATTAGGAAAAATACACAAGATTAAAAACCACATCAAAAACACATGTACCACTACACAGTGGGCATCATTCATGATCGCTGTCTGAAAGTTAGACAGCATAAACTCAGGCAGATTTGAAATGCGCCAGATTTATTGCAGTGGCTCATGTTAATTGATAAATTTACAGATATAGACATGTCTGTCTTTTCTTTAAAATGTCTTAATTAAGCAACACAAAGTATAAGACATTCATAACCTATAAAACACAATTTGCAAATAGTCATTAAGAAGTTCAATGATTAAACATATTATAACATGTCTACTCTGTTACCAATTTTCCTTTTTATGCACAATAAAAAACATGTTTAAACAAGAACCAGTCTGAGCCCTTATTTTGCGATCTCATGTCTGTTCCAGAAAGCCAAAGTTATATTCCTTCCAAATGTTATCTCCGTAAAGTAAGCCATCTGGTTTTAATTGACCATAGACTATATTAGACTAAAATCTCCTAGTTATCATTATAATTTAGGTTACTAGCATTAATCTATCTTGGTGGGGAAAAAACATAAGTCGCATGAACACGAAAACAATATGTAGAATTAGGCTCAGACAAAACAAAAACACTTACCAACAAGTGCTCCATTCTCCAAGCCCACCCCCCAACCTCTGTTTTTGACAGTATGATCACTCAATATGGCTCCCCCTATCTGCCACCTACATCTTGTTTTACTTTGTAAGGCAGAGTCCCTGGTCGCCAAACAACAAATTGAGTGCTGGATTAGAAATTCTCGTCTTCTGGACAAATCAAATCACTGCATATCCTAAATTGGTGCATCGCCCGTTAGTACCTGTTCTTGAAACCATGTGGTAAAACGAAAACATTCCTTAATGGCTTCCCGTACTCTCTGTACATGTCTGTCTTTTAAAACCAACATTTATTTGCCTTACTTTCTATGCTAAAATTTTGGCACAGATTTTGCTGCTGTGTCACATCATGATTATGCCCATTTTGTTGTAGAACCCACATCCATTAAGATACACCCCCGTGTCGGAGAGTGTGCAAAAAGTGTCTGAAGCCCATAATTGTCTTGGCGCATTTTAAGACACTTTTCTGCTGCAACCACAATAGTAAAATGAAGCACCAAAAAACAAGATAGCCAGCTCACCCGATATTTGAGCTGAACAGAGAATTGGAAGCACCAAAGGATATATTCGAAGAAAAAGAGAGGTTACTCCTGCATCCTCATAAAATGTCTTCATGATTATGAGTAAGGGCATACAGTGCCTGAAATGTGTGAGCGCCTACCTATCTGTCTTTTGCTGAATTTTATCTACGGAATAAACACTGAGAAACTTTATGAGGATGCTGGAGTAATCTCTTTTTTCTTGGACAATAGTAAACGAGAGCCAGTAAAAAATGCTACACAAATTGCATAAAAACACACATGCAGGCTATAAAAAGTTATAATGCAGTTACTGAATCATTTTGTGGTCAAAATAAATAAATAAATAAATAAATAAATAAATAAATAAATAACCATGCAAAAAGATTAGCTTTCAACATGTAGGAAATGATAAATGAAGAATTTTTCTAAATACATTGGTCTATTAATATAGCCCTGGTCAGGAGAGAAGAGGGATTTTTTTCTGCTCTGAGTGCACACAAGTGTCTCTAGGTTATCGTCCATATCTTTGTTCCTGATTAGACAGAGAACAGAGAGTGAGGTCAGAGGGAGCAGAGACTTTATCTCCAACAAGATTAGCTTGTTTACAGATAAGCAATTGTGTTCACCCTTCGGCTATGTCTACCCTGCAGTGGACAAAAAACGACCTGAGAACAAACTACTAAAAACGTTCATGAACCTAAGTTTTCTGTCCACTGCCTGTCAAAAGCAGCTGAAAAAACGGCAGTTTTTTTCCGCGATTTGTGTTTTTTGGCACGTTTTTTTACAAGCGTTTTTTGCTTGTCTTTAAGCCTGTTTTTTAATGCATGCATAAATTAAGCCATTGGATGTAACTCCGCCCTACAAAAGGGTAAATAAAGCACCTCTTTGCATTTATATGTGATCTTGTAGTCATTTTACGGATTTTAGCGCTAATAAAGTTATCTCGCGTTTGCCGCCAGAAATAAATTTTTTTTTTACGGCTTTTGGCCCTAAAAACCATTTTTTTTAACAGATTTTGGCGCAAAGATCTGCATTTTTACGAACTTTGCCACTAATAAATTTACTTTACGTTTGTCGGCAAAAATACGTTTTTTACGGATTTCGGCCCTAAAGTCCATTTTTTAACGGATTTTTGGTATTAAGATCTGCATTTTTACAGATTTTGGCGCTAATAAAGTTATCTTGCTTTTGCCGTCAGAAATACGTTTTTTAACGGATTTTGGCCCTAAAGTCAATTTTTTAACGGATTTTGGCGCTAAGATCTGCATTTTTTACGGATTTTTGGCGCTAATAAAGCTATCTCGCTTTTGTCGCCAAAAATACTTTTTTTATGGATTTTGGCCCTATAGTAAATTTTTTAATGGATTTTGGTGCTAAAATCCGAAATTTTACGGATTTTGACACTAATAAAGTTCTTGCTTCTGACGCCAAAAATATGGTTTTTTTTGCAGTTTTTGCGCAATAATCCATTTTTTTTACGAATTTTGGTCCTAAAATACTTTTTCTTAACATATTTAGGCGCTTATAAAGTTAAGAAAAGGATTTAAGCGTAAAAAAGTCTGTAAAAAACGTATGTTTAGCGTCAAAAGGGAGACAACTTTATTAGCATCAAAATATGTTGAGAAAAGTATTTTAGTGCCAAAATCCGTAAAAAAAAAAACGGATTCTTGGGCCAAAATCCGTAAAAACTTATTTTTGGCGTCAGAAGTGAGATAACTTTATTAGCGCCAAAATATGTTAAGAAGAGGATTTTAGCATCAAAATCCGTAAAAAAAAACGGATTCTGGCGCCAAAATCCGTAAAAAAACATATTTTTGGCGTCAGAAGCGAGATAAGTTTATTAGTGCCAAAATCTGTAAAGAAAAGTATTTTAGTGCCAAAATCCGTAAAAAAACGGATTCTTGTGCCATAATCCGTAAAAAAGCGTATTTTTGGTGTCAGAAGCGAGATAACTTTATTAGCACCAAAATATATTAAGAAAAGTATTTTAGCAACAAAATCCGTAAAAAAAAAAACGGATTATTGCGCCAAAATCCGTAGAAAAACTTATTTTTGGCATCAGAAGCGAGGTAACTTTCTTAGAGCCAAAATATGTTAAGAAAAGGATTTAACACCAAAATCCGTAAAAAAAAGGATTCTGGCGCCAAAATCCGTAAAAAAATGTATTTTTGGCTTCGGAAGCGAGGTAACTTTCTTAGCGCCAAAATATGTTAAGAAATGGATTTTAGCGCCAAAATACGCAAAAAAATGGATTCTGATGCCAAAATCCATTAAAAAAAATTCTTTTTAGCAAAAAATATATGAATTGCGCAAAAATCGTTAGTGGCCAAAGCATGATCATTTTATTACAAAAGGTACAAAAAAGGACACATCAGACACTTGTATGCAAATTTGATAAGTTATAACCTTTGTTACACCCACTATAGGTGGGACTTGGGTCTCTGGGAGGGTTTTCATTGAAAAAATCGCGGCAAAAAAAACGCCTGGAAAACGTGCTAAGAAACGCGCCAAAAGACGTCCGCCGCTTTCCATAGACTCCTGTAGTAAATTTTCTGCCCTGTTCTGGCGTTTTTTAGAGCAGGTTGCAAAAGACGACCAGTAAAAAAAACGAGCAGAAAAAAGAAGCTCAGTGTAGACAGCAGGAGGGTTTTACAATAGAGTCTATGGGAGATGATTACAGTCGTTTTTCCAGCGTTTTTAGAAAACGAAAAAAGCTGAAAAAACGGACGCTTTTCTGTGCAGTGTAGACAGAGCCTTCAGAGCACGTGTAGCTCTGTTTACTGAACATTAATGGCGACATGTCCGAAAAGTGACGTATCTATGCCAGTTTTAGGCGCATTAAATTAGTGTAACGTGCACCTGGAAGTCCGATACTTTCTAAAAATTGGCGTCAGGTATACCTTGCATAGAAAACTTAATGTGCCTAAAATGGCGCATCGTATCAAAAAAGGGCGCATTGCATCAAAAAAGGGCGCATTGTATCAAAAAAGGGCGCATTGCTCAACTTGCGACACATAGCATATCATTAGTAGTATATGTAATGTGTCTAGCGAGGTGCATTGCCCGACGGGGGTGCATAACATATGTAAGGTGCCTCAATAGGCGCATTTCGCGACGGGGGCGCACAGTGCACCATATTTAAGCGCATTACAAAGTATCGTTCCTGGCGTATAATGCGCCTAGTTTTGGTGTACGACAGTCCATTTACAACAAGAATATGGCGTAAAAAGTGGGTTTGCCGCAAAATAGAACAAAAAACTGACGTTGGCGTGTTTGGACATGTCGCCCTAAATCTCCTGTGCTTATGTCTTTGTAATGTCTCAGCTAGTTATAGGTGAGCTAAATATGCTAATCACTGCTATAGAACCACCCACAGCCTGATTAGGTAGTGTGATGCTGAAGCGGCCTGTGACACTGTGAAACACTATGGTGAGAAAACTCCTTTAACTTGGGCATCTACATTCAAGGGTAGGTGTGACAAGGCCACCAATATTTTAAGAGTAAACTTTATGACAACCTAACCAGAAGTGTAATCTCACAATGGTTCACAAGTATTATTCACAAATTTCTTTGCCATTATTGCTCATTATCAGCTGTAAAATCTGTTTAGAAGTGATAATTACTTTCTCTGCTTTACTTACTAATTAATATGAAGATAGTGATTGCTCCCAAAAATACTGACTGACCCCCGGATTGGTCCCTATCCACATGTACAAGGAATGGAGAGGTTTCTAGTTTTCATCCTAAGTGCACTTTAACTGTGAGAGACAGAATCTTAAAAAAAAATCCAGAAAATCACACTGTATGATTTTTAAATAATTAATTTGCATTTGACTTATTTATGAAATAAGTATTTGCTACAACTGAAAAACAGAATACATTTTTGGTACAGAAACCTTTGTTTACAGTTACAGAGATCAGACGTTTCCTGTAGTTCTTGACCAAGTTTGCACACACTGTAGCAGGGATTTTGGACCACTTCTCCATACAGATCTTCTCCAGATCTTTCAGGTTTATGGGGCTGTCGCTGGAGTACATGGAGTTTCAGCTCCCTCCAAAGATTTTCAATTGGGTTCAGGTCTGGAGACTGGCTAGGCCACTCCAGGACCTTAAAATACTTATTATGGAGTCACTCCCTAGTTGTCCTGGCTTTGTGTTCCAGGTCATTGTCATGATGGAAGACCCAGCCTTGACCCATTTTCAATGGTCTTACTGAGGGAAGGAGGTTGTTGGCCAAGATCTGGCGATACATGGCCCTATCCATTCTTTCTTCAATACAATTCAATCGTCCTGTCCTCTTTGCAGAAAAACACCCCCAAGCTTGATGGTTGGGCAAGGTTCTTAGGGTTGTGCTTATAATTCTTCTTCCTCCAAACACGGTGAGTGGAGTTGATGCCAAAAAGTTCTATTTTGGTCTCATCTGACCACATGACCTTCTCTCATGCCTCCTCTGGATCATCCAGATGGTAACTGGCAAACTTCAAAAGGACCTGGACATGTGGTGACATGAGGAAGGGGACCTTGAGTTCCCTGCAAGATTTTAATCTATGATGGCGGCGAATTGTGTTACTAACAGTAATCTTTGAGACTATGGTCCCAGATCTATTCAGATCATTGACCAGGTCCTCCCATATAGTTCTGGGATGGTTCCTGACCTTTCTCATAATTATCGAGGCGAAATCTTGCATGCAGCCCCAGACTGAGGAAGATTGACAGTCGTCGTGTGTTTCTTCCGATTTATAATAATTGCGCCAACACTTGTTAACTTCTCACCAAGCTGCTTTCCTATTGCCCTGTAGCCCATCCCAGCCTTGTGCAGATCTACAATTTTGTCTCTGGTGTCCTTAGACTGCTTTTTGGTCTTGGCCATGGTGGAGAGGTTGAAGTATGATTAAGTGTGTGGACAAGTATCTATTAATGAGTTCAAACAGATGCAATTAATACAGGTAATGAGTGCAGAGTAGGAGAGCTTCTTCAAGAAAAACTAACAGGTCTGTGAGAGCCAGAATTCTTGCTGGTTGGTAGGTGATCAAATACTTATTTCAAGCAATAAAATGCAAATTCATTATTTAAAAATCATACCATGTGATTTCCTGGATTTTTTTCCAGATTCTGTCTCTCACAGTTCAAGTGTATTTACAATACAAATTATAGACCTCTCCACTCTTTGTAGGTGAGAAAACTTGCAAAATCACCAGTGTATCAAATACTTATTTTCCCCACTGTGTATGAGCACATTTGTAATTACTATAGTGAAAAACTGAGATCATTAGATGTGTTATTCTGTTATTAAAAGGGTTACTGGCTTAAGGGTGCTTTCACATGGTGCCTTTTTAATGTGTTTTTTAATGCGTTTTTTGTGCAGGAATGTATAGCATTAATTGCTGTGCCTTTCTGCATAAAAAATACGTTAAAAAAGCATCAAAAAAGGTGTCAAAAATGCACCGTGTGAAAGCACCCTAACACTCATTGGAGACAATATGAATATCTGCTCAGCAGCAATCGCTACCAGCCCTAAAGAGTCACAAAGTTACAATTGAGGGAGAAGATATTCTGATGTTTTGGAGGCGATTTACTTATTGAACCTCTGCTTTTCGAATATTGCAAATACCTAACATGAGCTATGTATAAAACAATGGCCAGGTTGTGAGGAACTTTACAAGGGCAATTTAACACATGTAAAAAAACTGATGGCAAAAACACACATGCTTTTTAAAGTGTTTATAGGCCAAAACTGCAGTGTCCAGATTTTTTTATGGGCAACTATAAAATACACCACATATGTTTTTTTTTTCCCAGCAGCTCTTTCTAATGTGGAAGGACTTGCTTTATCTACATTGGTTATCTGCTTAATTTTCTTTAGTCCTCATTGTGCCTTATGTTGGGTGCCATAGAGTTATGGTTTTAACGTACCATATTTGTCCTAGATCCAATTAATATTGTATGTTGAGATACCACTGTATTAAAATATGAAGCGGCAGTCGCTAATAGCCTGTTGTGAATGAGGTCTTATAATTGGAGTCAGTGGTGAAGAGTCAACAGTGGTCATAATAGGCTTCCTTCCCACCCAGTAGGCACAGGGAACTGGATGGTCAATCCCTAGATCCCCAATGTGCCTTCACTAAATGGCCTGTAAGGGTTGCCTGGACAATACATGTGATTCTTCTGTAATTTTGCACACAAGCAGGGTCAGGACTCAAGCAAGTGAGGCACCTGAGTCTACTGTTCTTAAAAAAAGCCCCCCCCTGCTGTGCTGGAAGGATAGGTAAATGTCCCCGAAACCTGTCAGCTTAATATATGTGCAAACTTTTGGTGACATTCATGACCTCATTGAGGGCTAATCCCCTGCGAGGCATTCCAAACAAGCCAGTAAAGGATATTTACAAACTGCAAATATGCAAAACCACAGAACAAATCTCCCTTTGTGATGTTATTGGCCTGCTTTTGTGCAACAACAGAGAGTTTTATGGGGAAATTCATGGATTTGATGGCTCAGCCTACAGGCATGCGAAACTGTGCAACTGCCCGAAGGAAGAGGAGGGACACTTTCTTTAATTCTGATCAAGGTTGTAAAAGATGAATTCCCTTTGAGCAGAAGTGTCCATAGAGAAGAAGGGTCCATAGGAAAAATATGACATGCTAGATAGAAGAGTGTTTTTATACCCCATTTTGCTGTAGACAGGGAAAACCCACATAGGATTAAAAAGGACCCGGTAGATCTCTTGACAGAAGTGTTTCACTAAATACTAACCTTTCCTATAAAATAGGAATTCTGGTACATCTTTGTTGAAAAACTCATAAATGTTCTGCATTGTGCAGTTCCTTTATTATTCCTGGAAATGTAGGAACAAAATAACAACTGTACATGATGGCCCATGCGGCACATTGCTTTCTGCCGCTCTTTTCTGCCTATCTCCCTAAAAAGTGGCTGCAAGCCTGCTATGCCCAGAGGCACACCAGAGGTTTCCTTTGCTCCTGTGTGGGCCAGCGGAACTTGCACCCGATGATCAAGCGCTCCACTATTGGGATTATAGCTGCCACTGCTGAGCTGTGACACCACTACCCTGTTTCCCTGACAATAAGACACCCCCGAAAATAAGACATAGTGCATTTTTAGTTATGAAATTCAGAGTTTGGCTGCTTCTGCTGATGTTTGTGATGAAATCACTACAGTAGATTAATACATGATGATGTTTTGTTCAACAATAAATGTGAATTCTTGTTCAGAGAAAAAAAAAATCCCCTAATAATACGTCTTAGCTCGTCTTTATTAGCAAAAATTAATATAAGCAACTGTCTTATTTTTGGGGAAACAGGGTAGTATCGCACAATTAGTCTGCTGACTGGTTACAAAGCAGAGCGTCTGCTGGAGTTTCTATGTTACATAGTTAGTACGGTTGAAAGAAGACACGTGTCCATCAAGTTCAACCAAGGGTGGGGAAAATGTGGGTGAAGGGAGGGAGAGAAGGACTTTAAGCCCGGCCTCACCACTGGTGAATGCCCTGAAACCCACAAGGCAAGAACCAATCTGCTCCAGTGGAGACCATATCTCTGACCCCAGAGCCGCCACCAGCCAGGATCCAGAATTTTACATAGTTACGTACGAATTCATATTCTTTAGTTCCAGGTAGGTATCTAAGCCTTTCTTGAAACTCTCTACAGTTCCTGCTGTGACCAGCTCCTCAGGCGGCTATTCCACAGGTTCACAGTTGGATCGCCAGGCACCTGGATTGGTGACTGCAGCCTATTTTATTATTTTCTCACATTTGCTGGGGTTTTACTATTTACCGATGGCTAACCCTTTTAACATATGAATATAACTCCAGGAGGAAAAACAAAGAAAGAGCCTAGTGTGGCCTATACTACACACATGACCTGCATCTACTGTAGGTTCAACATTGTCTGAACTGGGTTGTCCGGTCTCAGACATTTATGGCATATCGATCGGATAAGCTATAAACGTCTTCCCGGGGAGGGTCCCACCTCAGGAACCTGCCCCAATCAAGACAACGTGCACAATGGAGAGGTGGCCATACAAGTGAGGCACACTATGGACGACATGTATGAAGGAAGCCGCGTTGAAGTGAATAGTCGAGTTCCGATGTATGAAAGTGGTTTGTGTTTGTTCATAAATGGTGTGTAAAGTTCCACGCACCTCGCCTATGTGTTTGCCGCATTATGGAACTTAGGCGCATAAGTATTGCGCCTACATGTATTAAGGTTATTGACATAGGTATAGGCTGGAAATAAGAGAAATCATTAGAATAGCATAACAGTGAATAGAAACTATGGTACTGATCCTGCTTGGAGGACCACAGGTCCCAGCAATACCTGTGCTGTGCTGGCTCTTGCTGTATGTAGAATAAAGGGTGAGAGCAGCAAAAATACATTTAATGTAGTAAAAATTTTAAATAAAAAAATCTGAACAACAATTTTAATGTAAAATGCGTTTTAGATTCTATTAATTTTAAATAGATTTTATAGGAGATATTTTTATATTTTTGGGATATTATATATTTAATATTAATTTATATCAACACATTTTTTATTAAATTTTAATTAGATTTTATACAGATTTTAATTCGATTTTAATTAAATTTTATACAGTTTGATAATTATAATAAATTACTTTTTATTATTGTACTGGTGGAAGTTGAGAAATATTGGACATTTTTGCCCCTTACAGCAAATCTAGCTCCACTTCGACTCCTCAGGCTCAGGCAGAACACATTGAGATAGGGCTGCCTGTCGGAGCAGTAATGCGCCTGGTTTTGCCGAACCACATTCATATATGTGCCTAATGTTACGAGGGTGGTGCGACGCCCCCAGAACGTCCCCAGAACGCTCCTTCATGTTAGGCGCATTCGAAAGTGTCCAGTCTTACGAACAATGCGCCGAACACATACGTTTGGCGCATTAGACATCATAACCGGCTCAGTTAGGTGCATTGTACGCCAGAAAAAGGGCGAAAAACCTGATCATACATGTCACCCTATGTTCTGTTCTATGGGAGCTTCAAGTACCTATCGCCATGTCATAAATGTCTGAAATGGGGAAACTCCTATCAGGACCTTTTACATGAGCCAATCGGGTGAATGAACTTTTGTAGGAACATTTGTTCCTGATAACTGCCGTGTAAAAGCCCTGTGATTGGTCAATGAATGTGCATCTTTTATGCAGTACTAAAATCACAGTTTGTCAGGAGTTCATATATCCATGTAAACAGGGGATAGCTGCCAACACTAATGATAGTGAGCGAGTGCATGAACAGTCAGCTAATAATGGATTGTTCATATGTCTGTTCACTGCCTGACAATTGGGCATACTAAAATCTCCTTTTTGGGAAGCAAAACTCACAAATATCTTTTTATTTTAATTATTTTTTTTAAGAGAAAGTCCCTACTTTTTACCCAAATCCCCCTCTCCCTCTTTACTCTTTAATAGTCCCTCTTTTTGACTTGATAAACTTGCATTAATAAAGTTAAAGGGGTTCTCCGGCTCCTCTAAAAAAATTAATAGGAAGCTCTTGCTGGTCCAATTTAAGAAAAAAAAAAACTTCACTCATTTCCGTTCAAAGGCTGTGTCTCCCTGGTCTTTTGTTTTGCTTTCTGCAGGTCACTACTGCAGCCGCTGATTGGCTGATCACATCTGAATGGTGAAATAAGGGGAGTGGCATAATGACCACAGCAGCCAATCAGATGCTGCGGTGGGGAGGTCTTAGGAAGTAGAAGAGAGAAAACAGAGACCACAGAGAGAGTCAGCTCTGAAATGGAGGAGTGGGGGAAAGTTAGCGTAGGCTTTTTTTCCATTGGGCCACCAGGAGCTGTCGATTTCCTTTTTTAGAAGAACCGGTCAACCCCCTAAGTGCCTGTTCGTGTTTGTTCACACTGCATTATTTAGACTTTTTTGGGGGCGGATTGCACATATATTCCACCCCAAAAAGAGCGCTAGAAGAGCGCTATCACAGAGCTCAGCTTCTCTCCCCTATCATATAACTCTTTATATCAAAGATCTCAGCTTCTCTCCCTCTATCAGATAACCCTATATATCACAGAGCTCAGTTCCTCCTTCTATCAATAACCCTATATTACAGAGCTCAGCTTCTCTCCTCATCAATAACCCTATATATCACAGAGCTCAGCTTCTCTCCCCTATCATATAACTGTTTATATCACAGAGCTCAGCTTCTCTCCCTCATCATATAACCCTATATATCACAGAGCTCAGCTTCTGTCCCTCTATCATATAACCTATATATCACAGAGCTCAGCTTCTCTCCTCTATCATATAACCCTATATATCACAGAGCTCAGCTTCTCTCCTCTATCATATAACCGTATATATCACAGAGCTCAGCTTCTCTCCCTCTATCATATAACCCTATATATTACAGAGCTCAGCTTCTCTCCTCTATCACATAACCCTATATATCACAGAGCTCAGCTTCTCTCCCTCTATCATATAACCCTATATATCACAGAGCTCAGCTTCTCTCCTCTATCATATAACTCTTTATTTCAAAGATGTCATCGTCTCTCGGTGTATCATATAACCCTATATATCACAGAGCTCAGCTTCTCTCCTCTATCATATAACTCTTTATATCAAAGATCTCAGCTTCTCTCCCTCTATCTTATAACCCTATATATCACAGAGCTCAGCTTCTCTCCCTCTATCATATAACCCTATATATCACAGAGCTCAGCTTCTCTCCTCTATCATATAACCGTATATATCACAGAGCTCAGCTCCTCTCCCTTTATCATATAACCCTATATATACAGAGCTCAGTTCTCTCCTCTATCACATAACCCTATATATTACAACAAGCTTCTCTCCTCATCTAATAACCCTATAATCACAGAGCTCAGCTTCTCTCCTCTATCTAATAACCCTATAATACTCAGCTCCTCTCCCCTCTATCATAACCCTATTATCACAGAGCTCAGCTTCTCCCCTTATCATATAACCCTGCATTATCACAGAGCTCAGTTCTCTCCCTCTATCATATAACCCTATATATCAAAGAGCTCAGCTTCTCTCCCTCTATCATATAACCCTATATATCACAGAGCTCAGCTTCTCTCCTCTATCATATAACCCTATATACACAGAGCTCAGCTTCTCTTCTATCATATAACCCTATAAATACAGAGCTCAGCTTCTCTCCTCTATCATATAACCCTATAATCACAGAGCTCAGCTTCTCTCCTCTATCATATAACCCTATATATCACAGAGCTCAGCTTCTCTCCTCTTTCATATAACCACTGGCGTAACTACCGGGGTAGCAATTGCTCCGGGGCCCGTGCGCTTAGGGGGGCCTGCGCCCCGGGGCAGCTGCTGCAGCGTCTGCTACCCCGGTAATGCCGCTCCTGGGCCCGCCGGAATGTGAACTTAAGCACTGCGTGCGCAACCGGCTACTGTTGAACGCGGTCCTGGCAGCGTCAGAGAGCCTGAGTAGTGGAGCGCTCCAGCGCTGGATTTGCGCTGCAGAGCGCCGGCCTCGTGCACGTGGGCCGCGGCAGATACGGGGGGGGGGGGGGGGGGGGGGGGGGGGGGGGGGGGGGGGGGGGGGGGGGGGGGGGGGGGGGGGGGGGGGTCCCCGGGGGTGAAGGGGCCACCGGGTTTTGTTACTGCAGCAGGCGCCGGTTTTTTGGGGCCGTGGGGGGCGGATTACTCACATGATCGCGCCGCCCGCGCTGAGCAGAGAGGCTGCAGCGCGCCGCATCGGGGGAGCGTGGACCGAGGTAAGTAACCTATTTCTTATTTTACCTGCCCTGCCCTGCCTGTATATAGCCCACATGGCCAGCCTGCCTATAGCCCACATGGCCAGCCTGCCTGCCTATAGCCTACCCGGCCAGCCAGCCTGCCTGTAGCCCACCCAGCCAGCCTGCCTGTAGCCCACCCGGCCAGCCTGCCTGCCTGTAGCCCACATGGCCAGCCAGCCTGCCTGTAGCCCACCCGGCCAGCATGCCTGCCTGTAGCCCACCCGGCCAGCCTGCCTGCCTGTAGAACACCAGGCCAGCCAGCCTGTAGCACACACGGCAAGCCTGCCTGCCTGTAGCAAACCCGCCCAGCCTGCCTGCCTGTAGCCAACCCGGCCAGCCTGCCTGCCTGCCTGTAGCCCACCCGGCCAGCCTGCCTGTATATAGCCCAGCCTGCCTGCCTGTATATATAGCCCACCCAGCCTGCCTGTATATATAGCACATCCAGCCTGCCTGCCTTGCCTGTGTATATAGCCCACCCAGCCTGCCTGTATATATAGCCCACCCAGCCTGCCTGCCTGTGTATATAGCCCACTCAGCCTGCCTGCCTGTGTGTATAGCCCACCCAGCCTGCCTGCCTGTGTATATAGCCCAACCAGCCTGCCTGCCTGTGTATATAGCCCACCCAGCCTGCCTGCCTGCAGATATAGCCCACCCTGCCTGCCTGCATATATAGCCCACTCTGCCTGCCTGCATATATAGCCCACTCTGCCTGCCTGCATATATAGCCCACTCTGCCCGCCTCTATATATAGCCCACTCTGCCTGCCTGTATATATAGCCCACTCTGCCTGCCTGTATATATAGCTCCCCCTGCCTGCCTTTATATATAGCCCCCCCTGCCTGCCTATATACCGCCCACTCTGCCAGCCTATATACCCCAGCCTGCCTGTATACCCCCTGCCTGTCTATATACCCCCAGCCTGTCTATATACCCCCAGCCTGCCTACATAGACCCCCAGCCTGCCTATATAGCCCCCTAAAGCCTGCCTATATAGCTCTCTGTCTGCCTTCCTGAATAGCCCTATAGCCCCCGTGAAGCCTGTCTGCCTATGTAGCCCCTTAGCCGCCTAAAGCTTACCTGCCTGTCTATTTATATGGGGGGCCCCTTTAGCTACCTAAACCCTGCCTACCTACCTATATAGCCCCTATAGCCCACCTTACCCCTGTCTACCTGTATGGCTCCCTATAGCTACCTAAACCCTGCCTGCCTATATGGGGACTCTATTGCCTACCTAAACCTTGCCTATCTGGGGCCCTCTAAAGCCTATGTAAACCCTGCCTGCCTAAATTGACCCCATATAGCCAGGGGGGCAGGTGCAGGAAAAGTCAGGATTCTAAGATATTTGTGTCTAAATCTCCAGGCACAAGTGGCGGAGAGATGTCATCATGATGGCGGACTGGATCGGATGCAGAACAAAAGGGAAAGTAAACGACTCGTCAGAGAAACGTCACCTCTGAGTCACAAGATGTAACTACACTGTAATCACATATGTCTGCAGAGCCTGTGTACATTGGTACCTACCACTATATGGTCACTGTATGGAGGTAATATACAGTCTGCAGAGCCTGTGTACACTAGTATATACCACTATATGGTCACTATATGGCGGTACTATTGGTCTTTGTGTACTGATCAGGAATAGTGTAGGGGTATTATTCAGTCACTTTGTGGTCGTGTTCTGGTGGTATAGTCAGGTCCATATGTAGTAGTGTTATAAGTAATGTTAGTCTTGGTATAGTGGGATTTGTTTGGTAGCAGTATGATTGTGAGATGTATGGTGAGGTATTTACCCCTTGTATTATCTACATTATCTAACTGCATGTCCTGGTAAATATTCGTGGTCAGGGAGGGGGCGGGGGTAGGGGGCCCCATCCAAAAGTTTTGCTTTGGGGCCCTAGCTTCTCTAGTTACGCCCCTGCATATAACCCTATATATCACAGAGCACAGCTTTTCTCCTCTATCATATAACCCTATATATCACAGAGCTCAGCTTCTCTCCCTCTATCATATAACCCTATATATCACAGAGATCAGCTTCTCTCCTCTATCATATAACCCTATATATCACAGAACTCAGCTTCTCTCCTCTATCATATAACCCTATATATCACAGAGCCCAGCTCCTCTCCTCTATCATATAACCCTATATATCACAGAGATCAGCTTCTCTCCTCTATTATATAATCATTTGAGTTCATTTTGGGGTCTGATTAGAGGGCAATTTATTGTGGATCCTGATGTATTGGTACTATTTCTGTGTGCAGTATAAAATACTATTTATGCGTGTGACAAAGCACCACTAATACCATTCTGCATTATATTTTACAATTAGATGGGATTAGGATTTATTTATACAGCAACAAGAAATTAGCATCTTGCTTGATAACACACAGGAGATTTGGACGTCACATCTGTAAATTACCATATTATGAAGGTAGTGAGAATACCAATCCACATGTTGTCTAATAATATTGAAAAAGCCTTTAGCAATTAGTTATTACTTGCCTAAAACATATACAGTTTTTCTGTTTTTATGCATTTTTTGCTGCAGCCTTTCAAGTAAAACTTGTGTGTTTTTAATGTGTTTCACCTGTAAAAACTAAATAAAACCACACTAGTATATGACTAGAAAACAGTGTTGTTTTTGTGCTGTTTCTGGATAGTGTGGTACATGTCTGGTACCTGGGAATGCACCCTACACATTGGATTGCTTGCAGATATTGCTGGCTGGTTGTATCAAATGACTAGCAGAATTTATATATTTAGTCATTGTTCTAACAGGGCTGAATAAAGGCAATTAGATAATAAAGGTAATACACTATATTGCAATTTTTTGTTTGTTTGCTAAAAAAAAAAGTCTAAAAAGTGACTAAAAGCGAATGTTTTAATTGGTTTAGTGAAATGGCCTTCATGGCAATGTATTGTGTCAAGAGGATGACAGATCATGAAACCTCAGCCCACACCTCATGCACAGCACACTGACTAATCAGGGCAGTCATCATTGATTTAGGTGTGCATGAATCTGTGGTTAAGAAGAGAAGGCAGAGAGCACCCAAGGTCAAAAACACAATATAAAGCATGTGGATTATTTGTATATTCATATTGCTGTAATAAATGTGTTTGCTTTTGGTTTCTTAGCTATATGTCAATGGGAGTGTGCAAGCTTCCCACCTATCTGGGTTTCGATTTAAATTAATAGCATATCAAATATAATACTCATAATAATAATAATCTTTATTTATATAGCGCCAACATATTCCGCAGCACTTTACAATTTGGAGGCTGTAGGTACAGACAAAAAGACAGACATTTACACAATGAAGAGCTATCATACAGATGTGAACGAGGTGTGAGGGACTGCTCGCAAGAGCTTACATCTATTAGGGTGGTAGTGTGAGTCGAAGGGTAAGAAGTGCTAAGTTTTCAATGGTCCAGCCATGTGAAATAAATTATGGGGTGGTTCGGATGAACCTGCCACCCTGACAGTACATCTATGTTCATTTCATTTCTTCACAGGTACATCCTGTGGTGAACAGCAACTCCCAGCCATCACCGCATTAATATGTCTACTGGTCTCTGCTTAGTTTATATGGTACGTCCTGTCTGTGGAACAACAAGTCCCAGCCATCCCACCGGCATTATATGTCTAACTCGTCTCTGCTTAGTTTAAATGGTAGATTTTGTCTAGATATTTCTGCCCTGCTCTGTCTTCCATAAATTTATCTATGTTTATTGTATAGCCATCAATCCCAGTATACTCCCCTTGAAGTTTTCTGCTGTGTGCAGAGGTATTTACGACACCTGAAGGCCCTATGCTCATTTTGAACTCCTATAGTGAGTATAAGTTGCAGAGTTGTGGTTGTCGGACCGAGGTCTGGGGGCCAAATTTCACGTGCCAAATTTCTAAGTGGCAAATTTAGAAGTGGCAATCCTCAAAATTATCCCAAATTTGAGCAAAAGGGGAGGGGGGATCTGGGTTTTTTTGGTAAGTTGCTAAAATTTCTTTGCATACTCCCTTAAATTTCCCATGCTTGTATTACTATCTACCTTGCACCCATCTCCCCTCCAAATTTTTCCCCACCCTTTTTGCCCCCCAGAAAATTTTTATCCACTTTATGCTCCTCTCCCCTTTCCCCTACCTATTACTCTTTCCCACACGCAATTTTCCCCCTCTTAAACCCCACCCCAAAACCCCCACTCACATATTACTGCACAAACCCCCATTTTTCCACCCAATGCCCCCATTTTGTTTCCCTCTTTTCATTCTCCTGCTTCTCGCTGCAGGGGACACTCTCCCCCCCCCGGGCCCCCTTTTTTTTACTGCTCCCCCCCAAACCTCCTCCTCTGCCTCCCATAGAAACCCTGTAACCTGCTTCCTTCTTTGTACCCCTTTTTTCCCCCTTTTTAAAAGGGGTGCTTTATGGAATGTCCAAACCCGTCGGGCAAAAAAACTCATTTGCTTTTTTAAATGACCTTTTTTTTTCCCCCAACTCCCTAAACCCTTTCGGGGCCCTCACAGAAAATGGTTTCCAGCAATTTTGACCCGCTTCCCTTGCCGCTCTCACTATGGAGGGCTTACTTCACCCCCCAACCCCCCCAGCCCTGAGAAACAGGCCGGGTGGAGGATTTTCCCATACCCCTTTCTCCACACTGCACTTACCAGGTCATTCCCCCTGTACCCCCCCTCATTTCCCCCTTCCTTTGAGGCCCAACACCCTCAAAACTTTTCGGCCTTTTTTCCTTCAGAGTCGTTTGTTGTGTTTTAGCCCCCCCGGCTTTCCCCCCCCATTTTGGATCATTTGCCGCCGGGGGCTCCCACATTCCTCTCTTGAAATCCCCATTTCCATCAGGGGTTGTTTTTTAAACCCACCCCCATTGATCCCCCATGTTTTTTCTTCTGCCTCACAGTTTCTTTCAAAAACCCTCCTCTTTTGGCCTCTCGCATTTTTAACTGACCCCCAAAACCCACAAGGATGGGAATCTTTTGGATCTGGTCTTCTGCCCATTTTTCCTAAAATTTTCTAACTTCATTTAAATTCCTTTTCTCTCTAGACCACAATCTTTCTCCTTCTTTATCACTAATTTCAGCCTTCTTTTGGAAAAACCCGGGCCCATCATCCTTTTCAAAATATCCCCCTCCTTTTAATATCGGGAAAACTCAAGACACCAAAACAGTCCCTCATTTCCCCCCAATCCCCTCCCTCTCCTGTCCTGCCCAAAAGGCGGGTCAAACGTTACAATAAAAACTCTACAACCACCCGGGGCATTTTTGGCACCCTCAAACCCGCACCACCAGAGTCGCCCGGCCCGCACCCTGGCACACCCCTCAGCCCTTGTTTTCTCCAGCGATGTTCCAGGTGTGCTGAGGGGGCTGTGGAAAAATTTCAAGCTACCTGCAGACTTTTTCCACTACAAATTCATGCTCGGGAAACTTATAAACCCCCTTCACTGCCCCAAAACAAAAATTTTTCCCACCCCCTATCTCCACATAAAACAAAAACCCAAAAAAAAGGGCTTTTTTGCCCCCCTTCCACTCCCCCTAAGGCCTAAAGCTCAGGCTCCGGTCACTACCCCCTGTGCTGAAGCCCGGGCCATTTCATTTTCAAAGAAAAAATTGAAAATACCCGGCAAAACATCACACCCAAAATCCCCAAAAAAAAACCCATCCCGTCCCCCCCCCGCATTTTCCTCTAATCTACTGCACCCTTTTTAAACCCAAACGAAAGAAAGGGAAGTGTCCAGGCTTCTCCTGTTGCCCCCCCACCACTTTTTTACTGACCCCATTCCTTTCCCACCTGCCCAGTCTTTTTCTCCCAGCTGCCCCCCTCTCCCCTTTAAATTTGCTACTGTAACCTCTCTCTCCCACGGGGATTTTTCCCATCTTCCTTCAAACACGCCATCATAACCTCTTTACTAAAAAACCCCTTTCTTGGACCCTCCTGTGCTGATAACTACCGACCAGTTCTAACCTCCCCTTCACTTTTAAACTCCTGGAACGCTTGGCCCCTACTCTCGCCTAACCCCGCTTCTCTCTGCTAACTCTCTTCTTCCCCGCGGGCCAATCGGGGTTTCCGCCCCCTACACCCCACGGAAATTTCCCTTAGTTAAAGCCCTAAAATAAACCTCCTAAAAAGCAAAAATCTCGGGGAAACTACCCCATTGTTGCTTCTTTTGGGATTTTCTTTTGAGCATTTGACACTGTGGATCCCCAACTTCTCCTCACATGTCAGCACCTTTGGGCCTCCAGGACAGCTCTCGTTTGGGTTCTTTTTCCAAACCTCTCTGACCGCTCCTTCAGTGTCTCATTTTCTGGTTCGACCTCCCCCTCCTCTTTTCCCCTTGCTGTTGGAGTTTTCCCCAGGGGCAGTTCCCAGGGTTTCCCCTTTCCCCCCCTTTTTTATTGACACAGCCCCCATTGGACAAACCACAGTGATTTGGCTTCCCGTACCATCTCTTTTTCGGATGACACCCAAAATAAAACCTCCTCCGTGACATCACCCAGCCTTTCTACAAAAAAACCATTGGGGTTTTCTGTCCACTGTCCCCTTTACATCATGTTTCCCCTCTCCCTCTGAAACTAAACCTCACTAAGACTGAAAATTCTTGTCTTTCCGCCATCTACTAAAACCCAAACCCCCCCCCCCTATTTCCCGTTTTTGTATGTGGTAAACCCCCATTTCTTTTCCCCCGGGAGCAGGCCACTGTCTTGGGGGTTTTAGTGGATTCCCCGATCTAAACCCTTCTCCCCATATATCCAATTTCCCCTTTCCCCCTCCCTTTTACCTGGGACCTCAAGAAAAATCTCCAAAAATCCATCCATTTTTTTCAATGTGAAACAAAATTTAAACTCTCATTACTGCTCTTATTCCCCTTTTTCGTCTTTACTTTCTGCAACTCCTTTCTTATCGGTCTCCCCCTCCCGCAAACTCTCCCCTCTCCAAAAAGCCTGAATGGGACAGCCAGGCTTGTCTTTCTCTCCAGCCGCTATCTGATGCCTCTAAACCCGTGTCCCGTCACTGCACTGGTTGGGCCCCTTCCCGTACAGGGAAAACAGGGATTTAAAAAAAAGCAATCTCACCCATAAAGCTCTCCACATCGCTGCTCCTCCCCCACATCTCCTCCCCCTTTTTCTATCTACCGCCCTACCCGTGCTCTCCCCCTCCCCGCGATGATTTTCAGATACATTCCCAATCATCCGAACCTCCCATTCCCACCCCCCACAAGATTTCCAAAAAAAAAACGTGCGGCACCAACTCTTGGGGAAAATGCTAAACCCCGGGCGATCAAGCCCCAATTTACAACCCTCACAGTTTTAAGAGGGGCCCCGAAAATACATCTTTCGGCTGGCCCCCCAAGATTCCCAAATTTCTATCACACACAACTGTTACTCCCTGCACTTGGGCACCCCACGCACCCTTTTCTGTATATTTTTTGTAAAAGTTTTGGGTGGGCAGGGTTTACCATTTTTTTATGTAAAACCCCCCCCTATTTATGAAACATGGCCCCCAATTTTAAACTTTGGGACTTCTTACCCGTATGTTTCACCCATAAAACCCCAATGTTGTAAACTCTCAAGAGGGGGGGCCCTCACACCTTGTGTCTCATTCCCGAAGAATTTAATGTGTAATGGGCTGTATTTTACCCTTGGAAATTTTTTAAAGGCTGCGGAATAGTTGGGGCTAAAGAAAAAAGATTATTAATTTTAAGTTTCCGAAATTTTAGAGAGTGAAAAGAAATGTGTGGTAGGCCAGACTGAGAAGATGTATTCCCCAGGGCCCTCTTAAAAAATGTGAGGGTTTTTGAGTGGCCCCGATCGCCCACGGGAACATGTTCTAGAGAAATTGGGGCCGCACGTGCAAAGTCTTTGGAGAAAAGGCCCTGGGGGGTTCGGATGGCTTAAAAATGTAAACGATATCATCCCGCGAGGGAGAAGCGGGTAGGGTGGTAGACAATGATGAGGGAGGAGATGTAGGGGGGTGCAAAAGCTTTGGAGAGGGTTTAAAGGGTTTGGGGGTGATGACTTTATGTTGTATTTGTACTGAATGGGCAAACCCGTGCAGTGACTGACATAGGGGAGAGGCATCAAATACAGCGGGTTTGGGGGAGAAAGACGAGCCCTGGCCCGCTGCATTCTGGACTATTGGAGAGGGGAGAGTTTGCAGAGAAAGGGGGACCTGATAAGCAGGAGTTAAGTAAATCAAGACGAGAAAAAATAAAAAGAACAATAAAGAGTCTTGGGTTTTTTTTCCAGTGAGAAAAGGATGGATTCTGGAAAATGTTTTTTTGAGGTGCAGGTGACAGGAGCGGGCAAGGGGTTTGGGTATTTTGGCGTTTAAAGAAAAGATTTAAAAAACTAATATAACCCCAAAAACAAAGGGGGCCCGCTGCCTAAGGCTATGTTCCCCAAAGGTTAAAAAGGGCTTTATTTCGGTCCGTAAATTTCCCCGGGCCCGGGGTGCCCCAATTACGGGCCAAAAAAAAGGGCCCCTTCATTACGGAAATTTTACAGTTCTCTAGAGAATATGGTTTTCGTCTCCTCTCCCCGCCCCACATGATTGTCCCATGGGCCGGCGGAAAATCCCCCCCCCCCCCTTTACTCCCCCGCTCCTTTCCCCCCTCCACACGGCGTAATGCGGGGGGAAATTACGCCCCCCAGTTAAGCCGTGTGAACCTGCCTTAGAGGTTTTTGGTTTGGGGCCCCCACACTGAGACAGAAAAAAGCAGGGTGGGGGCGGTTAGTTGATGGTGGAAAAAAACAAAAAGTTCAGTCTTAGTTTTAGGTTTTTTTTTAAGATAGAGGAGGAAAATGATGTCAAGGGCAGCGGCCAGACATCCCCTGGGTTTTTTACAGAGCAGGATAAGTCCCCGGGGGGAGGTGTTAATTGGGTTCATCCGAGAGATGGTACTGGAAGCCCCAAATTTTACTGTTGGGAGGTTTCCCAAATTTGGGGCTGTTAGTTTGAAGAGGAGAAAGGGCCCCAGAACTGATCCCCCCAGGAACCCCCACAGCAAAAGGAAGAGGAGAAAGAGGTTGAACCTGCCCAAAAGAGACATATACTCATGTATATAAGTTATGTACATCTTGGGCAATTTCAATTAAAGGGTTGGGCCTCACTACATTGGGTTCAAACTTACCCGTTTTGTTTTTTTTGGTTTTAAATTTTAATACAGGGGGGTGTTTACTGGCTACTACTAGACTGCAGTTTGAACCCGGTCGGGAGCTATAGCAACCATTTTCGGCAGCCCTTTTAGGAGAGATCAAACAGGTCTGTAAACTATTTGGAAACCCGAGGGCAGATGCAGCCCATAAAAAGAGAGGAAATCTCAAAAAAGGTTTGGATATTGTTAATGGACACATTTGTAAAATGGGGCTTTTTTTTGGGAAGATCATTAACCCTAAAAAGAAAAACATTTTTGTAGACAACCCCTTTAAAGGGAAAATTTTTCAAAGATGCCCCCTTTCCCCCAAAAACGATTAATATGCTTCTCTTGTTACAACCAAATCTTTACATCTGGAAAATTTCCTCATTTTGGAAATTTTTGCAAAAACTACTAAGGGGTTGTTCCAGGGTTTATTTAGCGGGTTTTTCGGCGGCATTTTCCCTATTGTGAATTTACACCCGAAATGCCGCAGCAATTACGGTAATTTTAGCCTAAGAGGCTTGGATTACTTGTCCCCCCCCCGCGGTGCAATACGATCGTATTGTATGGCGGGGGGAGAGTTTACATGTCAATTTTTAGCGCGATTATGCACCATGAAATGCGGATCGCCTCGCTTTGGAATTATCGCGTGGTTCCAAAACAAACGGTATTGTGCCGTACTAACGCGCGCAATACCGTGTGAACAACCCTAAGGCTTGGTTCACATGGGGGTTGGGGGTTTTCTTTTGAATTTTTTTGGTTTAAACAACGCCCCACGGCAGAAAACAGGGACCCCCCCTGTACGCAATAAGGTCATTTGAGTGCAGTTGGTTTTCATTGTGAAACGGATCCTTTTGTTTCCATTTCACCTCTGTGCTGAAGGTTCTGAACGCAACCTCCGATGCAAATGTGAGCAAAGCCTAAGGAAACTCCAAGTCACAGAAAGAGGCCATGCTTACTGCTACAGGGGCAAATCCATTCCCCAAAGAGGCAATAACCCCCTTTGGGAAAAAAAGCCCTTGCAAAAACATTGGGAAACCCTCCTTAAAATCACTCTTCATACTGGTGCTTTTTTTAATTGCGATTGTCTTTTCACAAAAAGCTAAATGGGAAAATGAATGGCCGCATTGAAACGTTTTGGAACCCCTTGTTAAACGACATTTTGGCCCCCTGAATAAAAAAAGGGGGGGCTTTTTTTTTTTTGAATATCTCCCTTTAAAGCAAAAGATGGTTAAAATCGTTCAAAAAAAGATGCAGAAAAAAAATGAAATATGCAGGGGAGATTGCACAAGTGCAAAATACTGATAGATAATCACTCACACACCAACTATTCATGAGACGGTGGCTGCTTAGTATCATATTAGCACATAGATAAGACTTCTATACGGTTGTCAGTATGGGTTTGGGGTATGAACATTTAGTATTTATCTATTGTAGTAGATAAGTTTTTAATAAGATCTATACTGTTGGACAGTGGCGGAACTGCCACCGTAGCAGGCATAGCAACTGCTACGGGGCCAGCCACCCCAGGGTGTCGACACATCCCAAGCGTTTAGAGGCAGCAACCTTAAGGCTATGTTCACACGGCATAATTGCGGGGAGTAATTACATAAACATTCATTACTAGCGGCGCCTATTCGCCGCTGGAATTACATTCACTTATCTCCCCCCCCGGCAATTTTCCACGGGGAAGGAGGGGTAATCCATAGTTCCTATGAGAAAGGAAAAATCGTAATGACTGGGGCGTACCGCCCCTAGAGGCCGTACGGCGCGAAATTCGGGGCAATACGTCCCAATTTAAGCTGTGTGAACATAGCCTAAGGCCTTAAGCCTATCAGATGTTGGCTCCCAGTGCTGACGTGGGCAGCGTGATGATGTCATTTCTTTGTGTCGCCCCCGCGGGCTCTTCCGGCCTGCGCCAGTGTGTTGGGGGATCATGGAGACAGGTGATTTAGCTATTTCTTTATTTTTTTTATTTTACTAATGGGGCCTACCTACAGCCTACCTATGTGGGCCCCCCCCTATAGCCTTCTTACAGCCTACCTATGTCGGGGCCCCATATAGCCTATGTACAGCCTACCTATGTTGGCCCCCCAGATCCTAGCTACCTACCTATGTGGGCCCCACCTATAGCCATTAACTACCAAATTGGGGGCCCACCCACTCCTATTTTTGGCCACCTACTGCCTTTTACCTCTTTCTGAGGCCCGGGAACGCCTACTTAGTACCTGGGGTGCCACCTACTGGGCCTAACTATTGCCTACCAGGGCCAATGTACCTACCTATGAGCCCACCTACTTAATGAGACCTATTTTCCTACCTTGGGCCCCAAAAAACCTACCTCAGGCCCATTCACCACCTACCTTTTTCCACCCACCTAACTGGGCCCTATCTACCTGGGGCCTATGTACTCCCTGCCTACCTGTGGCCCAACTGCTGCCTACCTAGGCCCAATTTACCTAACTAACTGGGGCCTAACTACTGCCTACCTACCTAGGACCAATCTACCCCCTCCCAGGGGGCCCATACACGCCTACCTATGGCGCCCAACGCGCCCACCGCTACCTTTAGCCTACCAACCTCCTACCCAGGGCCCAAAAACTTTCTAAAGGGGTTTTCCCCACCTGGGAATATATTTGAGGGGTTTCAGGGCATAGCTGTAGTCCAATCTCCAGAAGGGTTTGTCCCCCTCCCCTAGGGGACGTTTTCTAACATGGCCTGTCCCTTTTTCACCCCTGGGAAGTTGTACAGTGGTGGGGGACAGTGAGGGAGGAGGTGGAAAAGTAGGGATTCCAAGATATTGATGGCCATAAGAACTCATCATGCTAGTCTGGACCGGTTGCAGAAGAAAAGGCAAAGAGAATGACATGTAACCGCGTAGTAATCAGTTATATGTCTGCAGAGCCTGTGTACACTGGTATTTACAACTTGTTTTTCCAAAAATAAGCCCTCCTCCAAAAATAAGCCCTAGCTTGATTTTTGGGATTTTTGGAGTAGGCTTTAAATATACTCGGTTATGTTATTAACATCACGGAGACATAATCTAATGTTGGAGGCACTGGAATAGGCATAATGTAGCTCGCCGCTTCCTCCCACCATGGCAGGGTAAAATCTGCTCACCCGCTCCTGTGTCCTGAGTCCCACCTCCTGAGTGTTGTCACCTAGTGCCCGCCTCATGGGTCCTGCCTGCGCTATGGTGTTGCCTTGGCTACCGCTCCAGGGTCCCACCTCCTACCTCCCGAGTGCCTCATCTTGGACCGCACCTCCCAGCTGGCCCTGCTCGCACCAGCAGTGGCAGCCACATGTGACATCACAACCACTGTTCCTGAGTCCCGCTCCAGACTCCCGACTCCTGCCCCCTCACGGCTGCATAGAAAAGAAAAGTGCCACTGCCACACAAAGTGTTTTGAGTGTGCCAGTAAGGCTATGTTCACACGTCTGATTCACGGCGTAATTACGGGACGGATTTTGCCCGCAATTACCCCATGTGCTCCGGAGTGGGGCCGGGGCAGGGAGGCCGGCAGCCCGCCGGCCCCATAGACATTCATTGTCCACGGCGCATATACCGTCGTGATAATTGACATGTCACTTTCTCCGCTCGCCGTATTGTCCGAGCGGGGAGAGGAGACGGAATCCATAGTTCTCTATGAGAACTGTGGATTACCGTAAGGGACGGGGACGGATTTCACCCGTAATTCGCGCCATACAGAGCGAAATACGGGCTGAAATCCGTCCCCAAATAAGCCGTGTGAACATAGTCTAAGTGTTACCATAAGAGACACAAAAGACATAAAAGACCATGTGACATAAGGAGACATAAAAGACCCCTTCTTATATTTGGAAAAACATGGTATATGATTACTGTATGGTGGTAATACAGTATACAGTCTGTAGACTCTGTGTACACTGGTATCTACCACTACATGGTCAGTAGTATTGGTATTTGTATACTGATCTTTATTCATTAATAGTATAGTGGTATTATTCAGTCACTATGTATGAACAGGGTTCCGCCAGAACACTGGCGTCTTTTCAGCCCGACATCTAGCGCAGCCCCTTTCTCTATAGTTTTACATTGCCTGTACGCCAGTATCAGAAGCATTACAGAGTGCATGCGGCACTTTGTAATGCACCTGGTTTTAGGGGTCGTGCGGGAGATGGGGCGCACTTGAATCATACGAAGCTATAGATTTATTTCTTGACTACTGTAACTCCTTACTTATCGGGCTCCCTCTCTGCAAACTCTCCCTCTTTAAAACTGTCCGAATGCAGCAGCCAGGCCTTTCTCTCCAGCCGCTATACTGAATGCCTCTAACCCTGTGTCCCGTCACTGCACTGGTTGCCCTTCAGTACAGGATACAGTATAAACTCAGCATTCTCACTCATAAAGCTCTCCACAGGGCTGCTCCCCCTACATCTCCTCCCTCATCTCTGTCTAACCCCCCGACCCGCTCTTCCGCTCTGCTCTGATACAGGTTACATCATCAATCATCCCAACCTCCCATGCCCGTCTCCAAGATTTCACACGTGCGGCACCAATTCTCTGGAAATGCTACCGCGGGCGATGGCACATTCACAACCCTCACAGTTTTAAGAGGGCCCTGAAAAACATTTCTCGCCCTGGCCCCCAAGATCCCTAATGCAACAACACATTTGTCACTCTCTACACTAGGGCACTCACAGGCACTTTCTGTAAAATATAGATGTACAGTCTGGTGCCAGGTTCATCCATTTTTCATGTAAACCACCCCCTATTTATGAAAAAAGGCCTGACCATTGTAAACTTGGCACTTCTTACCGTATGTTTCACCCATACACCCAATAGATGTAAGCTCTCCACGAGCAGGGCCCTCACACCTTGTGTCTCATTTGTAAGTACTTTTAATGTGTAATGCTGTATTTACCCTTGAATTTGTAAAGTGCTGCGGAATATGTTGGTGCTATATAAATAAAGATTATTATTATTATTTGTAGCCTCAGTACGGCAATACTAGGAACAGGTAAACTTTGATAGTGGTTTACCTGAGCCAGATTTGTCGTCTTACCGCTAGAATGCACCTGATTTATGACCTGCAGTAGAGCGGGTTCATAAATCAGGCACATTCTACACTATTTATATGTGCACAAAAAGTGGCATCCAAATGCCAAAATTCATTCATGTCACTCTATGTGCGCACTGTACGGAGGTGATATAGAGTCTGCAGAGCCTGTGTACAGTGGTATCTATTACTATATGGTCACTGTATTGTGGTAATATAGAGTCTGCAGAGCCTGTGTACACTAGTATTTACCACTATATGGTCACTGTATGGTGATTATTTACAATCTATAGAGCCTGTGTATAGCTGGTATCTACCACTATATGGGTATAGTGGTATAGGGGCATTATTCAATCACTATGCAGTGGTAATTTGTGGTCATGTTCTGGAGGTTTAATCTCGTCCTTATGTAGTAGTGTTATTGGTAATGTTGATCTTGTATAGTGGGACATGTTTGTAGCAGTATGATGGTGATGTGTATAGTAACGTATTTACTCGTTGGATTATCTAGTAACTGCATGACTGTTATTAAGAGGTCTCAGTAAATGTTTGTGGTCAGGGGCCCATCCAAAAGTTTGCTATGGGGCCCAGGATTTTTTAGTTACGCCCCTGCTATTGGATCAGGTGAGCTGCCAGCATCCTTCAAGTGCTCATCACATAATACTGACACCCAGTACTTCCCAAATTCACACGGCCAGACAAACCATTAGGCAACCGAAATAGGGACCATATATTACTTAGCAAAATTATCAGAAACAAATTAAAATAAGAGCACATCATATTAATAGGATAATCCAGTTGTTAACATTTATCATGTTGAGACCTCCACAGCATCTCCTCCAGCGCACCACAGGTTGGAATCAGGCAAGCTGCCAGTCCCTCAACTTACCAGAGCAAGAAATGCTGCATGCAATGTTTTTTGATCTGGTACAAACATGCCACAGAGTTAGGGTAGGTTCACACTGCGTTTTTTAACGCTTTTTGGTAGGCGGATTTTGGGTGTAATTCTGCACTACAAAATAAGTGACGTCAATTCTTTGAGATGTTTTCAACACCGACCATTATAAGGTAATAGGAGGAGGAAATCTTCCTCAGAAATTCAGCGTTGTCTCCATCTGAATTCCACGCTTACCAGCACGGGATTTCAGATGAGGAAACAACGCTGATTTGCCGCTGACGTTTTAAGCTGGTTTTAGCCACATCACTCTTAGGTTCACACGGCATATAGCAGCGTGTACCTGTGCACACCGCTATAGGCCTGCTGTTGAAAGGACGTGCTGGCCAGTGCATACTTTTAATGGCGCTCTGGCCTGGCCCCCATTCACTTCACATGTCACTTCTTTTCACAGGCGCGTACTATGTGTCGAGAAATACGCTGCAAAATCATAGCACTCAGTGAGTGCTGTTATTGCACCATATTTGCGGGCGTACTTTGGGTGCATTACGTCCTGAAGTACGCCATGCAAATACGCCATGTGAACATACCCTTAGTCTGTTGGTTTATTGATGTTGATCCAGGAATTGCAGTAACCTCATTAACTTATATAAGCACAAGTAGTCCAAGTACAGAATACAGAAAGAAGTCTTAAAGTTTGTAACATATTTTCGGTGGTGTACACCAGGAGGTATATAGATACGTCCCCCAGTAAGGTAGGTATATAGATATGTCCCCACAGTCAGGCAGGTATATAGATATAGGTCCCCTCGGGCTGGCAAGTATATAGATATTTGTCCCCTCGGGCAGGTATATAGATATATGTCCCATCAGTCAGGCAGGTATATAGATATATGTCCCCTCAGGCAGGTATAAATATATGTCCTCTCAGGCAGGTATATAGATATATGACCTCTCAGGCAGGCAGGTATATAGATATATGTCCCCTTGGGCAGGTATATAGATAAGGGTTCGCTCAGGCAGGTATATAGATATAGGTACCCTTGGGCAGGCAGGTATATAGATATAGGTGCCCTCGGGCAGGTATACATATACATGTCCCCTTGGGCAGGCAGGTATATAGATATAGGTTCCCTCGGGCAGATATATTGATATAGGTCCCCTCAGGCAGGTAACCTAATAAAAAAAAAATTACAACACTAATACTTACCTTTCCTTCTTTCCCAGCCGAGCGTCCTACTCTTCTGCTCGACACAGGCGGAGTGATGTAATCAGGCCACCAGCGCCGGGACGCTCCTCCAGCAGCTCCTCAGCTACACAGCCTATGATGGCGGTGCGGCCAAGGACAGGCAGCGGCGCGATGAGCTCACTTCATCGCGCCACTGTCTTCAGTGAGCTAAGTGGCCGATATCAGTGTATCCCGGCCGCTTAGCTTCAGTTGCCGCCTGCACAGCGCAGGCGGTGATCGCTGCATAGCTGACTTTATGTGAGCTAGCGATACAGCGTGTGGCGAGCGGGAGCCTGTGGCCCCTCGGGTTCAGAGGCCCGGGCGCAACTGTGACCACTGCAACCCACGTAGCTACGCCACTGATTACACTACTACCAATTTTTCCACCATAGTGGTAGATACCAGTGTACACAGGCTTTGTAGACATAACTGATTACCGTGCAGTTACATCTAGGGACTCACCAGAGACATCTTTTATGACTGGAGTTGTTCTCATTCCCTTCTCTTCTTCATCCTGTCCAGACCGCCATGATGGCTTCTACTAGCCACGACTCATCCCTGCAAAATTTACCATACAAACATCTTACAATTCTTATTTTTTTAGCACTTCCCTACCTGTGGCCACCTCTGTACAAACTCCACATGGGGTAAGAGGTGCAGGTGGAAAGGTTATGGGGTGATAGGTTGAGATGAGAGAACTATGGGGTAAATGCGGGGGGAGAGGTTATGGATGGGGGGGGGTTGTAGTTTGTTTTGTCACTAGAAAGCATAACCCAAAAGGTGGTTTAGGGGTGGGAGAGAGGAGTACAGAGCGCTTAGTCAGCCAGCAGTAGCTTTTGTCACCCCAAGGCTGACACTAACCCCCTGTCACAATTACCCCAAAACCTACCAGGAGTACTGGGAAGAGCTGAGTAACCATCAGAAGTGGACCGTCTAATGTGATGGTTCGCTTCTGGGGTGGCTGTGTGCTGGTATTTTTAGTCAGAAGGGACCAGTGCTAATGGACCTTTTCATTCTGATAGTATCAGGCAGCAGCTGTCGGTTTTACCTTGGCTGGTTATGGAAAATGGCGGGACCCCACTTTGTTTATTTTTCTCAAAAATCATTTATTTTTTGAAAATCCTAAAGTGGGCAACTACTGTAATCATTACAGTGGATGCCCATGTTTAGATTCTCATTAAATAAATACATTTTTCGAAAAAAAAAATGACGTTAGGTACCCCCCACACACACACACATTTTCCATAACCAGCAAAGGTAAAACCGACAGCTGCAGCCTGATACTATCAGAATGGGAAGAAACATCGATACTGGTTCCATCCCATTTTAAAAATACCAGCCTGGAGCTCCTCCAGAAGTGGACCATCACATTAAAGGGTCCGCTTCTGACGGTTACCAGCTCTTCCCAGCACCCCTGGTATATTGGGTACTGGGGTAATAGTGACATGGGTTAGTGCCAGCTTTGGGAAACAAGAAACACCACTGGCTGACACCAAGCCCGAGCGATAGTAAAGAAGAGGCATCTGTCAGACGCCTCCACTACTATCACTGGAAAAACACACATACAAATTGCACAAAATGTTTTATTTAAGTAAACACTCCCTGACACCAGCCCTTTTTAACCATTCTATTTTAAAAAAAAACAGGTCCAAGTTTGATCCGGCGTAGTCCACCGACTCCGACGTAGTCCAAATGGAAACCTGTAAATAAAAAAACATTACAGAAATACATATAGGCTGGAAAGCTGGGTGACACCCATCGCCCACAGGAAACATCCAGCTTTCCATGATAGGAATACTGGGTGCTACCTTTGGGCATGAGTGTCACTCAGCTTTACTGGATGCTGAATAGGCTATTGCCATAGGCAATCGCCAGAGTTAGTCCCCTGCGGCCTGTCTTCTGCCCCCAGCGACTGCCAGAGACAGACTGCAGGGGGTAGGAGACAGGAGCAAGGGACAAGAGACAACTTCTGCCTCCTGCGGCCTGTATCCTGCCCCCTGCAACTGCCAGAGACAGACGCAGGGGGCAGGAGACAGGGAGCAGAGGGCAAATTCTACCCCCTGTGGCCTGTCTCCCTCCCCCTGCCACCACCAGATCCAGACTGCAGGGCGCAGGAGAAAGGGAAAGAAGACAAGTGGGCAACTCCTACCCCCTTACACACACAAACACACACAACCCTCCCCTGCACACTGAAACACTCACACACCCCTCCCCAACACACTCATATATACACATACACCCCTCCCCACACACACACTCAAACACACACAGTCAGCCACCCCACACACACACCTCCCTCGCACACTCAAACACACAGTCAACCACCCCCACACACAACCGTCCCACCCACACACTTGCCCCACACACACAACCGTCCCACCCGCACACCTGCCCCACACACACACAACCGTCCACCACACACTGCCCCACAACAACACAACCGTCCCACCCACACACCTGCCCCACACACACACAACCGTCCCACCCACACACTTGCCCCACACACACACAACCGTCCCACCACCACTGCCCCACACACACAACCGTCCCACCCACACACATGCCCCACACACACACAACCGTCCCACACACACACCTCCCCCACACACACACAACCGCCCCACCCACACACCTACAACCGTCCCACCCACACACCTGCCCCACACACACACAACCGTCCCACCCACACACCTGCCCCACACACACACACCCCTCCCCTCACACACTCAAACACATAGTAGCCCACAAATCCTGATGTAATCAGCATCTTACAATGCAGCCTTCAACGCCAGAAACCTTGTGGATTCCTTGCTTAAATTTTACTCCGTCGCCTGAACATACCCTAATTGTGAGGCCGGGTTCACACGATGTATGAAGGCGGCGTCAACGCGCTAGTCGTGCTGTTGAAATTATGCGCTTGAAAGCGTGGAATTTCAACGCGAGTACGCTGCACTATCGACCGAGGCAGATAGTTGCCTCCTATAGTTTTAACACCATGTATACGCCTGAAAGAATTGACATACCAATTCTTTTCAGGAGTGCTAAATTACAAGCATAAAATACGCCTCTTGTGATTGACACCATGTATTTTACTCTAAAGTCTATGACAGGTATATTGAACATTATTTGGGGCGTATTTTGGGCACATATTTTGTCGTGATTACACCCGAAATACACGCAAAAATAGTGCATATATAGAAAAACTATAGAAAAACAGTTCTGTGTCTGCTGCACTGAGCCCGGAGAAAGAGGAGAAGTCGAAATTTCTTTACAACGTGTGTATACAGAGTCGCCAGCTACAGGTGCACATAGAAGTCCTTAAAGGGGTTGTCTCACTACAAGGATTGCTTTTTAGGTTAAAGATCTTGCAAAAACAAACTGCAATATATGCAATATATGTCCATTTACAGTGTCCTGCCTATTCCAAGATATCCCCTCTTGTATGGGCTGCATCAGCTCCTCAGGTCACTATAGTTACAGACCTGTTTGATCTCTCCTGATAGGCTGCCAGCACTGGTTGCTATAGCTACAGACCTGGCTTCTACTGAAGTCTAGTAGAATCCAGTAAACACGTCCCTGAATTCAAAATGAAACCAAGAAAACAGGACTGAGGTGAGATGAATCAATGTAGTGAAACAACACCTTTAATGCCTTAAAAGTTTATCCTTTATTGAGATAGTATTAAAAGTAACACCACATAAAGCAGCATAGATACAGATACAGTCAAGGCAATCCTATCTACGCATTGCGCGATCACAACAGCTGACGCGTTTCGGAAAAAAAATTCCTTAGTCGTAGCTCAAAAATAGGTCCCAAAAGACGCTGTGTGAACATCTCCTGTCTTTGTTGCCCAGAACAAGCAATCAGAGCTCAGCTTTAATTTTTTCTGAGCAGTAAGGCTATGTTCACATGGTGTAATTGCGGGATGTATATCGCCCTGCAATTACGCCGTGTGTACGGGGGCGGGAGCAGGGCGGGGGAGGTGGGGGTGGCAGCCCTCCGGCCCTATAGACATGTATTGTTCTCGACGCGTATACGCCGTGAATAATTGGCATGTCACTTCTCTCCCCACTCGCCGTATTGTAAAGCAGGGAGAGGAGACGTAATCCATAGTTCTCTATGAGAGCTGTGGATTACCGTAATGAATGGGACGTATTCCAGGGCTGAAATACGTTCCAAAATAAGCCGTGTGAACATAGCCTAAAAGAGATGAAGCTAGCCTCAGGGCAACACAGACAGTCTTACTGTGTGACAGTCTTGGTAAATGAGGCCCCATAACATGCAGTAGGTGATTTTTTTTAAAACACTCTATCTGCCCGGTTATTTGATATATTGATCTGAAGATGCCCCATTAAACATGATGGACCTCATGTATCCAAACTCAGGGCTGCTATCAGTCATCTGTTATCCGTTTCAGGGCCCCATACAGCCAAATCAAATGGGGCCCCCACCCATTACTAGTTCCTATTTTTTTAACATATCAGTGGGCCCCTTTTTGCCTAGGGCCCCCGACAGAAGTACTGCCCTATTGGCACCCCTGCCAAACTATCTGACAGGAAAGCCGCCTGTTGTTTATAGCGACCAATCAGAGCCCAGCTTTCATTTTTTAAACTGTTACGTAAAAATTAAAATGGCGCACTAATTTGTTGCTATAGCAACAAGGACAGATGGATTATTAGACAGCAATGATAAATGAAGCCCCACGTGCGCATATAGGCAAGAATGCCACAGTTTGAGTAGTGGTCACTAGGGTGCGCTGTTCTCATGCCGGGAGAAGTTACACTGCATAAATTTACTTTTGACAGCTAAAAGGCCTCCATCTACAGGAACGTGTGGCTTCTTGACAAGACTAGGAAGATGTTTATCACATGTTTGCCTTAATATCGTGTGTTATTTAAGAGCCATGAAATGCCTCCCGTGCACTTGTAACACTGATTCAGGAACCTTATCTTCCTCTTCTGTCTCTAACATCCTAATACTCAGATCTTTGATTAAAGGACTCGCAATAGCTGAGCACATTTCCTTCCTCCAATTGTTTACTGTCTGTGGAGTGCGACCAGTCCTTTGCTCTTATTATTCTAGAAATGTGTAGATTTGACCTATGGCTGCCTGCTCTGCTCATACTAGGCCTTTTATCAGTACGACACTGTAGGTGATACAAGAGGATACAGCTACTTGGCAGAACACAGTCCTTTGATCTTTTGCACTATACGTTGACTGGTTTAGAACATTTTCATGTATTTCTAGGGTTCACCCTTATTTGACTTTTATCATCTGGTCACTGTATTGTCACTGCATAGATTTCAGAAAAATGTCATGTAACTATTGAAGTAACAGAATATTAAAATTGACCACTACATTTTCTGGATTAACGAATAAATCTCATTAGATTCAGGTCCTAATCTTCATAATGCACTTGAATGAATTGTAGTCTTTGAGCCAGGATCTCTAGGGTGCTAACTATATGGCTGTATACATTTTCATATGTCCATGTAGTGCTGACCATGTGTAAATCAAATTAAGTGCATAGAGTATACTTGTACGTGATATGGTAAAAAGGCACAGAACCATATAGCACAAGTCAAATAAATGTGGTTATCGTCTGAAGAAAACGCCTGTTGCTAAATGCATCCCTTGGAATGAGCAGATTACTGGAATTGTCAGTACATGGTACATAGCTGATCCTTTAAAGGGAATCTGTCGCACATTTTTTTTTTTACTTATTAAATCAAGCCCCTGATCCATATTCTTTTCCTCTGAGCCGTTTTTATTTCCCGATTGTAGATTTCTCTATTCGGCCGTCTATATATGATTGTGGGGAAGACATTCTTGCTTGCACTGGTTTAACACAGTCAGAGAGATACTTTACAGTAGCTTCTGCAATTTGGATCTTAAGACGATTCTGTCCCATAGACTTGTATAGGAGAGTTTTCACTGTGCAGGGAGGGGAGAGGGGGAGCTGTGACATCTCCTCTTGTGACTGGTGGATCCCGTGTTATCTGTACACATTGGTGTTCCTTTCAGTTTGACCCTGCTTTTACTGATAATGAGAGACTGCTGAAAAACTCTCTTAAAAAGAACAGGAAGTGTCAGACGATTATTAGGCCTAGTGGCCAAAGTGAAAACTGCAGGACTTAAGAATTATTAATAAAATACTGAAAGTGATATGGAAAATTAAAAAAAAACATAACCAAAAATTCCTAAAAAATGTGTTTAACATAAAAATGTGAGTTAAACAATAAGTCTTTTTTTTGATGACACATTCCCTTTAAAGGGTAAACTCCTCTGGCTACTATAGGGGTCTATATTGGCTACTAGTCAATAAAGGCAGGGGGTGTCTTGAGTAGAGACAAAATAATAAATCTATTAATTAGTCCTCAATTGTGTTATGTTTCGGATATGGGTCAAACAAAAAAAAAATGTAATCAAATTTTAGTGATTCAATTTTGGCCAGAATCAAATTTTGTGAAAGTGGCAAAAAAAAAAAAAAAAATCCTATCCTCAACTCTAACCCTGGGGAACATCTGTGCAACATCTGTGGAACCCCAGGGTTAGAGTTAGTCCAACCCTAACACAACTGTAACTCTAACCCTAACACTAGGGTTAGGGTTGAACTAACCCTAACGTTAATGCTGGGGTTCCCCAGATATTGCAAAAATGTTTTCCAGATGTGTCCCAGATTTACCCTAGATATGTCCCAGATGTTCCTCGTTGTGTTCATACATAGTGTCGAATGCATAAGGATGTCTAAATACAACCATATAGCATAAGTGCTAAGTCAAATAAAGGTGGTTATCTGCTGAAGAAAACCCCTGTTGCCAAGTGCACCTCTTGACAATCAGCAGATCACTGAGGGTCAGGCAGCGATCACTGGAATTACAGATCAATACATGATTAATAGCTAGTCCTTCGAAGGTTAAATCGCCCTTAGCATTGACTCATGCTAGCTAATAGAGGTGTCTATGTCTGTTGATACGCAATAAGACCAAATAATAAATGCATTCATTAATCCTAAAAAGCATTGCACTTTGGATTACGGTCAAAGTCAGATTCGACCGGAATTTCAGTAATTCGATTCGAGTTATCCAGAAACAAATTTTGGTAAAAACAAAATCAATCCTAACCCAACTCCAACATCTGTGCAACATCTGGGGAACCCCATGGTTAGGGTTAGTCCAACCCTAACACCAACTCTAAATCTAATCCTAACACTAGGGTTAGGATTGTACTAGCCCTAACGTAAATGTTTAGGTTCTACGGAAGTTCTCTGATTTTACTTAGATGTTCCCCAGATGTACCCGATACTTTTTGGAAGCATTTGGCTGTTGTAGGTGCTGTCAAAGACCTGGAAAACACATGCATCATTTTTCATTTACAGACTTAAACAGTATTCAAGTTCGGGATGTCCCAAACCAGAATATTATGACAATTTCAGCCAAACTGCTCTTGAACTCAACAGAAATCTAATGGAGCAACACTAACCGTGAAGAACCTTTTGCAAGGAAACCTGTACCATATTGTTTCTATGACTATAGCTATAGCTACAGTATGTCTCATTATAAGTGTTGCTTTCAGCGGATGGCAATGATGTTGTGAACATTTTTAGGCTGAAAGCTTGACTTGACCTATTCCTGCTCAGGACTCAGCTCATGGGCTTATTACAAAGTATTAGCCTATAATCGGAAGAGCCTTTGCTGCTGCCACATTTAGTTCATAGAACATTGCCCAGGAAATAAATTGTAGCATGTCACTCTTAACACGTTGAACATTTTATACCACAAATATTCTATACTCTATTCAAAAAGAGGGTGTACAAAGTTTTCCAAGTGATTGAAACGTGAAGGTTTGCTCCTATCAAAGAGGCAGTCTGATGACACTACGTTCCCAGGCATTGAGATGTATGAAAAGATATGGTGAAAGTAACATCAGCCTGTCCTCCTATTACATCGCACTTATGAACCAGTGTAGGAGGAAATAACCAAGCCATGCCTCAAGGATGTTCTGCGGAGATTTGGGTGTAGATCAGAATTTTCCAGGAAATTACATAATTTAAGATTTTGACAGGTACAAATTTTGTTTCACCACCAGAGATGTGGTGGACAAATTCCTTATATATAAGAAAAGTATCCAGTCAACAGTCCCCGTCCTGTGTAGGGCTTACAATTAAAATGTTGTATTTCAGGCCAATATATACATGAATACATGTTAGGACCATTTCATAGGCATTCAGCTGACCTATACGTTTTATAAGTGTGGGATGAAATTGAAGTGGCCGAAGGATATCCATGCAAGCACAGACATAACATATCAACAGATGTTGATCTTGCATGATTTGGATGCCAAACCCCAGTGTTTCAATAAAAAAAAAACTCTTATCACTGAGCTACCCTTGAAGACCCTAAACATCCCCTTATGGCCAAGGCCAGCATGGTGCACAACACATGTCCCAAACAGTCCATTAAATGTTCCAATGTATTGTTTAGGCTGGAAAACGATTTGTCTAATGCTGTCCATAGGCTTAAAATCATACTTGCCATCCAGTTTCTTTCTCCCAGAAACTGGGACACAAAAAGGGGAGGGTCTAGCAGATTCTACCCCCAAAAGGCTGTTCTTGGCAGATCAAAGGCATTTCCAGGCCCCCTCTCTTGGAATCAGGAGAACAATGAGTTCAGGTATGCTTAAAATGCTGTAAATGACAACTGGTAAAGGGGTGTAGTCGTTTCTTATTTCATTCATATTTATGATATATTGACTGTATCTCAAGGAGCTTTATTATTATTATTATTATTATTACTATGGGCATTTTGACTAGGGTTGCCATTAGGGCAGGACTGGCAGTACTCTTGTCAGGGGCCATGATGAAAGTTTTTTAAAAACAGGGGCCCACTGATATGGTGCAAGATAGGAATGTAGGGGCCCAAATGCTTTGGTTATATGGGTCCCTGAAATTAATGATGACAACCCTGATTTTGAGTATAGCTGAGAGAGTGTGCTTGGCTTTCCTTGGTACTCCTACTGAAATGAATTGGGAGAACGGCGCATGTGCAGCCACATCTTAATTCTCAGCATCTATGGCACAAGCAAGGATGGGAGGTAAGAGGATCCTTGTTCTCTAGACCGATATCGGTCTCACCATTGGGACCCACCCCAGTAAGATATTTATAGCATATCCTATTGATATGCTGCAAATGTCTGAGATGGGAATATTCCTTTATGATATTTGCAAAAGTTAGATTAGTCTTCTAGGTGTTCTAAGTTGCCTTCATAATTTAAGACATCTTTTCAGACATACTTTTTCAATGACAAGGTTCTTTATATAGAAAATAGTGAGCAATTGACTAGATGGGGGCAAATCTTTTTCTCTGTCACCAGTTATTCATTATTACTTTTCGAGGTCAGGACTCCTGATAGTTACCGCCCTACTTCACCATTGTATTTTTGATTGCTATATCTGGGCATCTGATAAATGGCCTACGGGTTTATCATACTAATCCTGGCTGCAATACTGTATTGTAAGTCACTGTTATATGTACATACAACATCCTCTTTTGCTTTCCTTTATTTAATGTGAACCCTATGTGGAAGCGGAACAATAAAACATAAAGAGGGCGGATAACAAATCATAAAAGAAACAGTATAGTGCTAAAGTCAATCCTATGGAACAGATTGGAAATGAGCAAAACTGAATACAGTTATTGACCTAAATGAATCTAGAGATAAAGAAACATCATGTTATATGAGGTTATCATCACCATAGCTAGGTATGTTTTCAAGTAAGGTCAATGTAAGCCAGCAAAGATGAAGTACATTAAATAGGTGTTTTCAACATAGACTTTGATGGCATATCGCTAGGATATGTCACCGAACTCTTATAGGTTGCAAGCCCCTCTTCCCTCCCTATCTCATAAAACAGGCCCCCAAAAGTGCCGGTTACACTTGCACACAATTCTCCATTCTGTTCTATGGGAGTTCCCAGTATAGGCGAACACAACACTGAACTGTACTTGGAGCTCCAATAGAATAAAATGGAGAGTTAAGCTTAAAGGGTTTTGCTAAGAAGTAAGTTCCTCACCTAACAGGCTGATACTCTCCTCTTGAGGCTTGAAAAAAGGGGCGTTGTGTTTCTGTGTTGAAAAAAAACCTCCTCTGTGATGTCATTGCACCACGTCCCATGCACGCTCCTGATATTCAGTCTCTGTAGTTCAGTAAGCATTGTTTGGCTAATCCACAGGAGATAACTGTATTGTGCACAGGAGAGAAGATAAGCTCCGACGTTCTTTCATTTGTTCACAAACTGATACAGGGGGGAGGGGAGGGCTGAGCAGGGAGCCAGGGACTGTCTGCATGTTTACTCGGATAATTACATTACAACCGGTAGATTCTCTATACAAAAGACACAGGATCTTTTCTCCCCAGTCTCTTTAAAGCTCGTTCATGTTCCCTGCCATCAGATAAGAAGTGCAAACAACGCAAGCCAGATCAGCTCCTGTCAGCTCCTGGTCGTGTCTAAATGTAAACTGTCAGGAAACTAAGGGCATGTAAGGAAGGCTGTAGAAAGCTTCACTTTCTTTAATAAAATATATTTAGAAAGTGATTAAATAACCATTTTGGAGGATCTCACGTCAACATTAGATCATGGCAAAACCCCTTTAAGGGCAACCAGCTCTCCATTCTGTGCCATCACTTTTGGTGTCTCTTTCTTTTGAGAAGTGGAACTCGCCACCTATTAAACTTTGATGGCATATCACAGTGATATGCCATCACAGTCTATGGCGGGAACACCCCTTTAAGTGCAATGCATTTATAATACATAGGGCTAACAAATAGTCTTGCTGAAATTAATGGTGAGATCCCTTGAGTTCTAACCTGCAAGATTCACTCTGAAAGAAGCTATCTGTGGTTAGAAAAAAAAGTCTAAAAGAAACAGTTCCTCTCTTGTGCATGGGTTGTGTCTGGTATTGCAGCTCAGTCCCATTCATTTGGGTATGGTACCCATATTGGCTCTCACCAGTTTATCAAGCAACCTATGAACTGGTAACTTTTCCAAGGGCACAATAATTACATATATACAAATCTTTTCCTGAACTGGGACCTCCACTTGGATACTGTCCACAAGCAAATGTAAATTGAGTCTTTTTATAATGTATGCTCCACATATCGTAAATAAGTAAAGGTCGACAACCACATCTGCACAAGCTCAAAATTTCATTTATCTTCCATTTCACTTTTTAAATGCAAAGTCATTGGAAAAAGGGCAAGTAATACGTTTCCCAACGAGGCTAATGAGGTTGTTTTCTTTTCTCTAGTATAGTGGGATATCCCCTGTAAGATGCAAGTCCTGCTGCGGCGGTTGATTTTGGCTTGGGCAAGTTCCCCTTTGGTATTTATCCAGCTGCAATGTTTCTTTATTTTAAACTTTTATTTTTCCACATTTAAGACCAATATGAAATTGTGCTTCAGCCTATGAGAAGCCGGTGTGGTTTCAGCACGAGGAGAGGAGCCAACAATAACATGAAGGAGAGCATAACGGCAGCATGCTGCACTTGAAAGGCTTCGGTGGTAAAATGAAATGTCATCCTGTGACTAAAACTTTATGTGCTACCTATTGAAATGCCCATACATGATAAGCTGGTGCCAAGTAGAACATAATGATACATTGGTAAGCCAAGTCTTCATGTCCCAGGATTGACCTAATGTTCTTAGATGGACCTCTTATACTAGACCTTAAAGGGTTTGTATCGCTACAAAGATCATGTCTCAGATTATGTAAAAATAAGCACTTTTGTAATTGGGTTGCATCACCTCTGTCACTTGGTTTAGCAGATATGAGCTTTTCTGTAAATCTGTATTCTGTTTCTGTTGTTGCTGGTCGGCCACGCCCCCTGGTCGGATCCCCCCCCCCCCTAGACATGCCCCCTGCACTGTGTTTGGCTGGCTGTTCATTAAGCCTGTTGGGATACGCCCCCACACTCTGTGTTTTCTCCCCTCTGAGCTGTTAAAATCAATAGTGAAACCAAGGGCTGCTGTCTGTAAACTCTTCCACCAGCTCTAGGGTGAATGTTCTGGGCCATGACTGGCTGTTTAAGTCACAGATCCCCGCAGATAACACAGTATTATAGAGTCTCCTGACATTTAACAGGGGGAGAAGAGGAGGAGGGGGAGGGCAGTGTACATTGCTCCATATAACCCAGTGTGTTGCCTGGTAATAGAGGGGAAGGGGTGGGGGGCAGTGTACACTCCTCACATGTCTCATCAGTTCAGGCTGACTGTATAGCTGCTTATAGCCAAGCTGAGCCTGAAGCTCTGCAGACACAGGAGCAGCATGCAGGAGGTTGTATAGCTGTCCTCTGGAAACATCCTTCTGCTTCCACTGCACAGTCAGATTGATGATGTCACAGGTCTTCAGTGAGGAGAGACACACCTCCTGGGAGGAGAGACACACCTCCTGGGAGGAGAGACACACTCCTGGATTTCAAATTCAATCTTATAGAATTAGCTGAACAGCACGAACAGTTCAAACGATACAACCCCTTTAACTCTTGTTCAATAATGGACCTCTAGGGTTTAGAGGGGCTAATCATTTAATGATAAACCTCTCTTGCTGGGACGGAACACTTGTTTTAGGATATTATGTTATGTCTGGTGTTAAGAAAAATAGAATTGTATTAGGAGTCCCATATACTTCTTAAATCCAATATAGAGACAAAGCATGAAACTTATATAACAGATAGAACATGTCATATAACATAATGATCCAAATGATGTCCTCTGGTCTGCCTCTGTCAAATGACATCACTTCTCAATGTCTATGCAGTTGTATTTCCAAACTTTTTTGGTCACAGCAAAAAAATGTATTCGTGAAGGGGTGTTTCAGAGCTCCACATTTCAAAGCAGAAGCAGACATGCAATATAGCCTCCATTTTTGGCGAAGATCAAATACAAATGATTTGTTGGTGATGGGCCCACTACTAGTTATTGAGGAAAGAGACAACTTTTCTGTGCCTAGTCTCCAACAGCTGTTTGGGGCAAATGCAATGTTGGAGACTGTATGTATACGTGTGTCCACCATGGGTCAGGAGAAGGTTTAGTAGCATGGAAAACTTAGGGCCACATGTATGAACCTGTTTTGCCCATAGGTTATTATGGGCAAAAGAGTGAGTTTTAGACCTAAACAATTTTCATACATGTGGCCCTAAGTGTTACCAAGTGCTCCTAATGAGCAAGCAATATCGAAAATTTTGTGGTGTAAAGTGTCCCCTAGAGACTGAGCAGAACAACATCATTCTGTAAAGCTTACCATGGAGAATGAACAGGATAGCAAAAGTGCTGTAAGGTGCCACTAAAGAATGAAAGTAATGACTGATGTGAAGGGAGCTCTGGAGCAAACATTACAGGGTTTTTTTTTACTACAATGATTGGCTAGTAATATATGGGAAAAGGTAAATGAAGACTATTCCAAACACATTGTGTGTGTTTTGATTTTTCTTTGTTCAGGAGATACGGAAGATTTTATCTCCTCTTAGAGCACACTTTTCTCTAGTTACTGATCACCGCTTCTGCTGACTTTTATCTCTCGTTACTCCAAGCAAGCTCAGTCAGTCAGTCCAACCATGGTGAGTCACTACCTGCTGAGTATTACCTCTAGCACAGAAGCTTTGTTTACCTAAGGTAATGACAAGTTTTAAGCCTTGGAGCTCTGTAGCCTTGAATATTAATATTTACAAACCTCCTGCAGTCAACTTACTTTAATATAATCAACTAGGAATAGCAGCACTGATATGCAAATCACTGCTGTAGATCACTGCAGCAAATCACCCACAGCCTGAGCAGGAAGTGTGAGTCTAAAGCTGCCTGTGGCTCTGTGAAACAGCATAGTGCGAAAACCCCTTTAACTTTTATGAGAGCACTGTTGATGCTAATAACTAGTAAGGCTTCTCATGCACAGTAAGAAATGATATTGAAGACTCCTTTCCCAAATATACAAACAAGCACCTTATAGAGGTCCTAAACAGAAAGGATCTTTTTGGTGACACATGAACTTTAAAACAATAGGGTCACATACCAGGGTCATGCACACCTGTGAAATTTCGGAAAATGGGGCCTGGCTAATAATGCATGTAGGGCCGGGACGCCGGGTAGGCAGAGGTAGGTGGAAGCCTAGAGCGCTACCTAATTCCAAGCAGGAAGGAGGCGCAAGGAGGAATGGATGGGGCTGAATTTTCCCATTAGGGGGCGCCATGTGCCTTATTTACCTAGGAAACCAGAATGCATTGTCCTGACTACACGTACATTACAGTTCTATACAGACAAGACCTTTTATTTTGAGCTTTGTGACTTTAATTTCCCATCCATCTATAACATTGTTTTCGGTAGACAGGTGTGCAGGTCCACTGTTACAATTCCTGTGGCTAAATGGCACAAGAATCAATTATCTTCGTGCTCGCAGCAAAATCCTCAGTTTGGGGTGAATGTCTTTTTTTTTTGCCTAGACCACACAGAAACATTAATCACAGGTGAATAAAAGTAATTAAATCCCAAGAGGATGGAAAGAAGACTGTTAATCTTTCATAAAAAGTAAAATATTAGTCTTCTAGTGACTCTCCGGCTCTGTTTGAGTGGTGTAAAATGATACATAAAACTTAAAGAATGCAACTTAGGTTGAGCTTTAGCAAACATGAATGTATATGTATGTGTTGACATTGCTACATGGCATTAGAAAAAAAGCTAAAATCTTGCTATAGGCGACGTCAGATGTTTTTGAAGGGTTAATCAACTCCCATCATTTATTGAAAAGCCCCACTTCCAAGACATTCCATAGTCTCAGCACCTTGAGTGGCTTTGGGAAGGTTCACATAAAGGATTGTGGAAAATCAATATGTGTCTCTGGAGAACGACACAGTTATTTATTCAGCTGCAAGCAAGTGCAAACTTCTCAACGCACAGAAGTGGGTACTTATAAAAAAAGAAGAAGAAAAAAGTCACTTTCAAAGCTCAAAGGGAACTCGCAAGTTAATTTAAATCAAATGGCGTAACCTGGTCTGCAAACTTGTGTGGAATCCATGTGACTAATAGCTGCAATGATTTCATGTTACTATTGTGATTGCATTGCCCCCATTCATGTTACTCATTTACATTCCTTCTTTTCTGGGTAACTCTAATTCTTACTTATGTGACAGATAAAAAGATGATTTAGGCCTTAAAGGGGTTGTGTCACTACATTGATTCATCTTACCTCAGTCCTGTTTTTCTTGGTTTTTATTTTGAAATTTAGGGAGTTTTACTGGGTTCTTCTAGGCTGCACAGAAGCCAGGTCTGTAGCTATAGCAACCAGTGCTGACGCCTAACAGGATAGAAACAAACAGGTCTGGGAGCTATAGCAAAACCCGTGCTGGCAGCCTATCAGGATAGATCAAACAGGTCTGTAGCTATAGCAACCAGTGCTGGGAGCCTATCAGGAGAGAACGAACAGGTCCTGTTTGCTATAGCGACCTGAGGGGCTGATGCAGCCCATACAAGAGGGGATATCAGGAATATGTAGGACACTGTTAATGGACACATATTGCAAAGTGACTTGTTTTTGCAAGATCTTCAACATAAAATACAATCCTTGTAGTGAGACAACCCCTTTAATTTATTAACCCCTTAACGCCGAGGCCTATTCTTTTTTTCACGTTCGTTTTTCCCTCCGCGCCTTCCCAAAGCCATACCTTTTTTCATCTACATAGACATATGGAGGTTTTTATTTTGCAGGACAAGCTGTACTTTCTAATGGTGTTATTCATATTACCATAGAATATAATGGGAAACCGCAAAAAAATTCTAAATGATGCAAAATGTGAAAAAAAGTACTTGCGCCAGGTTTGTGGGTGTTTTGTTTTTCTACCGTTCAATTTTTGGTAAAAAATTAAGTATTATTTTTATTTACGGGGTTAAGAACCCCGGCAATACCAAAAATGTACGGTTTCCGTACCGTAAAAAAATTCCAAATATTTTCTATTTTTAAAATTTGCGTTGTGGCGCCATTTTATGCGACCGATAACTTTTTGACAAACCCGTGAAATTGGGAGGCAGCATTTTTACAGGTGAAGTGCTTTTTTTTGCTACCCCTTTGGAATCATGTAATTTTTGGGTTAAATTTTATTCCGGTTTTTGAGAATGTTTAAAGACCAAAAAGACCCAAAAAACTTTTTGGTTTTAGAATTGCTTTTTTTTCCGTTTTTCAGGGACGGGGGTAAATTATGTTATATTTTATTAATCGCACTTTTTCGGCACAGCGTTAAACCAAATATGTGAAATTTTTTTTTTATTTTATTTTTAAAAAGGGGAAAAAGGGGGGTGATTTGAACTTTTTATATTTTTTTTTTACATTTTAAAAATTTTTTTTTTTTTACTTTAACCTTTTATCCCCTGGGGATCACACTAAGGGGTGGATCGCTTATCAGCCTAAGCTTGTAATACACGGTTAAGACAGAGGATTCCTAGTATAGATGGGGACATTAGCGACCTCTGCTAGATCTATTCCATCTGTGACACTGAGGACATCTGTGACAGCAGGCACAAAGGTGACATCAGTACCAGAGCCACCACCAGGGTGATATTGGCAGTACTGCTGTAAGGGGCCCTGTTTAAATTTTTTTTTTTTTTTTAAAAAGATCCCTCTGATAAGGTACAAGATAGAAACTAGTAAGTTAAGTGCTGCGGAATATGTTGGCGCTATATAAATAAAGATTATTATTAATAGAAAAAGGGCCCAGATGCTTCAGCTGTATGGGGCCCTAAAGTTGCTGATGGCAGACATAATTAATAGCATTAGTGTAATCTAAGTGAGTAGCGCTGTAAAAGTGCTGAGCTGCAAAGCACTGTGCTCTGAAGTAGGGCTAGAGACTGAGTATAATGTGGTTAAGAGACTGAGTACTAGAAGTGTGCCTCTTAAAACAAACACCAAGATATGTACTGTAACCACCAAGCGTTAGTGCATCTTCAGCCCCCCCCCCCCCCCCCCCCAAAAATCACCCCCTAAAAAATCCCCCCCCCACCCCCCCAATAGCTCTAAACATTAGTGTTCATCTGCTTAAGATGGTGGGTCAACTGGGTTATTGCTACACTATTGCGGGGGGGGGGATAATAATCAGCTGCAAGTCTTCCCCACACCACTTGGCCCTTCTTACAACTAGGGCTATATTTGCCACTAGGCACCTGAGGACAAGTGCCAAGTGCAGCAGTATTTTAGGGGCAGCACTTAAATAGTTATTATTTTTTAATGAGGTAGAGCTGTTTGAACTTTAATATGCTTTTTATCATAGTTAGTCCTGGGGACAAGGGAAGGAATTTCATTAAAATGGTGTTAAACAGAAGTATAAGCAATGGGGCGTATTTATCAAAATTCTGGCACAATTTGTGGCTAAAATAATGTTGTATATGCTTTACACCATATTTATTATATGTTTTAGACAGTTTGTAGACACTTCTGGGCCTCAACCAACAAAAAGATGTGACCTCTGTAAGGGCATGTCCCCACTGCACGGGTTTTCGGTCGGGTTATAAGCGGTCGCCGGTTTTTCAGCCGCCTGAAACCGGACGAAAATGTGAACAATTGTGCTCTATGGGAATACCGTGCAGCGTCCCACTGCTTAGGGTTTTCCGCCCGAGGGCCGCCAAAAACATTAAGATTGTTCATTCTTACGTGCGGTTTCCGGTCGGTATATGAACACCTCAATGGGAGGGGAGGCTATTCTTCTGCTCATCGTCGAGAAAAGCCGTTCTCCCATCCTACGGCCGTGGGGGATGGGCCGCAATATTCGGACTTAGAAGGCCGGTTAACCGACCGGTATTTGTCCACTGCCGTGTGAACGCGCTCTTAAAGGAGTGTGGCTTAGTGAGAAGGGAGAGTGGCTTAGGGTGCAATGCCATGTGCTGAAAAAGTGCATCAAAATTTGGATGTAAGTAGTGGCATAAAGAAAGTTAATTTAGAAAAGGTGTGAAGTTAGACTAGATAGTTTTGACCTGCGCCAAATTTATCAACGCTATAATAATTGTGGTGCTTTGTAAGACTGTTTGGTCTAACTTTACACTGTCTAAGGGTACATCACCACGGCAAGGATTTTCAGTCGGTTTTTCAGACGGTTTTCGAATTTAGAAACCGTCTGAAAACCATCTGTCAACCAATTGAAAATCCACCCAGTAGTCTACACTGCACAGTTTTCTACTGGGCGGATCTTTACACAGCCGGTGTTCCGAAAAACTCGGAACATGTACAATCTTCTGACCAGTTTTCAGGCGGAAGCTGTGCTATTCAGCAGTTAAAGGGGACGGCCGAATCTGCAAACAGGGGGCAGAACCGTCCTCCAAAACCATCAAAAGAAAATAAAAATACTGGCCAGGTTCTTAAACAAAATCCGACCAGAATTCTACGTTTGCCAAAGTGTACAGACAGTATTGATAAATCTGCCCCACTGTCTACAGCCAAATAACTGTCCACTGACTGCCACTTCTCAGAACACAACACCCTCTATGCAATTGTTTTTCTCATAAGCAGGACTCTGGATACTACTAAGGATTTGCTTACACAGTTACAGTATAACCAGCATTGCCCCCGGGCTGCACAGAGAGGGGTGTTTGGATTGTAAGCAGTTGCAATTCAGTTCCAGCTGGAGGCACCCCCCTCCAGTCCAATTTTGCTGAATATATGGGAGCTATAAATAAAAAAAAAAAAAAAAAAAAAAAAAAAAAAAAAAAAAAAAAAAAAAAAAAAAATAAAAAAAAAAAAAAAAAAAAAAAAAAAAAAAAAAAAAAAAAAAAAAAAAAAAAAAAAAAAAAAAAGCACAACAAAAAAAAATTTTTTTAAAAAAAAAAAAAAAAAAAAAAAAAAAAAAAAAAAAAAAAAAAAAAAAAAAAAAAAAAAAAAAAAAAAAAAAAAAAAAAAATAACCCTTTTTAGTCATCTGAAGGGTACATGGTGGCAATCGCTGCACAATTATGTTTCCAAAATTTGCAGAATTTGCTAATAAATCTTGTGCGGTCTTTCGACGGAATTGCAGTTGCAAGCGTCTGCGGGTGCAGAGAGCTAGCGCTCCCTGCTCCGGCAGACTACTCTGGTGAGCCATAAGCAAGCTTGCGACTCACCGGAGTACACAGTACAGGCGGCGTGAGAGTGTCATCCAACTGCCTGCACGGTATGATGACATCCTGCTGCCTGTGCCGGGAAGAAGACGGAGAACAGAGGGAGCTTCTGTAGAGCAGGGGAAAAGGTGAGTAATGTTAGTTTTTGTATTTTTTTACTATTTATTTAAATACTAATCTGGGGGACTTATTACCTACCTACTGTATATACCCACTGTAGGACTACAACCCCCCCTCCCCCCCCCCCCCCCACCCCCCCCCCCCCCCCCCCCCCCCCCCCCCCCCACCCCCCCCCCACCCCACCCCCCCCACCCCCCCCCCCCACACCACCCCCCCCCCCCCCCCCCCACCCCCCCCCCCACCACCCCCCCCCCCCCCCCACACTCCCCCCCACCCCCCCCCCCCCATACCTATAACCTGCTTGGGGGACATAACTAACCTTCTATATATTAGTCTAGCCCTCTAAAACCATTCCAATTTCTCATGTGGCCCCATTGGAAAATTAATTGCCCACCCCTAGCTTAAGGTGTCTTGTGGACCTCCTTCAAGAGTCACCATATTATGGTAGTACAGATAGGATTGTCAGTCTCTCTGACCTTGCTTCAGATGAACTATAGTTATAGGTTGGCTGCAGTCTTTATGAACAAAAATATAACTGGGTTTTTAGCTGTTTAATGTGGGTATGAAAACAATACACCTAACGGTGTGTCATGCATGAGGAACCAAAAAAGTAATGGCCATGTATACTTATTATATTTATTTCTATTTAAAATATAGAAGTTAAAGGGTTGTCTCACTACAAGGATTGCTGCTTTTTATGTTAAAGATCTTGCAAAAACAAGTCACTTTGCAATATATGTCTTTAACAGTGGTGCCTATTCTATTCTGTGATATCCCCTCTTGTATGGGCCCTTTGCATCTGTCCCTCAGGTTGCTATAACTCCTGATAGGCTGCCAGTGCTGGTTACTATAGCTACAGACCTGGCTTCTACTGCAGCTTAGTAGAAGCCAGTAAACACGCCCCTGAATTCAAAATGAAACATGTAAAGGACTGAGGTTTAGATGAATCAATGTAGTGTTTGAATGCAGTACATGAGTTCCTAATAATTATTTAAAGGGAATCTATCGTAAATTTTTATGAAATAAAATGAGACACTGGTAAATATTCTTTTTCTTTTAAGCTGTTTTAATTTTCTGTTTGTAGATTTTTTATTTCTGTTTTCTGTATATCATTATGGGGGCAGCCAGATTTTCTGAGCTGTTTTTAACAGCATTTAGAGAGACGCTTTACAGCATCTACATAGGCACAGGAGCCATTGTAACAGGAGCAGACCCATTGACTTCTATAGGAGAGTTTTCTAGGAATACTCTGATATCTAGGAAGAAATCATAGTGGTGGAGGGGGATAGATTTGTGACTATCTCCTATTGTGACTGGTGGATCCTGTGTTATCTATACACATTGGTGTCACCTTTCAGTGTGATCCTGCCTGTGCTGATAATAATGAGACTGCTAAAAAACCTTTTTCAGGAACAGGAAGTGTCTAGCACCTACTTTTTAGGACTAGTGACCAAAGTGAAAACTGCAGGCTATCAGGATTTTAAAAAATACTGACTGTGTTATGGAAAATTAAAGACAAATAACCAAAAATTCTTAAAAAATGTGTTAAACATAAAAACTTTTGTTAAACAATAGGTAATTTTTTGATGACATATTTAAGTTTCTGCTCAAATAATACTACCCTACATCAACTAAATAATAGTGCTATCCAGTGCCCAGATAATACCAGCTTACACTGTGAAAAGAACACTTGTACAGAGTTCAAAATGATAACAATATCTTCCAGAGACCAAATCAGCAGCAATAAACACGTCGTAGTGAACACTGGGAAAATTCTGGAGGAGGTATGCCAGGAAGTGCTGTATGGTGAAGATGCCATTTGCTACTCCTATTTTAAAAGTCTCATACAAAACATAGTTTGCAAACATCTATCCCATGTAACAATACTGGTGGACTCACAATTACTCACCGACCTGAATAGTATAACCAACAGTGTGCACATTCAAATGAAGAGTCAAATTACACAAAGATTTTAACATGGAATCCAATGTGGATTCCACATCAGAATCCTTAGTAAAATCCATTGTGGGAACATATTGATAGGCAGAGCACAGCAGAACAAGAAACACAAAAACTGAGATTCTCAAGGACTGCAACAAAACTCATGCAGTGCAAGGCTAGACTGGACAAGAAGCAAAGTAGAATTTTAGAACTGAATACAAACACTTGGCAGATTACTAGTCAAAAGTTTTAAAACAGAACAATCTCTCAGAACAAGCACTGTAATCCACACTTGGTTACCTAACCCAGCGAGCCGTATAGAGGAGCTATCAATTATTAAATACTCTTTAACAAGTTCAAAGGTTTGTTGTCTGGTCAGCCGACTTGCTCTGTATTTAGGATGTTTGTTATTATCTTTTTTAACATACAATACATAGTTTGCAAACGACTATCCCATGTAACAATACTGGTGGACTCACAACTACTCAACCAACCTGAATAGTACAACCTGCAGTGTGCACCTTCAAATGAAGAGTCAAATTACACAAAGATTTTAACATGGAATCCAATGTGAATTCTAGATCAGAATCCTTACTTAAATCCATTGTGTAAAGATATCAATAGGCAGAGCACAGCAGAACAAGAAACACAAAAACTGAGATTGCCAAGGACTGCAACAAAACTAATGCAGTGCAAGGCTAGACTGGACAAGAAGCAAAGTAGAATTTTAGAACTGAATACAAACACTTGGCAGATTACTAGTCAAAAGTTTTAAGACAGAACAATCTCTCAGAACAAGCACTGTAATCCACACTTGGTTACCTAACTCAGTGAGCCTTATAGAGGAGTTAGCAATTATTAAATACTCTTTAACAAGTTCAAAGGTTTGTTACCTGGACAGCCGACTTGCTCTGTATATAGAAATGTTATATATAACTTATATAAGCAATACAAAACACAAAACAGCAGCACAGTGATTTACAACAGCAGCTACTTTGTATACATTTCTCAGAGACTTGAGTTGTGGTCCCATAATGTTGAATCAAAGAAGCAGCACTACCTGTAGATGGTCCATTTATTTACCCACTTTCACGGGCGCCCTTCTCTAGGGCATGGGCATCGAGTAGTAAAGGCCAAGTGAAGACATTAAAGGGTTAGTTTAGTCATAACTATGTTTGTGTTGTGTTGGGGGGGGTAGTGAGCTTATGAAAATGGTTCATAGTCTATCTTTGCGGTGAATTACATGGCTCTGGTCAAAGTTCCTACACGGTACTTCGTTGTGCTTTCAATGCTTAATGCACTGTTAATGATGGGTACCTTGGCAGAGCCTGAGAGACCTTCTTATGAGTTTATGGAAGCCTTTAGGTGGCAGTGGTTTCCATGGTGTTATGGATCTGGAAATGCAATGTGATTTCAATTATAAATGGAAAACACAATGCATCTGTGACCATATGAGCAATTTCTATTACACATATAATATATTCATATCTTATATAATATATATGCAGTATGTACAAATACATCATGATAATTATGGTATCGCTATGGACCCAAATTAGAAATAAAAACCCCATTATATTTTCAATATTATATTCATAAATTTTAAAGAGAAAATCACTATTTCACAAATTTATTAAATTGCATAGCCACTCACAACTCCCCTTAAAGGGTATGCCCATGTCATACAGGATATGCTACAAATAAGTGCAGGTTCTACTTTTGGTATAATTTTACTGGCAAATCTGAGATGCCATGATGCCTCTGAGTTTCTGCCGCCACAGTGCCCCAAGACTTCACTAGAGACCTTTTGCTTTGAAGTCTATGGGAATTATGGAAGGAGTCGAGCACTTCTTTCTGATAATAACAGTGGATTAACTGGCGGACATTTGCTTGGCAGCTGAGATCACTGATTTTCTTATTAACCAAAACCACATTTCTTTTTATTGTCCCGTACTTTACTACCTTCTTGTCATATTACTTCATTTTCCTTACCTTTAGGTCACATTTTACAGCTGCCATGGCTTTAATATGTGACCAATATAGTGGCGACATAGTTCAGGGATCTAAGCTTGGAACACGTACTGATTACTCTTTCTGGTGTTATCTGTGTTCTTGCCAGAAATAATAGTTTTTGTCAGAGAGTCATACCCCCCACCCCCCCCCCCCCTCTCTCCCACCCACCCTCGTTGCAATACATTTGCCAGACCCGGTTGGTAGCAAAAAAAAAGAATTAAATCCCCCACAAACTATTTAATGAGCTCTATTCCCCATATGAAGGAACTAGTGCCAAGATGTTAGAAGTAGTGCCATTTCCATCATGTCTGGCAACTGGTCCGGAACCCGGGATAAGTGTAAAGTATGCAAGTGCAGAATATATGGAAAGATCACGTTGCTTCTTAGATCACAGGGCCAGCTTGTCTCGGAGAGCATGTTTAATATTATTGTGTCATTTCCTTGGTAAGTGGCAGGGGGCTACTAATAGTCTAGGTAAATATGAGTAACTTCCTCAAATATTGTACCATAAATGAATGTGAGACATTGGATCTTTTGCTAGGAACTTTGAACTGTTGACCTATAACGTCTGAAATTGGAGGTACATGTTTTTGCTTTGCTTATTTTTAATCTTCCATGGTAAATAGACATTACAGAATAAGAACATATGCATCTTTCGGAAGGTGTAGCTTGAGATATGACTCTCAGGTCTCATGGGGCATTAAATATGGCTAATTTATGAACCAGTTTTTGAATCCCTTAGTAGAGAGTTAATTAATGGGGACTCATGTTCAGGATCCTCAATTGTTAGCCTGGGTAGAGAAAGCCCCCACCAAGAGCATCTCTCTCCTTCCAAAGAGGACCCAGTACATTCATGTATTAATTGAATAACAAACTTATTTAAATACAAACGCTAATGCTTAAAAGGGTATTCCCACCTTGCACTTTGATGGCATAACAATATGATATGCCTTCAAAGTCTGATAGGTGCGAGTCCCACCTTTGGGATCTGAACCTATTTTGGAAAAAAGCGTACGACTCTTCATTCTGTTCTATGGGAGTGCCGAGAACAGTCATGTGGCGTGTTCGGCTACTCTGAACTCCTGTAGAGCAAAATGGAAAGTGGTGCACAACTGAGAACAGCTCTCCATTCTGAGCTGACACTTTCATGGCCCGTTCGCAACATGCACCTCCAGGACCTGCATCTATAGGACTTTGATGGTTTTTCTGTTGACATTGCCATCAAAGTGCATGGTGGGAACACCTCTTTAATTTTCCCTGTGGGGGTGCTTCAAGGAAACTGAACATGTGATTTCTGGGGTCCCTGCAACCAAACCCCTTGTAATCAGCTTATTTCTGGAGAAATCACTAACAAAAAATTAGTGTCCATGGTATACAGCCCTTTTGACTTAAAACATACTGATCAGACATGACATTAAAACTGTCTGCCTAATCTAATGTGGGACCTTCTGCTGTTTCCAATGCAGCTTTGACGTGTCAAGGCAAGACCTCTGAAGGTATTTTGTAGGATCTGGCACCAAGACCTTAGCATGGGGGTCTATTTTTTTCCAGAACATCCCATAGTTCTATTGGATTGAGGATTGGGGAATTTTTAGACCAAGTCAACACATTGATCCCTTTGTCATGTTCCTCAAACCATTCCTTAAAATTTTTAGCAAAGTTACCAAGGTCATTATACTGCAGTAATAGGTCACTGTCATTAAGGAGTTTCATTGCCATGAAGGAGTGTGCTTGATCTACCTAATATTTAGGAAGGTGTTACCTGTCTAAGTAACATTGATGTGAAAGCCATGACCCAAGATTTCTCAGCAGAATATTACCGAGAGCATCAGACTGCCTCAATAGGCTTACCTTCTTCCCATTGTACATCCTGGTGCCATCTGATCCCTAGGTAAGAGACACATACAACTGGTCATCCACATAAAACAAAATGTTATTCATGAGACCAGTATACCTTCCTCCGTTGCTCCATGGTCCAGTTCTGATGTTTCCATTTCTTCCAGAAAATAGTCCTCTTCATATCACCCTCAATCCAATGGACGAGTAGAGAGTGAATCAAGTCTTTGAGAACTATATTTGACATTTTGTTTCATCGTGTCTCGTCTTCCATGTCTCTATTCTAAAGCCCCTGGTCCTTAATCATCTTTTCCAGAAAACTGGAATATTTATGGACCTCCAAAAAATCACCTACTATCACCGCTACTGAAGCGGACTCTGGTGGTATTTTCAAGGTCCAAGAAATTCTGGCAGAGAAATGTTTCCTTTCTTGTAGGCTGGAAGGGATTTGGACCGAGGAGAGGTCATGAAAGCCAATGGAGAACATCAATGCCCCCGACCTAATCCGCAGATTCTACCGCCACAAGGAAGAGGGGACCAAAGGGAGGGGGTGCGGTCACGATGTGCATCACGGTCCCCGTTCCGGACCATGGACGCACTTGAGTCTTTGTCCCCCAAGGCCACCATTACTCACCTCTCCCCGCTCCTGCTCCACTATCTGGATTGTGAGCCATGTCAGTGACCCCGACTATTCTCTGCCTTCCGCCTGCAATGACATTACCGGGAGTGACCTGACCATGTTTTGCCTGTCGCTTGCCTTGTACTACTGCCGGTACACTGACCATGACTCTGCCTGCACCTCTTGTACCACACTGCACCTTTGCTGTCACCACAAACAGCCTCGTCAGGAGTAGTGATCTGGGAGTCTCCTCAGCAAACTCCTTCCTTACAGCAAGCTCTGGTGAATATCAGGAGGCCCATCAGACTCCGCTCCATGGCGTGGTTCAACAAGTCTTGCACAATGACCCAGAGGATCCACTACTATCCCCGTGACAGGCAGCAGGCTGTGATACACTGTGCAATTTCACATATTTTATCATAGCCAACAGTAACTTTTTAAGCTGTTTGTGCTACATTATGGACTAGACTTCATTCTCCACATGAAGTAATGATCCTTTTATTGACTCTGACCCTGATGCTGCTTCACTATCTGTCCTTTCTTAGACCACTTTTGCAGGTACTAACTAGTTTAAGATGCTCTGACCTAGTCATCTAGCCACTTTAGCTTGCCCCCCTGTCAAAGTCACTCAGATCCATTTTTTCCTGCTTGGAACATATCAACCTTTACAGACTGACTCTTCACTTGCTGTCTAATTTTTCCCATCTGTGACAGGTGCCATTGTCAAGAAATAATCAATGTTATTCACTTAGCTAGGAAGTATAACTAAAACTAAACCTAAAGATTCTTTCACACAGCGCAGTTTTATGCAGTTTTAACTGTGCTCCAATTAAACTGCCTTTACTATCAGCAAGCTTCTTTCACTTATATAAACTGTTTGGAAAGTGGGTAATCAATGAGTGTGTTTTTAATCCACCAGACTTCACACACAGTCATTGATTACTTACTTGAAACACCTTTCTGAATAATTTAGACAACTATAAGAAGCTTGCTGTTAATAAAGGCAGTTTAATTGCAGCGCAGTTAAAACTGCACCAAAACTGCGCTATGTGAAAGTAGCCTAATAAAAAAGAAAAGAAAATAGGCATCTCCAGTAAATAATGAGACAATTATCTCAAAGTGGGAGGTTGCTGAATATGTACAGTCATATGAAAAAGTTTGGGCACCCCTATTAATCTTAATCATTTTTAGTTCTAAATATTTGGGTGTTTGCAACAGCCATTTCAATTTGATATATCTAATAACTGATGGACACAGTAATATTTCCGGATTGAAATGAGGTTTATTGTACAACCAAAATGTGCAATATTAGTTATTAGATATATCAAATTGAAATGGCTGTTGCAAATACCCAAATATTTAGAACTAAAAATTATTTAGATTAATAGGGGTGCCCAAACTTTTTCATATGACTGTATTACACCTATTTGTATCCCTTAAGTAGATGTCCTTGTACTAATAGTGAAATTCTGAATGGAGGGACTACTAAGTATATGTCTTGTCATCTCCTTTCTAACTTTCTCAGAGACCTCACTCTGCCCATCAGCCAGAAGTTGGCTCAGGTGAAAAATTATTGGTCTCCTTTAAAAGCCTTTGCTCAAAAAAGAACAGGGAGATCTGGGAACTCTCCTAGGGCTCAGTACTGACCAAGAGGCCCACTATGGGTAACAGGGCTGTCATGAGTGAATTCAGTGCCGCATACAGCCAAACTGCCCTGAAATCACAGGGCCCCATACAGTCCTTTTTTATCATTTTGATCAAGGTCCCTAACAGGAGTACTGCCAATATGGCCCTGATGGAGGGTGTGAAGGGGAGGGGATCCGCCATACACAGTGGTTTCTTGACATACAACATTAATTGGTTCTGGAATGATCATTTTATGTTGAAACCATAACTCTATGGAAAACTGGTAATTGGTTCCAAGACTCCAAAATGTCACCAACATAATGCAAAATAAAAAGGAATGATAAGTAAGCAGGTAACTAATACAGATTAAGCAAGTCCTCACATATAACAGTCAGAAAGAGCTCCTGAAAGTCACTTTGTATTTTGAAGATGGGACCTTTTTTAAGTCATGAACTTTATACAAAACTGCCCCCCCCCCTCAAAAAAAGAAAAAATTGCCATTGTATGGGGAAAATATTGGATCGTGACATCACTGTAAAATTGAGGGACCACTATATATATATATATATATTATATATATATATATATATATATATTATATATAATATATAAAATTTTATTATGGCGGACCGGCTACATGTAGCTGCCTGTTTCTGCCCTAGGTGGAGATATAGTGGGGATATGCGACATGCCACCAGGGATTTTGTGGCCTTGGTGGAATAGGAGCGGTTATATGTATTGTCAGCCACACTAAACGGTTGGCTTTTAGTTAGTTTGGTTTTCAGCCGTTCTTGGGGTCGGCTCTTATTGGGAGTAGACAATGTGTCAGGTGGGTGTCTACTCCGCATGTTCCCAAGTTCCATGTTCCCGTGTTCCAGCACTGTTTTGACATGGCCTTGGAGGCCTACAAAAAGTGCTGCTCCAGGTAATCAGGGGTGTGTGTGGTTAACTGCTGTTTGGAGAAGCGTGGAGCTTGTGAGAGGAGGCTCTTAACCCCCAGGGTTGAGGAAGCCGGTACCAGTGGAGGCTGGTGACGTGAGTGTGGGCAGTGCTGGACGGTAGGTCCGACTGCAGGTTAGTGGGGGACTACTAATGTTTAGATAGTGGCTAGACGGCCGAGGCTTTGTTTTTTTTGTTTATTGGCTGTACGTGATACTGAGCCTGAATAAATCTGGTTGAGGCCAGTTAAACAGAAGCCCCTGTGTCTGATTGCCAATACTCCGTTTACCAAAGACGGCGATCCAGGAGCGAAATACCCCCAGGACGGCCAAGATGGCGTCTGAACGCATGTGAGATGTTACAATATATATATATATATATATATATATATATATATATATATAGTGGTTACCTTTTTTATATATACATGGAAGAGGTGTAGCCAGCTTGTAAAATTCTCTCTGATGGTCAGCTTGCAGCTCGCTACGGGTCAGTGTCAGAATAAAAGAAAATGACCGCACTTCTGCAGCTTTCCACCATTCATGTCTATGGGGCTTCCAAATATACAAACTTACGCTCCTGTATATTGAACTCTTATAGAAATGAACAGGAAGAACTGTGCAGGCGCAGCCATCTCCCTGGTCTGTGGTGCCGGCTCATACAGAGCTTCAAGTTGGCATCAAAGAGAATTTTACGAGATGGCATTACCCCTTTAACCACTGTGGTGCACTATGCTCTGGCCCTGGCATCCTCAAACTGCGGCCCTCCAGCTGTTGGGAAACTACAAATCCCATCATGAATTTATATAATTGATAACAGTGGGAATGATGGGATTTGTAGTTTCCCAACAGCTGGAGGGCCGCAGTTTGAGGATGCCTGCTCTGGCCATTAATGATGCCCTGATGATTTGATAGGTCTGGTTGGATTGGGGGTTCATGGAGCCCCCACAACATCTGCTTCTTGTAGAATGATCTTCTCAGTTAAGAAAAATATCAAGTTCCTCTTTATCTAGTAATAAATATTTTTTTTTTCAAAACGGTGATCAGCGATATATCTGGAAAGCAAAGAGTCTTCAAACCTAACGCTGCAGCCCTTAACACCCTGCAGGTAGTTTTACTTACAAATCTCCCAATCCGCCTGCCCCGTGCAGAGCAGAAGTAAAAGTTTTATGTAAACCCTGTAGGGCAAAAAGTTCAGCAGAGCAGAAATCATGTCAGTTAACAGGCCGATTGTTCCACTTAACTCTTTAGAAGTAGCCGGACCTGTTTTGCTCTGCCCGGCTGGTCTTTCTTGAATGGTAGGGGTTAATTTTTTGACTTTTGACGCCAGGCCAAGCCCCAGGTTAGAGATAATGTACTGCAGCAGCAATTGAAGTGGGAGGAGATTTCCCACAGTGTTTGCTTGCTTTTCTCACAGGTGGGGATTGGTAAATCCAATGACAATGCAAAGCTGACATTCCAGCACACTGCACAACAGGTGCCCATAAGCCTTGGGTTAAGCACACAGGTGCAGTGCTGTTAAGAGGCAGGTTACGTTCTCACATTTATAACTTTATAGCCCTCCCCTGTATCACTAGGCGGAGAGCGTCTTAATGTTCATGGCAAGCCTGCCATTCACGACTTCATAAAAGAGCCATTGTTCGAATGGATACTGTGCAAGAATTGCTGATGGTACTGGTCTGTTAACAAACTCTCGCTTACCTCCCACTGAGGACAGGACTTTTCCAGAGAAACAGTTATTTCCCAAGGTTTACTGCTCAAATAAAGTCTGGTGCTTATCAATATGAGACCTTTTCATCTCCTTGTTGTGGGACAGGGCACTTTTTTAAAGAGGGAAGACGCCCAAGTACTCAGGTGTATTGATCTCTTTGCAGCTTTAAAAATATTTACTCCACAATTCACCTCTGCTACTACTGTGATCATTATTTTTATTATACTTATTATTATTTCATACAGCCATATTTTTTACTTTATAATAATATGATGCAAGTCGTGCACACCGCCCAAGTCATCGATTCCCCAGACAATGGCTTGCCCACACCCCTTTTTAAAAAAAACAAACAAACAAGAAACATTTCTTCACTAATCCCATTCTTCACCTTAATCCCTCAGGTTACTTGGTGTAGTTATAGGTGATAAAAGACTGAAACCAGAGTAACTGAACATTCTTGCATCCCAATTTTATACTTAGCATTTTTCTGTTAATAATACTGATGGTAATCTGGCAAGGTGCCCCCTAAAGCTAGATCCACACAGCATCGGACAAAAACTGTTGGAAAGTCGACTTTTTTTTCCCCGATGCACAACCATGTTTTGTTTCCCTGTATTTGCAAAAACCGCAGTGTGCTTTTTTTGGTTTTGCTATTGGCCCATACAATTGATTGTATGGGAAAACGACAACAAAATGCAAAACGCCGGTGTATTATACAACATGTTGCTAAATCTGCCGGCGCTAGAAAACGAACTTAAAAAAAATGAACTTTGTAGACTGCAGGTCGTTTATTTCTATTAGGGTATGTTCACACGGCTTATTGTGGTGCGTATAGTACGCGCTGCAATCCACCGTGTGGTTTGGAAACACGCACTGAGCAGCGCGTAATTCCAAAGCATGGGGGGGGTCCGGCGCTCCGCCATGCCCCATCGACTCGCATTGTCAGCAGCGCGTAAGCGCCAGTAACAGTTGACATGTCAATTCTCTCCCCGCACGTACAATATGATCGTTTTGTAAGCACGGGGAGACAACGCGTAATCCATAGCTCTCTATGAGAGCTATAAATTACTGTAATTGCGGTGCGCATTTCGCCGCATATAAAGTGCAATACGTGGCAAGATATGCGGCAAAATAAGCCGTTTGAACATACCCTTAAAGTCCTTGGGCTTGCAAAATGGTCAGATTTTCAGCGGTTCCAAAATACTAAAACTGCCAAAAATCCAACCTTTTTCTCGTGCTGTGTGGATATAGCCTTATGCACCAGAGCCCGGGGGGAACTGATGCCTGTCCACCCTCTATAGTTACTTTAAGCAACCAAATGCAATAATATCAATATGAGACCTCTTCACCTCCTAGTTGTGGGACAAGTAATTTTTGGAGGAGCAATAATAGCCAAGTACTCAGCTCTATTGATCTATGTGGAGCTCTGATAATATTTATTTCATATTACACTATTGCTACTTTTGCAGACTCTGACCATCATTGTATTGCATTCAGCTGTATTTCTACTATATATTGATATCATCAATGAGTGCATTTCACCTGTGCCGTTTGGGGTGCAGTTTTCACTGTGCTCCACTTAAACTGCCTTTATTACCAGCAAGCTTCTTTCAGTTGTCTAAACTGTTTGGAAAGTGAGTAATCAATTAGTGTGATTGTAATCCTCAGTACTTCAAACACAGTCATTGATTATTTACTTGAAACACCTTTCTGAACAATTTAGACAACTTAAAGAAGCTTGCTGGTAGTAAAGGCAGTTTAATTGGAGCATGGTTAGGGTGCTTTCACACGGTGCGTTTTTGGTGCGTTTTTTTCTTATAATAGATTTTTATTGGAACAATTTTATCCATAAACATATAAAAACATGCACGCAAAAAATGAACAAAGGCGCTACTATAGAAGTGTGAGAGTCCATTGAGTAAATAATCCAAGTTCGTCATGGAGGCCTACATACTCGCGGCCAAAAAATGACAGGTCAAACATACAGAGCATAATAAGCACCACTACGGGAGGCGGAGCAACCAGACTCCCACACCACCAGTGACAATGAGTCTGAACATGAATGACCTATAAGGGTCCTGATACTCCCGAATAAGTTTAACAGGGGAGCGGGGGGAGAAGGAAAGGAAGAAGAAGCAACGGAAGAGGAAATCCTCACCACCGAACTCCGGAGAGACACCAAACGTCATACGAAGAGCTACGAAATCGGGAGGATCCCTCCCAATGGAAGCTTCAATCGCCAAGGGCCAATCAATACGTCCGGAACCCAATATAGGAGTAAAGCGAAGAATCAAGGAGGGACTCCATACCCCAAGCGGGGCCGAAATTACCATGGAGGACTGATACTGGAGTCCACGGCCTCCAAGTGTGCAGTTACTTTAATCGCCCTCCTCGGGGGTCAGGGTGGGCGATCATCTCCCTCCATACAATAAGTAGAGGATACTAACTAACCCATTCAGCGATGGTAGGGGAAGGATTGACGCCAGCGAGGGGGATTACAGTCTTTGCCGTGTAGGAGATGTATTATCAAGATTTTTGATACGGAGTATGCGAAAAAGAGGGCCATAAATAAGACCGCTTCTGGGCGGTCGGGAATGGAGACCTCGCAAACAATCCGAGATAGCCTGAAGGACCCTTTCCAAAAGGGCCGTTAAGGCCTGACAACCCACATTATGGAAATAGACCCCCTCATCCTGATGCACTCCATACAGGTATCAGGACATTTGGGATACCACTTTGAAGCAGAGGTCGGCACTATATACCAACCTGGAGAGTTATTTAAGCTTGTTTCCTGCGCTTTGCAGGCTATCATGGCATTGTCGAGTGAGATATAAAGCACTTTCTCCATTGTTCAACAGTAAAGTCCTCCGGAAGCTCTATCTCCCAATGCTTTACAGTAGTGAGGGAGATCTGACAAGAGGATGGAGATCAGCCACTGGTAGATCAAGGAGATTAAGTGCCTGGGAGACGAACGGTGCGGACACAGGAGTCTCCAAACGGTTGAAGTGCCCGAGAAAGTGGACCCCCCTTCGGCCGATAACAGAGGCGAAGAAAGTGCCGAAGCTGCAAAATATTCTAAGTGGTATCTAGGAGACAGGGGGGGAAGGTCCTGAGGTTCAGATCCTGAGAGGGGTTTTAGGGCCCCCCTGACCTGTACCTGTGCTGCGACCGGAGCGGGCGCGACTTAGTATTCCCCAGTAAGACCTCCCCGAGTGCCTGGAGGAAATAAATGGTTGTCCGAAATTAATAGGGAACAGGGGACCCATTAAATCTAATAGAGGTACCGGGACCCTTACACCTCTGTATAATGGATATCGTATGGGTGCGCTGAAGGACAGAAGTCTAGGGTCTCGAGTTGAAAGGTTTGGGCCCACGGGAGAGAGAGTTATAGCTGGGGAGAGACTGTTATGTGAAGATATAAAAACCCAGGTTTATCCTGGGGGCTGTGGATCAAAATCCAAAAACTGGCGTACGCTTGTGGCTAGGTAGTACACTTGCAATCGGGTAAGCCCTTTCCCCCTCCGTCTTCGGCCTGGACATTATATTCCCTTTCTGAGTTCTAGGGCGGCGGCTCGCCAAAGAAACTCAGAAAAACTTCGTATGGAGTCTCACCCTGAAGGAGGAGGCAGGGAGATCGGGCACTTACTGTCTGAAGCAGATTTAGCAATTTCGGCGAGGATGGACATTTTTTTAATAATGTTTGATCTACCCAAACCACGAGAAGTAACCCTGCCCCCAAGCCCCCTAGTAGACGTGAAACAGTTGGCTAGCAACGGGAGGAAAATTACACTCGTAAAGTTGAAGCTACAAGGGTCCCTGGGATTTCTTAGTCCCTCTGTATGAGATCCCCCCCAGGCCAGGAGGAAGGAGAAGTTTGACATAATGGGTCTGGGCAAGTTGGCGCCAGATCAAGGAAATTAGTTCAGGGCTTCCAGATTGTTGAATAATTAATTTTTGTAGTTAGACCATAGGCTAATTTATCCAGCTCGGACATCAAAGAGGGGGAGGGATATAAACGGATCGTCAGATAGATATCAACAAGTCATCTGCAAAAGCCGAACATTTAAACTCATGCACTCCAATCTGTCTATACCCTGATGTACGGGTTAGGAATCGCACTTGCAGCCAGTAGGTGCTCCGATGATCAGAATGTATAGTAGGGCGGATAAGGGGCAACCTGCCTGGGCCATTCCGTATTTTCAAGTGGGTCTGATAGGAACACCTGTTGATCTTAATTTTTGCGGAAGGGTTTTGATAAAGTTGCAGTATTTTTAGGTGGTAAAATTAGGACCGAGTTCCCATATGTTTGAGGGTTAGTCGCGTCAGTGAATCCCAGAGATCCTGTCAAACTGCTTTTTCAGCGTTCATGGGACAGGATCATCAGTGAACCCCGTGTAGTTTGAGCATATTTGAATGATGTTCCAATGTTTTCAGGGTATTGTCCCTGCCTCTCGACCCGGGGGTAAATCCACTATGGTCGGGGTGGTCAGGAGGTGGGCAAAAGGGGGTTAAAGGCGATTAGCTAAGAGCTTGGCCATAGGATTTTAAGGTCACGTGAGTAGGGGATATCGGGTCTTATAGACTGCTGCAAATCTGTGGGTCCTTACCTGGTTTTGGTTAAAACATACGATATGGGCCGCGGAGGCCTCTCCTGGGAAAAGGGCGAAGACGCTGTGAAACAGTGTTAAAGGCCTCCCGGAAGGACCCGGGGAATGAGAGCGGGGAGCCATAATCTGAAAGAATTTCACACTGTGAAGGCCATCAGGCCCCGGGCTTTTCCGCTAGGGAGATCCCCAACGGCCGACTCAAAAACTCCTCCTTCGAGAAGACTTCGCTCCAGCCTCCTGGGTGACCTCAACCGTTAGAGCTGGAAATGGGAGGGGGGGCCCCCGACTGAGGAGAGAGACTGGGATCTGCATCTGGAAGTTATACAGATTAGAGTAGAATGACTGGAATTTCACGCGATCTCTTGGAGTGGAGTACACTAAATTACCTGCGCTATTTTTAATACTGGTAACAGGATCTTGTGTCCATATTTTACCTATGGCTCTCGCCACGGAGTCGGACCGCTATTATTACTTATTAGTTAGAACCTACTTACGACCCTGCTGCAAGAGTCTGCCCCAGGAGTGCATCAAATAATAAACGGACCTCCAACCGAGCCTCAACAGCAAATCCTTGCAGCACTTTTGCAGAGAGGGCTCTGCTTGTGCAGAGCTCAAAGGAGGTGTACTTATCAGCGCCGCACGCGATCGCGGTCGGCAAAGGCTTTTTTAAGGCGGACTGCATTGCTTGATCAAAATGCCACGAAGGACACATTCGAGTGCCCTCCCATTTGAGGAAGAGAGGTGAGGTGGGTATCTCAGTATGGTCGTTTCGACCTAAATTGCTCAATGTCACTTGAGCTCGCCAAACAAGCAGAGTATCACGCAGCAGCGGAATCATTAAGTCTCCAGGTGTCTAGCTTGAGTGGAGAAGAAGCGAGAAGAAAGGGACATGTAAAAGAGACAAAGCATCGGTGCAGTGGTCGACCCATAAACAATCTGCCAACTCGAGGAAGACTGCAGCCATGGGAGGGCCCATATGCTGAAGGAGAATATAATGATCTCTGCTATAAGTATTATGTGGGCTGTGAGAAAAAACTATAGTCCCTATCGACGGATGCTGAAGCCGCATCCGTCCACCAGCTGACAATGGAGAAGGGCTTCTTACTTTTTGTTAGCTGAGTATGCTATGGAGGACAGCCCGCTGAATTATCAAGAGGTTGGGTTGGAGGGTTAAGGTTCAAGTCCCACCAAAACATGACTGTGCCCCTAGCCGGGAGTGTATCTCGTTCTAGGACATTCAGTAGGTAAGCAACCTGCCCATGATTTGGAGCATATACGTTGACATCGCTGAAATCAAGCCCATTAATATTAAGGATTAAAAATGAGATATCTGCCTCTGCATAAGAGATGCAGTCTGAAACCCGGTGAGCCAGGGATTTATGGATGTACGATAGCCACCCTCTAGTCTTTGGAGTAGGGGCAGTTAGGCACAAGTGGTCCACTGGGGGAAGTATCTATCCTTTAAATAAGGGGGCATGGTTCGTTTTGAAATGGGTCTCCTGAAGTCCCACGGATTTGGGACTTTTTGTACGGTGAAAGTGATACAAGGATTTGAGAGTGTTTCCTAGGATGTTGAGGCCCTTGGCGTTGAAGGATACTAGCTTAAGATCTCCCATTTAGATTGAGGCAGGTATACATATGATGTGTGTCTCCAATCATCGGCGGGGGGATGAGTGAGGACAGGGAAAGGAGCAGGGACATAAAAGAATAGGCCAGGAGGGGGGCAAAGTAGGAAGAACACGGATAACAAAAAACTCCCGCACAAAATAAACTACAAACATTCTTGAAAAACCAGGAGTGCCAGGTGGCCCACATGTGGGCCAGAAGGCAGTCCAAAACCCTATTTGGGGGGTGCGTATGGCAGGCATGCCAGAAAGAGCGCTCCCCAAGAGTAATGATCAGAGCATATGAAAGAGAATCCAAAACTATATATAAATTGGACCATTAATGAGTGCATAACCCTGTACCATAAATTCAGGCACACAGATCAGTGTACTGGAGAAGAACCATTGGAGAGGACAGAGGCTTCCAAGAAAGGAAACCCGCTTACTTGCCAGCTAGCCAACTGAGCCCAGACGATAAAGATTATCAGGAGAAACGCAAATGAGTCTCTACACGTTGGGAGTGTAGCGGGAGCCTTCTTTTAGAGCTGGGGGGGGCCCTTGGACGGAATGGCCTCGACTGCGTAACCGGAAACGAGGAGACGTGAGAGAGCGCATCCCGACCTACCCCACCCTCCCCCCAATTGGCACAGGGACATAGGCCCACGAATGGGCAGTACAGCGCCGCAGCGAGACATGACCAGGGGCAAGTGTTGTAAGTCCCGACGACAAATGATCTCGGTATTAATGTCCTCCGGCATTATCAACTCTTTGTCGCGCCCAGGGTGTAGGTCGCGCCTTCACGGACCGTCGCGGACAAAGTAGAATGGCGCAAATAGGAACAACCACCATCTAAAAGGGATGTTCCTTCCTTCAGGACGTTAAGAATGGGTTTTTACGGCATAGCTCTGCTGTGCCAGGGTTTACCGTTCGTATTGGAGTACATCTATGGCCAGAGGACAATGTTGGGCTTTTATCTGTAACTGTAGATCCGTTGGCGATGTCTCATAGGAACGGCGGGGGAGGGGTGGGGTTCATAGGGTGGGGGGTGGTAGCTATGCTGTCGTTGATCGTATGGTGGGGGGGGGAGGGGGGGTTGGAGTGGTGGCTGCGTTGGCTTTGGTGTGAGCTGCGGCGGGGCCCCTTCTGAAGGATCTTGCTATTTGATCAGGACATAGAAGATGGACCCGGCAGGTACTTACGTCCCTAGGGTGTGGAGTGAGGCTGTCATATCTGTCGCTATAACCCTTAGGAGAAGTGGGTTCGCAAGGGGACTCTGATCCGGATCGGGGCTCCAATCAATGTAGGTATTGAGTAGCGGTTCCAGGATGTTTAATTCTTGGAAGACTGGGATTTACAGTAGGAGTAATAGGCCTTCAGAGGCATGGCACCGATTCTTGGGAAAACAAGCTCCATTCACACGGATCCATGAGGTATATTCGCTCCTCCATCTGTGTTCTCTACATCTTGCCAGTATTGGTGTGAAGGGCCAAATACGTTGAGATGAATGTTGCATGCGTACTACAACCTGCAAATGCAGTCAGCACAGACGGGTGAGGAAAATGGCGGAGTAGGAGGAGCGTCTGAAGCGCACTGTGCTGTGGACATCCGACCTGGGGACAGATTGATAGTTCAGCAAGAGCGGATTTTGAGCAAACTCAGTATCAGAAGCGTTTATCCAGGGAGTAGATATACTGGCCTAGTCGGGGAGGGTTTTGTAGTGTAAGAAGTTGGAGGTCAGCTCAAGAGTTATTGGCGGACACTGCCGGTCCTCCATAGATCGGTGACGTATCAGCCCCTCTCTTCGACATTAGAGATGAACAGATGCACTTCGAGGAAGAGAGGTGAGAGGGATCCGTGGCTGTAGACTTCTCGGGATGGTTTAGAATGGACTGGTGGTTGGCATCCGGCGAAGCATGCGGGCTAGCCCCTTTGGCGTCGGGCAGAGGAGAAGATACGACTAGATGGCTAGGCCATAAGCTGGAGAGCCACTGGGACCGACCTGACGCATGCGTTCCTCTTAAGGGCGACTAGCAGGTTTGCACGAGGATACACTGGGCTACCTGGCGGGCCCCTTGGGATAGAGGACAAGCGCCACTGAGGTAGAGCAGTCATTCGCCAACCATGATGTAGCATGTGGTAAGACCACGCTGGGGCAAGCAGGCATGGGTCCGATGCATGGCCAGTGCTATGGAACTTTGGTGCCTTGGAATGTGCGGATGTAGGGGTCAGTCCAGTCTGAGGGCCCCATACCTGGGGGCCTCAAGGGGACTTAGTCTATAGGTTCTCACTGCCAGGGGGACACCCAGTATTAGGAGTGGTCCACCCCCCCGCCTTACAGGATTGGGAGTCCGCGCTGGAGACGAGAGGCTGAGTGGGCCTCACCTCAAAGAGGTGGTCGTCGTAGGTCGTGTGGCTGAAGGGTCATAGGGCCCATAGGGCCCCTCAGCAACGTATTAGCCTTGTTTAGTTATGTGGCCCAGAACAAGTACCCCGCTGGCGAAGGTGTTGGGGTTGAGAAGGAGCGGGATCTAAGCATATGAGTCCTCAATACTAGGACCATGCTGCTAATGCACCGGGCTCCCTTGCAGCCGCCCCATCCCCATCGGCTTGAATGTCCGTCGCGTGCGCTGCTTTTGGCCCAGTCCGTCTCCCTGCCACAGGAAATGCATCCGTGTCACCGTTGAGGCAGCTGCGCACAACCGCTGACTCTTACACTGAGCCTGCGTCAGACTGAGGCGCCGGGCCGGCCAGCAGCTAGTACTGGGACTCATCTGCGGCGGTCAGATCACTCTGGCAGAGACGCCTCCTTGGTAAGAATTTTGCTCTGCCGCGATGAATAGGAGCTAAAGGCGCCGGTCTCCAGGTCTTGGCTAGGCATGAGAAGCTGGCCGCGTCTGCTTCGATGAGTGGCTGCCACGTCCATTCATGGGTCGTGTGCCAGGGTCGGATTCTGGACGATCCAGCCTCCGTTTGTTGCGGGTTAGCCTGGTCCGTTTTGAAGTTTTTTTTTGGTCGTAAGGGTAGTTTCTAGGGTCAGTTTTTTGTACTTGTTTTCTTACGGGGCGTTTCCAGTTTCTTGCTTTTGGGTTTTTTTGGTTGTGTCATCAACTCTTTGTTTTCCGATCCAGCAGAGTGGCAGGCCTTATCCCCTTGAATGTCGGGCGTCCCATGTGCCATGCAACACGCTGCTGGGGTGCGGTCCGGGGGGGCCATCTTGGGCGGTCCACGCCTCCTCCGAGTTTCAGGATGGCATTCTTTTAAGAGTCTGGCCAGAAACTGCTCTACTATTCCGATGGATAGTACTGGCCAATGATCAGTTAGCAGCGCGGCGAGTTTCTTTTGTCTAGCATGACTTGTTTTGCAGAGCCGTTTGTTTTCGCGTTCTTTTTGGAAGCTTTGCCCCATGATTGGGTGAGGCTGAATGCTGTGGATTCCTCTGGTGGTGTGCAGAGTGAATGTGTTCAGGAGATGAAGCTTCTTCGCGCACGCAGCCATGGCAGACCACGCCCCCCCTTTTGGTGCGTTTTTGACGTGTTTTTCGGATGCGTTTTTTGTGTAGAAAGGAATAGCAATTAATGCTGTACATCTCTGCCCAAAAACACGCATCCGAAAAACTCATCAAAAAACGCACCAATAACACGCCGTGTGAAAGCACCTTTGAAACTGCACCAAAACTGCACTGTGTGAAAGCACCCTAACATGACACAAGTTGTCCACACAGGTGATCTATTTCCCAAACAACGACTCTCATCCACCGTTTCCCCCTTCCCCCCCAAAAAAAAAGAAATTCTTTCTTCATCTTTCAATTTTTTTTTCACTTGTTAAAACAAGACCCTGATCCATATTCTTTTCTTCGTAGTCATTTTTTATTTTCTGATTGTAGATTTCGCTATTCGGTCATCTATATGTGATTGTGGAGAAAGCTTTCTTGCCTGCACTGATTTTAACAGCATTTAGAGAGATGCTTTACAGAAGCTTCATGCACGTAGGAGCCTTAAAGGAGTTGTCTCATTACGAGCTTTCAGCCTGTCAGTGTCCCTGGTAAGTTGAACTGAGGGGCATAGTTCTTGGTCTGTCCTGTTTTCTGCTCCCTCTTCCCCACTCCATCAGCACACAGGGCAGCTACGTAACTCATATACAGGGGGGGGGGAGGGGGTTTGCTCTCAGTGTTTACCCTGTTTGTGCCTGCTAGGTATGTTGCAAGGAGCAGGGCTGATCTAGGAGGTGTATGAGAGGAATATGAAGCTGTGTGGCTAATATGAGCACGAGGGGATGCATGTGTGTATCGCCTATATCCCCTGCTTGCGTTACAAGCTTCCCTATCTCCAGCAACAACAAGGGCAGTGTTACTATACTCAGGATCGTGTCCCCTTAATACAGGAGAACATAAAAGTATTCACAGGACCCTGATCTGTATAGTTATTCGTATAGTCACAGTTCCAAAGAAAATATATGATTATAGTAACAGACAGGTGCACTGCTGTCACATTATCTGTGTAGAGTGCAGGAGGAAGCAGGGACACACAGGGTTAATCAGGACTCAGCTGGACACAGACGCCAGAGTCCTCCCTCCCACCCTCTCTCTCCTTCCCTACACTACAGAAGCATTCTGTGCGGGAGGGGCTCTCTGCTTCCGACATGTCTTGTCAAAGGTGCATGAGTCATTTCAGACTCTGACAGCCAGTAAGATAAGGATACAAACAGGTCGGCTACTATGAGATTTGAGAAGTGATGTTGTAATACTAACAGGGCTAGCTGTCAAAATCAGTAGGGACATTTGTAATGACAATTATATTTGCAAAGCTGCTTGTTTTTTAAAGATCTTTAAATTAAAACCCAATCATTGTAGCGAGACAACCCCTTTAAGACTGACTCAGTCCCATTGACTTCTATAGGAGAGTTTCTAGACATGCTTTGTGACCTGGGAAAAAGTCAGTGTGCAGGGATGGGGAGAGGGTGAACTGTGAGTATCTCCTATTGTGACTGTGTTATTATACACATTGGTGTCACCTTTCAGTGTAACCCTGCTTGTGCTGATAATGAGCAGAGTACTGAAAATCTCTCTTTACAGAACAGGAAGTTCCAGATTGTTAAGGCCTAGTGGCCAAAGTGAAAACTGCAGGACTTAAGATTTTTTTTAAAAAAAACTGTTAAAAGTGGAAGATTAAAAAAAAAAAATAACCAAAAATTCTTAAAAATTGTGTTTAATATAAAAACATGAGTTAAACAACAAGTCATTTTTTGATTACACATTCCCTTTAATCTTCCAGGTTCCTTGATGTTTTTATAGGAGATAAAAGGCTACAACCAGAGTGACTTGACATTCTTGTGTCACAATTTCCACCTGGCATTTGCAATTTATAATACTGGTGGTGATGTGACAGAGGTGCCCCCTCAAGTACCAGGGCCAAGGTGTAACTGTTGCCTGTGCACCCACTATAGCTACTAAATGCAAGCAGGTGCACTTTGCTGTCACGTTGCACAACTATATAATCACTCTAGATGGAGCTATGTTACTATAATAATAAATACATCATTATTAAGTATATTGTATATAGATCAGATAATATGCATGGGTGTGACACCCTGTGACTGGTGGCAATGACTAAAAGTATTTTTTTGGTGCTCTAGTTAGGCTAAAAAACCGACTATTTTCGAAAACTCCTATATGTCAAAGCTGCGAAAAACAAGGTCAAAAGGGTTTTTAAAATCCCAAGAAAATGATTTATTGCCCTTCGCATTTATGGAGTTTTATTTATGAAAGTAAGTGCAGACAAAAAGTGGGCCATATTTTTCAAAACGTTCTTTTAGAGTAAATTTTGTTGTGTACTGTATGTTTAAAAAAAAAAAGTGAAGTGAGCTGGTTGGGTTTTTATGGGAGGGGTTTCTTTTATTCAAGGTTCCGTAATAAAAAAAACATAGACCCTCTAACTATGAAAGGAAAATGAAGCCGCAGCGTGCAATAGTAAAGGTCCCGTGTAGGTTATATATTTGAGAACCCAGTGTAATTGCAGAAAACCCCAACGTTTATTTTACAAAAGCCCTTATGGGCGGTTATAACGGGGCTGTGCCAGATATCTGCCCTTTTTTTAACCGATTAGGGCGCAGCCCCGTTATAGGTGGAGCGCATAAATGTGTGAAGCTATAGATTTTAGCTTGTTCGGCATTTTGGGGCATTACAGTGGAACAGGTAGGCCTTTCAAGTGTTTACCTGAGCCAGAAAAGTGTTAACAAACCCTAGAATGTGCCGATTTTTGACCGCTGTAGGCGGGTTCATAAATCGGGCCATTTGGACTTATATTAGGCGCAAAATTTGGCTTTTGGTTAAGGCCAAATTTCTAATGTGCCCTTTTTTTCTACTGAGTGGCCCCCCTCAAATTTGCCCTCCCAGCAGGCTAAGGTAGTTCCCCCTTATTTAAAAAATAAAAGACATTTTTTGTTTTGAGTGGGGAAAGCAGCTCGTGTTTTGCCCTGTACCTTTCTTGGCTAAAAAACATTCCCAAATTGCATTTGAAATTTTAGGAGGTAGGGTGGGTTCAGGTTTCTCTTCGTCGTTTTAAAAGGGGTTTGAGAGGGGGGATGCGGGTGGGAAAGGGTAGGGAAAACCGTTAGGGCTCCACGTCATCCCAGGCAGGAAGGGGGTACAAATAAGTATGCAGTGGTCTGAATTTTACAATGGGAGGGGTGGAGCGCTACATGCCTTATTTGCCAGGGGCACCAGAATACCTTGCCCCAGCCCTGGTTCTGAGTACAGTTAGGGTATGTTCACACGGCATTTTGGATGAAATTTTTTTCCATTTTGGATCTGAAAATCGCATCCAAAGCGCTGATCTTGGTCCCAAAAGACCCAAACAGACCCAAACTGGGTGGTTTTTGGTGCGTTTTGGTGCAGCAGGATCGCCCCTTTGTTTGAAATAGGGTGTGGTGTTTGATCAAGAATTTAATGTGAATTTTTTATGAAAAAGGATCCAAAAAACGATCGAAAGATGATGCAAAAAACGCAAACGGAGATCACTGTCTGAAGTGAGCATGTTTACATTTAAGCAAAAGTAAATCACATGCCATTGTTAGATGGTGTTTGGGTATTTGGGGCCAAAACATAGATCTGAAACGCTTAAAAAGAAAACCCAAAGCGTATATTGGGGAACTCCCCTTGAATGAAACTGGAGCCCTGCAAATACAACCTATCTTGTTTGAAAAGGGTTCTTTCGGTGGGTTTTTTTGAGGTGGGACACATTTTTGACTTTATGCCCTTTTTTTTGTTTGCCTAAATGTCTGAGATGGGAACATCTCTTTAAATCTCACAGGTAACAGGCCACTGTAGTCCTGCAGCCGGGGGACTTGCAAAGGCCCCGCAAATGAGGTCCCGTCATGTCGTTGTTCTTTGGGCTCAGGTATCTTGCTAATGCTGCTCCAGTAATGCCAGCATCTCGTTTTCACGTGTAATACCATCACTGGAGTGGGAGGGAGGCTGCGGCTCCAAAGCAAGTGCCGTGCTCCAGCCCTGCCCTTGCTGCACTATAAAGCACTAAAACGTAACTTTTATTATGTATAACACTTAACCCTTTAAACGTAACTATTTTAAAAACTGATTTCTAACCTCTCAATTTATCCCTTTTCTACTTCTAAAGGAATAACTTCTTTTCTATTATCAAGTCTGGTGGAACACCACCTATTACCAGGAAAACCTTATATATACAGTAATTTACTAACTCCAGTAAGAGATCCCAAACAAGCAGATTCAGACAAAGATATTTCGGAAAAATACTACCAATAGTTTGTTACACTTTTCTAGCTGGCATCCACCTTCTAAAGAAAAGGGGATTCCCATAGGCCAATTTCTTAGGGCTCATAGGAATTACTCTACTTTAGAGGCTTTCAATGAAGAATTTTATAAATTTAAAAAAGGGAAAACCTGTCACATAGGTTGTGCCCCCTTGTGAGGGCAGCACAAGCTAGTGTCAGACATGCTGTTCCAGCTGTGTGCCTCTTAATTCTGTAAGATGCTGAAAGTTTTAGAGCATTTAACCCATTAAATCTTATTCAGATTGGGTGTTAGTCACACCCCCAAACCAAAAAGCCGCCCCTACTGACAGTTATTCACATGTTTCTACCTATTCAAAGTAATAGGGTTGTCAGTTGAGGTGGGCGGGGCTAGCCTCCGATTGGCCGGGTTTGAAAAAAAACTGACACTATGAAGGACTCTTTGAATGACTTTTCTGGCTGAAAACTACAGATTTGAGCATTAAATACACAAAAAAATACAGCATCTTACAGAATAAGGGACACAGCACTGGAATCAGCAGGTCTGACACTAGCTTGGGCTGCCCTCAGCAATGGGGGCACAACCTATGTGACAGGTTCCCTTTAAATGCACGTTTTCAGGCAAGGGATTACCCTTAGAAATGTTTGAGGAAGGCGTTTAATAGGGCTTTGACTAGTGACAGAGGACATTTAAAATAGTAAATATAGCTTTAAATATAAGCCCTATTCCAAAAATAAGCCCTAGTTAGTCAGTGCCTCCTGGGCAGTGCAGTTCACAAGCCCCGCCCATCCCGATAAACAGCCTGTTAGCCTGGAGGTTTTGTGGCCCAGGCCATAGAGTGCAATGTGTAAGTGAAAGTTCAATGTATTCACACACATACATGTACACACACATTTATACAATCACACAATCCCTTTTCTTAAAGTGTGGCTACTGGGACCTGCTGTTCCCCATTAAGTCACACTTTCAAGATAAGGTACTGAAATAATAGACATACACTCCGTGTTTTTTGACTACAGGTTATGCACTGTGTATGTGTGTATATACACACTGGTACTTGTAATTTCACAGCAGCTGCCAAGGAACTAAGGGCCAAATATATGAAAACCGTCTAGGTGAGTGAATTTTAGACCTAGACAGTTTTCATACATGATGCCCTAAATGTCCCAGGAGGCAGTTTCTGCATCCATCGTGTTAAAAAAAAAAATAAGCCCTCCCCCAAATATTAGCCTCATCCCTTTTTTGGAAATGAAAATAATATTAGAGCCTGTCTTATTTTTGGAAAAAACACGGAATATATAAATATGCAATGAGTAATAATTTATTTTTATTTTGTCATTCCTGGTTTTATCCACATTACCCCTAATAGATACAGTGGGGGACATGTATGAAAGTGGCCAGTTTTTTGGCCTGATGTGAAACATACTTATAAAAGGTTTTGGGCAAAAAATGGGCGCACATCCAAAATCCGCTACACTTTTGTCTGTGCCAATTCTTAGGCGGTGTGTCACGCCACATTCTTAACATTAGACACCTTTATAAATGTAACTCGACAGAATCTGTCTCAAAAAAGTGTCCTAATCCATGACATTTTCAAAGTGGCGAGGCGGAGACAAAATTTGGGACAGACACTTTTTAACACATAACTGTGTCTCACAACGGGACACGTATGTATACCGCTGTGAGACACTTTCATACATACTGTCAAGTCTAACCTAACGAGAAGTACCACTGTCTAATCTGCAATAGTTTTCAGACATGTGCACCAGTTGTTTCTTGTACCCATTTGTTTTTAACTGTTTTTTTCAACCTGTGATTCTCCAGCTTTTGCAAAACTCAACTTTAGGCGTGGTCTGACAGCCGGTGTCTGGGAGTTGTAGTTTCTCAGCCACACGTTGAAGGCTACTGCTATTTAGAAATACTGAATACACACTGCATGTTCTAAAAACTTACTGCACGTAATCCATTGTTTTGGCTGTGATCCCTTAAAGTGGTTTTGCAAAGAAGTGAGTTCCTCACCTAACAGGCTGATACCCCCCCTTGAGGTTTAAAAAAAGGGGGGTTTTGTTTTTCTGTGTTTAAAAAAATAAGTACCTCCTCTGTGATGTCATCCCCCCCCCTCCATGCACGTTCCCGATACTCAGTCTTGTAGTTGGCAAAAATTTTTTTGCTAATCACAAGGAGAACTGTATTTTGCACAAGCTATATGCGTTTTATTTCTCCCTTTATTTGAGGAGAGAAGAAAACTCGAGGAGTTTTTCATTCCTTCACGAATGGCTGCAGGGGGAAAAGGGGAGGGGGGCTGAGCAGAGGCGGGGTGTTTGCATGTTTTTTGATAATTACATTACAACCGTGGATTTCATACAAAAGACACGGATATTTCTCCCCGTCCCTTTTAAAAATGTCTTTTGGCCTCCATCAGATAAGAAGTGCAAAACAAAAGCAAGCCGGCCAGATCAGCTCCTGTCAGCTCCTGGTCCTGTCTAATGTAAACAGTCAGGAACCTAAGGGCATGTAAGGAAGGCTGTAGCTCTCAGAGGCTTCACTTTTTTTGATGAGATATATTTAGAAAAAGTGTTTAAATACCCATTTTGGAGGATCCCACGTCAATATTAGATCGTGGCAAAACCTTTTTAAACAATCATAAAGGTTCAAGTGCATAAATGCTGTATCAGGAAATTATAAACATGGCTTTTGGTTTATCCTCAAAATGCAAGAAAACAGTATGCCAAAGGGCAGCAAGGACTGGAATTTTAATTTAAAACATTATTTTGACTTATGACAAGTATGTCTAATAAAAAGAGAGTTATAGGCTATATCCACCTTTACAAGCATTTTGTATTGTATCAGTGCAGCTAAAATAAATAAAGATAAAGGAACTTTGTAGATAGTCTTGATTAAAAATATACATCTGTTTATGTTTACAGCTCCTATGCAGAGTCATGTGATTCCATGTATACAGACTATAAAACACTGTGAAGTCTAATTCTGCAGTCATGCTGCCTTCGATGTCCAGTACTTCTTACTAACAGACATGGTTGCGGCACCCTTGGTGCTCTATGTCAGATGTATTGGTAACAGGTGGCTCAGGTGATCACCACGTTCCATCGTATCCATTTTGTCAGTGCACCATGGGCTCCAAGCCTCTCCATTCACTCAAGCAGGCCACTAGAGATCTGTGGCCTACAAAATGGCAGAATAAATACAGGCAAGGAATTAAGTGCAATTTGTACTGATGTTGCACTTCTGTACTCTGAGCATCCTTTTCATCATCACCATCTTCTTGACAAGTTCCCGCTTCTTCTCTTGTCTTTTGAGCTATAGGATCATGTGAACCGTAACATGCAGGGCTGCACTCAGGAATTTCAGCGCCCCGTACAGCTGAACCGTATGAGCTCCCCCTTGTCATAGGCTCTGCAGACTGCATATAACCTTCATACAGTGACCATATAGTGGTGGTTACTAGTGTACACAGGTTCTGCAGACTGTATATTATCACCATATAGTGGTATATAACAGTGTACAAAGGTTCTGCAGACTGTATATTACCACCACACAGTGACCATATGGTGGTAGACACCAGTGTACACAGGCGCTGCTGACTGTATACAACCTTCATACAGTGACCATATAGTGGTAGACACTCGTATACACAGGTTCTGCAGACTGTATATTACCTCCATACAGTGACCATATAGTGGTGGTTACCAGTGTACACAGGTTCTGCAGACTGTATATTACCACCATACAGTGGCCTTATACTGGTATATACCAGTGTACCAGGAAAAGCAAGTCCACGGTAGGCACCAGGAGTAATGCAAACAGGGAAATTTATTTAAGAGCAAAAAGCCATGAAAATGAGCAAATACAGTGCAATAGCTGGCATGGGATCAGAGAGATGTTGCCGCTGACACAACGCCCTTATACATAGCCATAATATACCAGTGTACACAGGTCATGCAGACTGTATATTACCACCATACATTGACCATATAGTGGTAGGCACAAGTGTACACAGGCTCTGCAGACTGTATATTACCTCAATATAGTGACCATATAATGGTAGACACCAGTGTACACAGGCTCTGTAGATTGTATATTACCTCCATACAGTGACCATATAGTGGTAGATACAAGTGCACACAGTGCAGTTACATGTAGTGACTCACAATTGATGTCTTGTCTGATATGTCATTTTCTTTCCCTCGTCTTCTCCGTCCGGTCCAGGCCACCATGATGACTTCTCACGGCCACCACTTGTCCCTGCAGAATTCAGTAGGTCCCCCAGTAGAGAGATAGGTAGGGGTCCCAGTAGGTAAGTAGAGTCCCCCCCAGTAGGTAGGAAGGAAGATAGGGGCCCCAGTAGGTAGGCAGGAGCCCCAGTAGGTAGGTAGATAGGGGCCTCGAATAGGTAGGTAGGTATATAGGGGCCCCCAGTAGAAAGGTAGTTATACTCGAGATCCCAGCAGGTAGGTATTCAACTCTCCATGCTCCACTGGTGAGACCTTCACTTCATTGCGCCACCTGCACCTGCGTAGGGACAGGGAACACTTCAATCTCTCTGCTCAGCAGCACAACTCAAGTGTATGCATATCGCAAGAAGACAAATACAATAGAGATAGCCAATCTGGTAGAAAGAACAGGCCTGCGACCAGTGAAGCAAGGAAGCGGTAGCTGCTGGTGTCAGTGAGGCCTGTTTCACAGGGTGGCTGGGCTCTGTAGGCTAGTACCAGCAGTACTGCACTAACTGCCCTACAGTCACTGTTCCCCCCAACCCCATCATTTACTGTCTCCCCACACACTGACCCCTCCAATCACTGTCTCACCCCATCTGACTCCTTCAGTGACTCTCGTCCCTCTATCTGACCTCTCCAGTCACTCTTACCCCTGCATCCAGTGTTCTCCCCCACTCGGACCCCTCCAGTTACTGGATGTAACTGCAATGTAATCACTCATATGTCTGCAGAGCGCCTGTGTACAACTGGTGTTTACCCCAATATGGTCACTGTATGGTGGTAATATACCTGCAGCTGAATACAGTATTTCTCACTGTTATCACTAGATCATGTGACCTGCACTCTGAGTTGCTGAAACACACAGCATGGTTGTGTGCGGAGGTTCAAGGTCTGTCTTATAGGAATTCATATAGAGACAGACTTCCTGTCAGCATCAAAAGCACAGTGTCTATCAGCTAATCAGAGAGCAGGTCATGTGACTTAACTGTTGCATCAGACAAAAATCCTGTGTGCAGCTGCAGGTAAGCAAAATGATTGGCACTACAGTGCACCTAGAAGCAATTTCTAATTATCTAAGAGAAGGGGGGAGGAGACTGGAGTGGTCATTTAAATGGAATCTCCAATTTTTTTTAATTTACTAATTTAAAACAAAATACTGATATTCTTTTCTTTTTAGCCTTGATATTTTCTGAATGTAGATTTCTCAATTCTGTTGCCTGTATATGATTATGGAGGTGGCCATCTTGTTTGAGCTGCTTTTACCAGCATTTAGAGAGATGCTTTACAGCAGCTACATGCACATAGGAGCCTGTGAACAGGGGCAGTCCCATTGACTTCTATAGGAGAGTTTTCTAATCATGCTCTGTGACCTGGGAAGTGTGCAGGGAGGGGGAGAGAGTGAACTGTGACTATCTCCTATTGTGACTGGTGGATCCTGTGTTATCGATACATATTGGGGTTTCTTTTTAGTGTAATTCTGTTTGTGCTGATAATGATGAGACTGCTGAAAAGTTTTCTCTGAAGAAAAGTAAGTGTCAGGCCATTATGAGGCCTAGTGGCCAAAGTGAAAACTGCAGGACTTCAGGATTTCTTTTTCTTTTAATAGGGTCCCCATAGTTTTTCTGCCGAGACCTGGGGTACTTAGCATTTTTAGCAGAATCCCAAACACTTTTTCTGCCGGGACCCGGAGGGCTTAGCATTTTAGGAGGATCCCCAACAGTTTTTCTGGCGGAACCTGAGCTACTTCCAGGGTCCCCAACATTTTTTTCTGCATGGACCCGGGGCGCTTAGCATTTTTTCCAGGATCCCCAATGGCTTTTCCACCGCAACCTGAGGTGCTTAGCTTTTTTAGCATACTTTTCACTAACACTGTCCTAATGGGACAGTCCTGATATTAAAACTGCATCCCGCAGTCCCAGACAGTCTGCGCTGTGTCCCGACATCCGCAAAGAGCTGAGTGCAATGTGAGCCCCCCCACCATTCTCTGACTCACCTCATCCACTGCGTCCGCCATTTTGACCCCCTCACTTACTGTCTGCCCCCTTTGACTCCTCCAGTCAATGTCTCACCCCTTCAGAACCCTCCAGTCATTGTCTCTCCCCCTTTGACATCCGCACCCTAGTCACTGCCCCCACAGTCAATATTTTCCACCTTTGACTCTCCCAGTCAGTGTCTCCCCCCCTCTGACCCCTCCAGTCACAGTCTCCCCCCAACCCCTTTAGTCTTTGCCCCCCCCCCACCGGACACCAACAGACCCAGTCTCTTACCCCCACAGACCTCACCAGTCACTCAGGGCTGCCATTGGAAATTTCAGGGCCCCGTACAGCTGATGCATCTGTGCCCCCCCTTGTCACAGGCTCTGTAGACTGTATATAACCTCCATGCAGTGACCATATAGTGGTAGTTACCAGTGTACACAGGCTCTGCAGACTGTATATTACCTCCATACACTAACAATATAGTGGTAAATACAAGTGCACACAGTGCAGTGACATCTAATGACTCACTATAAGTAGGTAGATAAGGGCCCCCAGTAGATAGGTAGGTAGGGGTCCAAGTGGGTTGGTAGAATCCCCTCAGTATGTAGGTAGGGGCCCCCAATATGTAGGATGTAGGTAGATAGGGGCCTCCAATAGGTAATTAAGTTGATAGGGGCCTCCAATAGGTAGGTAAGTAGATAGGGGCCCCAGTAGGTAGGTAGAGCCCTCAGAAGGTATGTAGAAAGTGGCCCCCAGAAGGTAGGTAGATAGGCACCTCCAATGGGTAGATACATAGGGGCCCCCAGTAGATAGGTAGGTACTCTTCTCTCCACGCTTCCCTGGTGAGTCCTTCACTTCACTTCATCACACAGCCTGCACAGCGACATACAGCAGGGGAAGGGAGCGCATAGCTCTTTCTGCTCAGCCGCACAACAGCTTGCATTCGGATCAAGACCAGGATGTGAGCTGAGAGGAGAGGGGAGTATAAGAGTATGTTCCCATGGCTGATTTTGAAACTTATTCTTAAAAATGAAAGTGTCATCAAAAATGACTTATTGTTTAATTCAAGTTTTTATGTTAAACACATTTTTAAGAATTTTTGGTTACGATTTGTTTGATTTTCCATATCACTTTCAATATTTTTTAAAAATTCTTAAGTCTTGCAGTTTTCACTTTTGCCACTAAGCCTAATAATAGTCTGATAATTCCTGTTCTGTAGAGAGAGACTTTCAGCAGTTTCCTCATTATCAGGCACCAAATTCAAAAGGAAAACAATGGATCCAGCGATGGGTAATCATTAAGCCATATTTACTTGTATGAAGGCAGAAATAGGAGGGTACAGACAGGGATAAAGCACCGACGCGTTTCGGGCGTGCTCAGGCGCCCTTGTTCACGGTTACCGTGAACAAGGGCGCCTGAGCACGCCCGAAACGCGTCGGTGCTTTATCCCTGTCTGTACCCTCCTATTTGTTCCTTCATACTAGTAAATATGGCTTAATGATTACCCATCGCTGGATCCATTGTTTTCCTTTTGAATTTGGTGCCTGTGAGGCCGTGGCTGGCGGTCGGGATCCGGAGCGTAGGAGAACCTGAGGCAGTGCTGGATGTTTTATTCAATCATAGCCGTACACGGACTTGCATGGTTGAGCGCATTCCCTTTAACTTTATTTTGTGTGTTTTAGTCCTCATTATCAGCACAGACAGGATTACACTGAAAGGTGACACCAATGTGTATAGATAACACAGGATCCACCAGTCACAAATTGGAGTCACAGTTCGCCCTCTCCTCTTCTATGCACACTGACTTCTTCCCAGGTCACAGGACATGCCTAGAAAACTCTCCTATAGAAGTCAATGGGTCTGCTCCTGTTTACAGGCTCCTATGTTCATGTAGCTGCTATAAAGTCTCTCTCTAAGTGCTGTTAACAGCAGTGTAGGCAAGAAAGCTTTCCCCGCAATCATATATAGATGACTGAATTGAGAAATATATAATCAGGAAATAAAAATGGCCCAGAAGAAAAGAATGTGTATCAGTGTCTTGTTTTAATAAGTAAAAAAAATATTGGCGACAGCGTCCCTTTAAGAGCCCAAATCACCGTGAAATACTCATCTGAAAACCGCCTCACATTTTGCAGTTTTCAAACGGGTTTTTGATAAGGATTTGACGAAGCATTTTTTCATGCTGTTTTTGATGTGTTTTTTAACGCCTTTTTTTCTGAAACACACCAATTTGTTGCCAGGGTGGTTTTTGGACGCGGATCCGCATTCAAATCTGCATCAAAAATTTGTGTGAGGCGTTTTGGATGCGGTTTTGAAGCTCTCTATTGTTTCCTATGAGAAATTTAATCTATAAAAAAGCCTCAAGTATTGACATCACTTATTTTTCAGCGCCAAAAATAAGTGAGTAAAAACAGTGTTGTGTGAATGACAATGCAGTTTTTACATCGGAATCAATGGAAATGAACTGAAGACATTTATTTGGTTTTTGATGCTGTTTTGGGGGGTGGAAGCCGCTCCAAAAACAGCATCAAAATCAGCCATGTGAACATACCCTAAGGCTATGTCTACACAGTGTATGTTAAAATGCTGTCCAAATTCGGGCGGCATTTTAACATTGCCGTTCCGTGGTTTTTGGTACAACAAATTGTCACGGTTCATGCCACGGTCCCTGCCTTGGACCGTCGGCCTGTCCGTGCCTGCCATGTCTCTGCTGGGGCTCCCTGTGCAGGGTCCCAGCAGCCTGTGTTCTGCTATGTACTTGCCTGTCCTGTCCAGTCTTGTTGCTTCCTGGGTCCTGTCTGTGCATTGCCCCCTAAGGCGTGCGCGCGCAGCTTCCTGCCTATTATAGTTTCCTGTTCTGTGCACCTTCCCTTCACCCCTGACCTCTGCTATAAGAGGAAGGTCTTGTCTCTACTCTGGGTCAGTTCGCTGCAGTCTTTTGCTGTGTCCAGCTGCTGCCCATCTTGAGCTCCTGCCCAGCATCTCAGGTCTGCTGTTTGAGCCTTTAACCCCTGAGATGCTGGTCCAGTGTCTTGGTCATCTGAGCTCCTGGCCGTCCGTCGTGTCTGTGTCTCCTGTATCCTGCCGTGTTCCTGTCCTGTATTTGCTCTCCTGTTCCTGCCGTGTTCCCTGGTCTGTACCTGATGTGTTACCCGTCCAGTTCCTGCCGTATCCTGTGGTGCTATATGTACGTTTAACCCTCCTGTATCCTGCTGTGTTCCTGAGTACGTTTTACCTGCCCTGCTTATATTCTCCTATGTTCCTGTGTTCCTGTCCTGTACCCCGGCTGTCACCGCAGGTAGCCACGTCAGGGGTAGTGACCTGGGGGTCCCGCAGCCAAGTCCATCCCGCTTTGCGGCGGGCTCTGGCGAAGACCAGGGGCCCCTTAGACTCCACTCCCTGACGTGGTCCTCCAGCTACCACCTCGCCTGCGGTGATCACAGAGGATCCACACCTGGATGTCGGCGGTTGGCGCCTCGGCATACGTCTGTCAGCGCCGCACCGTTACAGTATGAACTGACCATGGATCCCGCCGGGGTGACCCTGCCCTCGTCTAGATGTCCTGCCACCCGTGGCCTAGCTCATGGGCCAGCCCCGAGCTTCCGTTAGGCCTAGCTCATGGTCCAGCCCAGAGCTTACGATTGGCCTAGCTCATGGTCCAGCCCAGAGCTTACGTTGGGCCTAGCTCAGGGTCCAGCCCAGAGCTACGTTTAGGCCTAGCTCATGGTCCAGCCCAGAGCTTAACGTTTGGCCTAGCTTCATGGTCCAGCCCAGAGCTATACGTTTGGCCTAGCTCATGGTCCGACCCAGAGCTTACGTTGGCCTAGCTCATGGTTCCAGCCCAGAGCTTACGTTTGGCCTAGCTCATGGTCCAGCCCAGAGCTTACTTTGGCCTAGCTTCATGGTCCAGCCCAGAGCTTACGTTTGGCCTAGCTCATGTCCAGCCCAGAGCTTACGTTTGGCCTAGCTCATGGTCCCGCCCAGAGTTTACGTTGGCCTAGCTCATGGTCCCGCCCTGAGCCTTCTGAGGTCCCCGTGGCTTAACGGTCCCGCCCTGAGCCCTTTTGAGTCCCCGTGGCTTACGGTCCCCGCCCTGAGCCTTCTGAGTCCCCCGTGGCTTACGGTCCCGCCCTGAGCCTTCTGAGTCCCCGTGGCTTACGGTCCCCGCCCTGAGCCTTCTGAGTCCCCGTGGCTTACGGTCCCGCCCTGAGCCTTCTGAGTCCCCTGTGGCTTACTGCCTGCCCTGGGTTCCCCTCCCATTTTGCCTAGTGCCCCGCTTGTTCCTCCCATGCACCTCCGTTTCTAGGTTTTCCCTATACTGGCTATTATACAGCCTGTAATTGGTTTTGGGGTTGCCCCCGTAGAAGTTGCGGGACCCTGGTCTATGTGGAATGCCATTTCTGTGATTTGGAGGGGGAGGAGGGGCTTTGAGGGGGGGGTACTGTCACGGTTCATGCCACGGTCCCTGCCTTGGACCGTCGGCCTGTCCGTGCCTGCCATGTCTCTGCTGGGGCTCCCTGTGCAGGGGTCCCAGCAGCCTGTGTTCTGCTATGTACTTGCCTGTCCTGTCTTGTTGCTTCCTGGGTCCTGTCTGTGCAATGTGCCCCCTAAGGCGTGCGCGCGGCAGCTTCCTGCCTATTTATAGTTTCCTGTTCTGTGCACCTTCCTCTTCACCCCTGACCTCTGGCTATAAGAGGAAGTTCTTGTCTCTACTCTGGGTCAGTTCATTGCAGTCTTTTGCTGTGTCCAGCTGCTTCCCATCTTGAGCTCCTGCAGCATCTCAGGTCTGCTGTTTGAGCCTTTAACCCCTGAGATGCTGGTCCAGTGTCTTGGTCATCTGAGCTCCTGGCCGTCCGTCGTGTCTGTGTCTCCTGTATCCTGCCGTGTTCCTGTCCTGTATTTGCTCTCCTGTTCCTGCCGTGTTCCCTGGTCTGTACCTGATGTGTTACCCATCCAGTTCCTGCCGTATCCTGTGGTGCTATATGTACGTTTAACCCTCCTGTATCCTGCTGTGTTCCTGAGTACGTTTTACCTGCCCTGCTTATATTCTCCTATGTTCCTGTGTTCCTGTCCTGTACCCCGGCTGTCACCGCAGGTAGCCACGTCAGGGGTAGTGACCTGGGGGTCCCGCAGCCAAGTCCATCCCGCTTTGCGGCGGGCTCTGGCGAAGACCAGGGGCCCCTTAGACTCCACTCCCTGACGTGGTCCTCCAGCTACCACCTCGCCTGCGGTGATCACAGAGGATCCACACCTGGATGTCGGCGGTTGGCGCCTCGGCATACGTCTGTCAGCGCCGCACCGTTACACAAATCTGCCGGAAGATAGAACATGTTTGTGAGGAAAATTCACTCATATGAAAGTCATCTCTCCAACTTCATAACTAGTCAGAGCTAAACAATGGCCCCAGCTCCCAGGAAAGCCTCAATTAATTAACACCCAGCTCAGACCATTGTAAATGCCCTTCATAGGAAGCTAGCACAGCAGTAGAGGTTGACCCATCAAAAGAACCCTCATTTCCATTAATTGGCACCTAAGATACATGTGCACTCTCAACCCCAGAACAAAGACTTGAAACCAACCAAGCCACTGCGGCCCCGATATCTCATAAAGAGTTATGAGAGAATCGTGTATCCATGGTATACCCCGATTTCACATTTTAAAATGTGAATCTTTCTGCACAGCCCGCTGCTACTCCCGGGTTTCTAGGGTGCATTGGGACTGAGAAATCGAGAACTGGACTTAGGGAGCACCTAGGATAGGGGTGTCTGGCATGAGGACGTAGTGTAGGCCCAGCCGGTTCTGATGATGCCACCGGCTCGGTTCTGTCCTAATGCCCTGCTGCGTTATGATCCATTTTGGTTTTTCAGTCAGAAATTGCATGGCCAGAGTGGGAGGAGTTTATAGACCGTCCCAGGGGTGTGTGGGGGCGTGTAAGGGGCTTGCTTACAGATATAAGCAAGATCCCAGGTGAGCCAGTGGTTGATCCAGGAGGGGGGTACCTAAGAGCATTTCCGGGAGCATCCACACACAGAAGCCAGGCCACATAAGCCCCTCCATGTGGGCCGCAAACCACAGGTAATTGGACACATTTTACTTATATTTGCACCTCTGACTCTTATCTGTATATTATTATCCTTTTGTAAATATCTGTCTAGTGTGACCTCCAAGGCTAATTAAATCTATAAACTTTAATCTGAGTTAGTCTGTCTTAATCATCGGCCTCACACGCCTAGTACTCGGTCTATAATATATAGCTACCCCAAGCCTGGTTTCTGGCCTTGTTATAAATCGGTAACGGACCGGTCTTATAACTTAACTGGAAACTGGTGGCAGACGTTCAGGGTCGTGGACGAAGAGTGTGTTCTCTCGTCCTACCTGGGTCTCCCTGTGCCCGTACGGACAGGGGTTAACAGTGGAACAGTATCTGGCTAACCTTGTGTACCCCTAGGGGGCAGCGCAACGTCACGATACACCCCAAGTCAGGCCGTCGACCCTCGAGTGGGCCGGCGGGGCGGGCTTTTTCCTGACAATGTTCTATATTCCGACAGAGGGCCTACGGTTTAGAAATCCCACAGTAGAAAATCCGTGTTGTGTAGACTACAGCATGGATTTTCTATTGCGGTTAGTCAGATTTTTGTGGATTCTAAATACTGAATCTGCTTAAAAATCTGACTGTAATCCTGTGCTGTGTAGACATAGCCTAACTCTGCTAAAGAAAAAAAATTAATTGGCAACCCTTTTACTTCTGTACACCATATTGGTCCCTGTAGATAGGTAATAAATATATGAGTATTTAACCCTTTAACGACACTGGATGTAAACTTACGTCCCAGTGTTGGTAATATGCTTTGTAGCAGAATCACGCCATGATTCCACTACACAGCTAGCGGGTGTCGGCTGCTAATTACGGATGACACCCAACGGTAACAGCACGCAATGGAGCCTGCTCCATCCTGTGCTGTTTAACCACTTAAACGCCACAGCCGCACACTTCCTCACTCCAATCGGGGCCTTGACGGCATGATTGCAGGACCTTAATCTGTTACAATGCATTGTGTTACAATGCAAGAGGCTGTTTAAACGATCACACCCCATAGTGGTGTAGCACACTAGGGGGGCACAATATAAAAGTAAAAAAAAAAATTATTAAAAGCTCAAATCACTCCCCTTTTGCCATTTTATAAATACAAATAAATAATATAAAGTAACAAATTAATTCTATTAAAATATATAATTTATCCTGTACGCTGAACACCGTAGAGTAAAAAATATTCCAAATGCTAAAATTGTGTTTTCTTGGTTATTTCATGTCCCTTAAAAATTGGAATAAAAGTGATCACAAAAGTCGCAGCTATACCAAAATGGTGCCAATTAAAAGTACACTTCAGGCTGCAAAAAATGCCCTATTACTTAGATCTACAGGTGAAAGTGCAAAAAGTTATTGGACACAGAAAGTGGCGCTGCAGCGCAAATTTCAGAAATAGAAAATTTTGGTATTTTTTTTCACGGTACTATAATATAAAGCAAAATCTACATATTTGGTGTTGCCGGAATCCTATCAACCTGCAGAATACAGATAACACATCATTTATACCGGAGAATGAACGCTGTAAAAAAAACAACCCTGCAAACAAAGTAAATTTTTTTTCACATTTTTTTCACATTTTGCCCCACTTAGAATTTTTTTACGGTTTCCAAGTATATTCTATGGTACGGTGAATGACACCATTAGAAAGTACATCTTGTCTCGCTCAATGAAAGCCCTCATATGTCTATGTAGATTGAAAAATAAAAAAGTTATGGCTCTTGGAAAGCGAGTCGGAAAAAACGAACGTGTCAGCCCCCCAAAAAAAAGAAAGCCTGGTCCTTAAAGGGGTTTTGCCAGCACATGCCTTATCTGCTAAGAAGCAATTGTAAACAAGCCACCCTGAGCTGAGAGAGCGAGAGACACAGCCAGAGCACAGAGCCGAGCATAAGGAATTGTGTGAAATGTTCACTCAAATAATCAAACTACAACTACTGGATTCTGAATACAAAAGACAACACCTTTTCTCCACAGCAGCTTGAAAGCTTCTTCATGTTCCCTGTCATCAGATAAAGCAGGGATCTACTCAGATAATCACACTACAACTAGTGGATTCTGTATACAAAAGACAACATATTTCTACCCGGTGCCTTGAAAGCTTCTTCAGCTCCCTTTCGTCAGATAAGAAGTGTGCAAGCCCGGCCAGCAGCTCTTGTCAGGTCCTATCTAATAGAAGCTTTTAAGTAATTAAGGGCAGGTAAGGCAGGCCTGATGAAGGAAACGTAGTTTTCCGAAACGTCGCTTGGCAGTGTTGAATATGGACGGTTCTTTGGTCAGCTCTGTTGCTGGATTTCATATCATCAAGACATAAGCTGAATTGAATGCAGCTTATTGACTTCATTTTATGCTGTTTATGACGATAAAAGGCTGTATTTGGACTGTATAGTCTGTAATATATACGGCATACGTTGTGAAAATATAAGTAAAAGGAAAAATTTTGCACGCTTAACGAAGCCTTGAGTATGTCTTTTTGAAGAGTTAAATGGGGAAAGCAAGGAGATTCCTTGACTAAGGCTGCAACTGAGTCAATACTGAAAGGTTACTACAAAGCTGATTTGCGGCATACTAATTGTGACTTTGAAGGGTATTGGTTCTTAACCGTTATTTTGTTGAGCTGCCGATAATCGATGCATGAGCGGAGAGTTCCATCTTTCTTCTTAACAAAGAAGAACCCTGCACCCATAGGGGACACAGAAGGACGAATGTGACCCTTCTGTAGGCTCTTTGCGATATATTGCTTCATGGCGGTCCTCTCTGGACCCGACAGATTATATATCCTGCCTTTAGGAAATCTCAACCCAGGCAATAGATCAATAGCACAGTAATATGATCTATGCGGGGGTAACTTCTCAGACTGGGTCTTGGAAAGCTCCTCAGCAAAGTCACGAATAAAAGCGGGAATCTGCTCAATTTCCGCATTACCAAGAACAATTGGGAGACATTTCATGATACACTGCTCTCCCCACCTAATTAATTCCCCCCAAATTCCAATCAAACACAGGGTTATGTTTCTGAAGCCAGGTCAACCCCAACACAACATCAGCGGGTAAGTCCTCCATGATAAACAACATACACTTCTCCTTATGTATAGACCCTACTAGCATCTCAAGTTCTGGGGTGCAATACTGGATATTACCTTTAACCAACGGGGTAGAATCAATAGCCACCACCTGCATGGAATCAGATAAAGGCCTCCAGGATAGGCCCAGACGCTTAACGAATGAAGCGTCCACGAAATTGGAAGCTGATCCTGAATCCACAAAGGCGCTCCCCGAATCACACATGGACAAATACGAAATTTTCACTGGAAGTAACAGTCTTTTTGACACAACAGGGAATACCTACTCGTCTAGGTGACCTTCCCACGAGTCACTTAGGCGCTGGAGTTTTCCGGCCAGGACTTCTTTTTGGGACACTCACGGATGTGATGACCTTCTACGCCACAGTAGAAACACAGTCCCAGGAGGCGACGTGAGGTCCTGCGGACACTGGCAGCACCCGGAGAAGAGGCCCCTACCTGGATAGGCTCCTCCGGGGGTATCATCACGCTACAGGTTCTGGGGTGGTAGCAGAACGGGGAAGTGGAGTAAAGCGGGGCAACGAAAAAGGGTCCGTTCCTGACGTCTCTCCCTAAACCGTCTGTCCAGTCGAACTGACAAAGCGATCGCATTATCCAGAGTGCCCGGAGTAGGGTAAACCACCAACAGGTCCTTAACATGGTTAGCTAATCCTACTCTGAACTGGCACCTGAGCGCTGGGTCGTTCCACCCTGATGGAACACACCAACGTCGAAATTCAGAAGCATACTCCTCTACTGTCCGCTTACCCTGCCTTAAGGTGGTGAGCTGCATCTCGGCCACCGCCTCCCTATCAGGGTCATCGAAGAGGAGTCCCAAAGAGACAAAAAATCTGTCTACCGAAGATAATTCGGGCGAATCTGGGGCTAGAGAAAATGCCCACTCCTGGGGCAACCCTTGGAGAAGGGAAATGATATTACCTACTCTTTGTTCCTCATTACCTGAGGTACGTGGGCGGAGTCAAAATATAACCGACACCCTTCCATAAAAGACAGAAAGGACCTCCTGCCACCCGAAAACCTATCAGGTAACTGAATGGGGGGTTCCACAAAGGGGGAGGCGATGCCGAGGAACTCCCACCCTGGGGGGTACCCAGGGAGGTCTCCTGCTGCTGAACCCTGAGCTCCAGATCTTGGACTAACTGGGTAAGTACCTGCATCTGCTCTATGAGCGCAATCATGGGGTCCATGGTGCGTGGAGAACAGGAATGTATGACCTGTGAAAATGTCACGTCAGAGGAGGTGCAGTGGGCCCTGACTGCCATCCGGCCCACTGTCCCTGCCTACTTGGCATGCTGCCCTAGATGGCAGACCCCAACTGGACGACAAGCCCTATGCTACTAAGTGCGGGGCCATCAGGGGAAAGCAGTGTCAAACAGTCCGGGTCGGTAACGGTCGGGAACGTAACAGCCAAGAATCAGAAACCAGAAGAGTAACGATAGACTAGCCAAGGCTCAAAACACGGACGGTAGCGCGCTACAAGATCAGAAGACGAGAAGGTGGTCAGGAAGCAAGCCGAAGTCAGGTAAGCCAGAGTAAACAAACACACAAGAAAACAAGGGGAAAAGCAAGGGATAACCTTTTACATTCAAAAGCAGCAAAAACTGAGCAGGTTTAAATGAGGCGCCCAGACACTGCCCCAGTAGCTGATTGGTGCGGCCTCCGGGCTCCTTTATTGTTCTGTGGGACACATCCTCTGAGCTGATTCGAAGCCAGGCTGTCAATCCTGTGCTCATCAGCCAGGCTTCTCCCTGGGTGTGTCGACAGGCTAGAGGGATTAACCCCTGTAGCACCTTGCTCCTCCACGGCAACAACGTGTGCCGTGACAATTCCTGTATCCAGATCTTCAGCTCTGTGTGCTCAGAACGGTGCGTGTGTGAATTGTTTGAGCTGCATATCATGTGACCCAGCAGGATGACGTCACCAGGCCTTTCCTCTCTGTAATCAAAGAAAGGTCTGTTTATGTAAAGCATTGTGAGTAGCTGAGAGGTAAAGTTTTTGCCTCCAGACACAAGGGTCCTCGGTTCCAGTCCCTGCAGGAACCAAACCTGTGTTTTTTTTTCTCCTTCTCAATGCACAGACCTCATTGAGGTTTCTTTTTTATTTATTTGCACTGTTTGACTAATAACTAAGAGCACAGAGGACGGGAGTAGAATGACAGCACCTGTGGTTTGAACACTCAGTAGCTGCCTGAGAGGAGAAGTGATGTCTGAGCATGTGCGACCAGGAGTGAGGAGCTCTCAGCCCTGGTCGTATCCCCTGGAGACCAGCTGTTAACAATGCATCACTAGAGGAGCAGCTAAAACAAAAACAGTGCAGAATTTTTAAAAATAATGAAGGTGAAAATGTTTGTTATGTCATTTGCGAGCTTCACAGGTCAATTTTACTTCGTGGCAAAACTCCTTTAAGGGGTTAAAAAATGTAAATAAAAACAAAAAGCATATGTTTGATATTATGCTTTATTCAGTTTGTATATCATTGCTTTGATTTAATTTAATCTTTTGAACAACTTAAAAAATGTAATAAAATACAGTTAAACAAAAAAAAAAAAGCAAAAAAACGAACATATACAATAAATGTTGACATCCATTATACACAGACATTCACGTTAACACACTTCATAAAATTGTCTTGTGCTGTAAAAATGTAGAAATAAACCACATGAAGAAGGATAACCTTGTAGGCTAGTCTCTGTTATTTAAGGTCAATATTACATTGATTTTTGTTCTTTCAGTAGGAAGTTAGGCAGGAGCACATTATGGATGACATCATAATGTCTCAAAGGTCTTGGGGCAATGTGTCAACTGGCCCCTTGTAACTGTGCTGAGGGTGAGATGTCCTTTAATCCAGGGCACGAGGCTGAAAGTAGCAGAGAATCTCCTAAGCACATTATTAATGAGACAAGAATCCTGTCTCCTACGTGAGCTTTCAGTGCACATTACTGCTGCAAGGTAGACATGCCATTCTCTGGGTATGTAATATTTATAAGGGGACAGAGGAAGAATTAGCAACTTCATACATGAGCAGCGGGCAGACAGAACTGCTGTATATGACCGGAGATGTGCATTCAGAAAATGTTATTTCCATTGAGATTGAATTTTGGTTGAAGCATTTCATTGATTTTTCCTGTAAATTATTTAAATAATCTATTTATTACTTGTTATATCACTGGAAAAAAATTAGGAAGCTAAAATGTAACTTTTATTTATAAATCTTAAAATAATATAATAAAATTTTTGGTCCTGAGACGTAAATTCCACCATACATATATATTTTTTTTAAAAAAGCCTAGTATGAAGCCAATGAGGTATCATATAAATACTGTCATTCATAGGTATACAAGTCAATGGTAAACTCACAAAGATTATACAAATCTGTATAACCATTCTGTAATGTTATAGATACAAGCAGCATATTCCTGAAATCAAGTATAGTTGGGAACCAACCAACCAAGAAGGGGGAGAAAAAAGACCTTACAACTCACCTTGGTAGCCCTTACCTAAACTGCAGAGGAACCGCCCTGAAAAGGGTGCCCCCGCTCCACAGAGGCTGAACTTAGTTTGCAAACCGACCTATAAGTTGCCAATTGTGAACATAACCCAACGCGTTTCTCCAGGTAACACTGGTTCATCCAGGGCAGTACATATAATTGGCCAAAATCCCATTATTGTTCACAGTCAGCTAGATAAGGTTTATCATTTATAGATAAACAGAAATATAGACACGGTTGCAATGACAGCATAAGCAAGTAAATATACACAATTCAAAAAGTACTCTATCAATCACAAGTATACATACACTCTTTAGTTATCAATACTTGTGACTGTGATAGCAAACAGCAGTGCGGTGGCCAGCAGGATACAGGATAGAATGCATTTTTTGCGTGCTACCCATTTTCTAGGTATGTGGCCAGTTTTGGGCAGCTCCTTCTCACATTAGCTTAAAGGTGTTGTTTGGTGTGGATCAGCTGATTACATGTACCCTAAACTTACAGACTATGGATCCCTTTGGTGACTTTTTTTCTCTACTGAAATGGGGGCTTTTTCATTGCATTTAATGCATATTGGGACAGCCTATCGCACACCTTATACCCCCAACTAGCCAGCTCACCACACACGACTTCCGTCATGAGCCACTTTCGTCATGAGCCACTTTTGCCAATTTCGAAAGCAGAAGGTGGTCATAATAATGTGACTTTACTGTGTAACTGCATAAACCACAATAACCCATCTCCTCTTGGTCTTTTGAGACAAGCCTACTTCATGTAGGAGATTTTTGTACGGAGGGGACATTAAAAGGCCCAATGTTCAATCTATAACCCAAACCTTTAGAATATAATTAAGCGTCTGCTACATGTGTTTATGGCCATAGTGGGAAAATTAGATTTATTGTATGTTGCATTAACTAAGTTTTAATGTGGTTTTCCCATCATGCTTAAGTGCATTTAGGCATAGCTAAGCTTCTTGAACTCTAACAAAGTACAAAAGTTGTTAATTTTTGGGCGAGCTGGCTGCAGTTCTCTTGTCCTTCGATCCCACGGACAAATAAAACAGCAGGCGCGTTTGTGGTTATTTGATCTATGTGTTTATGAATAACGAGGATACAGTATACCTCATTTGTGAGCGACACTGATTGTGCCTATGGGCTATTGAACAAGTTTAATACACACACACACTTTGTTTTTCTACTACAATGGAAAGCCTACATTTCACTGACTGTAATAATAGGAGGCATGGTTTATTAGTTCACACTGGGGTTGGCGCCAAAGATTTATACGATATCATAAACGAGGCCAAAACTGAGTGATGGCTTGATGCCGGGCTGACTGGAAGGAGCTAATGTGTTTGTCACCTAAGCAAAATAATAAAATCTATAAGACGCGTTCATAGGGAAACACAAAAGGCTGGATTTATTGGAAACACCAGTATTTTACCACATTTTTTTTTTTCAGGAAATAAATGACTCATTACAAAGTATGAAATAGCTGAGTGCTGAAGCATATCCAAAAGATTTCACAGATATGTTACAGGTTTTCACTGTTTGAAAGGTGTAGATACAAGCAGAGAACACCTGGCACAACCCTGCGGCCATCAGAGGAAGTTTTTCAGAAGACCCACTGTCTATTACATTGAAGAAGTTACACTACACACCTTAACTGGTGCTCTCCATAAGGAGAGATGTTACCCTTCTCTCAGTCACTCATTGCCTCCCACCCAGTCAAGCCAGTATCGCTCTGCTCTACACTGATGAGGGGCAAAACCCCGAAACGGTCGTATGTAGATGAGCGATATTGGCTTGACTAATATTCCTTTTTGCTTCTCAAAGATTCAGTGAATCAGCAGTAAATTGAGGGTTTGTTACAACCAATAGAGGGCGCAGTGAGCTTCCCAGCTCCTTTCCCATAATCCCTTGTGATATGCAGATGCTTAGTAGTGGGCTAAACGGCAATCAAAACACTACACACCTTAACTGGTGCTCTCCATAAGGAGAGATGTTCCCCTTCTCTCATTGAAGAACTTAGAAAGAGGAAGATCTCTCCCTTTCTGAGCCACTCATTGCCTCCCACCCAACCAGCCAGTATGCTCTGCACTGATGCGGGGCAAAACCCTGAAACAGCTGTATGCAGATGAGTGGTACTGCCTTGGCTAATACCCCTTTTGCTTTTTAAAGACTCAGTGAGTCAGAAGCAAATTAAGGATTTGTTACATCCAATAGAGGCCACTCGAACTTCTCAGCTCCTTTCCCATAATGCCTTATGATTGAAGAACTTATTATGCAATATATATCATTAAGACTATGTCTACACTGCATCGGACAAAAAACAACCTAAAGTCGACCTTTCTTTCCAAAGCACGGCTGCATTTTTTGTCACGTTTGGCGCAAAAAACGCCTTGTTTTTTTTGCTGTGGACCCATACAATTGATTGTATGGGAAGACAACGAAAAAACTTAAAGCACCGGCGTATTATACACCATGTTGTATAATCCGCCAGCGCCAGAAGACAGGCAGAGAAAGAAAAAACCTGTGTAGACTACAGGTCATTTTTTTCTATTATTGTCTATGGAGCTGCCTGAACAATCGTTTTTTCTGAGGTTTTAGAATACTAAAACTGCCGAAAATATGAAAGTTTTGCTATGCCATGGAGCCTAAAGGTGTCTTCTTATTGATCAGATATGCCATCAATGTCTGATAGGTGCGTATCCCACCTCTGAGAACTGAATCCATCTCAGGAATTGGCCCAGAAAAATCTCGATTTGGAACAGAGAGAAGGTCACCTTTGTGCACTATTCTCTATTCTTTTCTATGGAAGCTCCAGTACAGCCCAATGGTGTGCATGGCTGTGCTCAGAATTCACATAGAACAGAATGGAGAGTTGTGTGCTAGCTCATTCTGAATGAAGATGTTCGGGGGTCCGTTATCCCAAAGAATGGGCCAGCACCTATCATTCGGATCGATATGCCATCAATGTGTGAGATGGAAACACCCCTTCAACCTCTTAAGGACACCGGACATAAACCTACGTCCCAGTGTCGGTAAGGAGCTTTGCTGTCAGTGCCGGCGGGTAACGGCTGCTAACTGTGGCTAACACCCGCCAGTTATAAAGCGGGATGGAGCTGAAGCCATCCCGCACTGTTTAACCATTTAGACACTGCGGCGTCTAAACGAATGTGAAATGGTGCCGCGCACCATTTCTCAATCTGGTCGTATAAACAATCACGCTCCATAGTGGTCAAGCACCCTAGGGGGACGGAAGGTTACAGTAAATAAAATTGTTTAAAACTGTAAAAAAAAAAAAGAGAAATATTAAAAGTTCAAATCACCCCCTTTCAGCATTTTACAAAAAAAAAATAAAACAAATTACACATAATTTGTGCCGCCGCATCCAAAAAGTGTGATCTATTAAAATATAACATCATTTATCCCGTATGCTAAGTACCGTAGACAAAAAAAAATTGAAAAATGCCAAAATTGTGGTTTTTTTTGGTCATTTTACATCCCCTAAAAATTGGAATAAAAGTGATGAAAAAAAATAACATGCATTCCAAACTGGTAGCAATAAAAAGTACACTTCTGGCCACACAACATGCTGCCTCACTCAAATCTGTAGATGTTAGTACAAGAAAGTTATTGGTCGCAGAAAATGCTGCCATGGCGCAAATTTCAAAATTAGAAAATGTTTGCATTTTTTTTTACAGTACCAAAACATAAGGAAAACCTTTCATGTTATGTGTTGCCAGAATCGTATCAACGTGTAGAATACAGATGACACATCATTTATAACGAAAAGTGAAATAAAAAAAAAGTAAAAAAAAACAAAACAAAAAACACGCAAACATGGTGCAAGTACTTGTTTTTCACATTTTGACCCACTTAGATTTTTTTAGCGGTGTCCTAGTATATTAGATGGTACAGTGAATAACACCATTAGAAAGTACATCTTGTCCCACAAAATAAAAAACCTCATTTGTCTAGGTAGGTTGAGAAATAAAAAAAGGTATGGCATTGGAAGGCCTACATAGATATTCCAAGAATTCGAAATGCATTGGAATCCTTGGAGAGGCCCGTTTTTGAGGACAGAAAGGCCAGGTTGGCTCCCCTTAAGAAGTGGGGGGCACACTTGGCTTATAATGATGCTGACCACCCATTGACTTCATCCAGGTGGCCATCTACCTCTGCAAAAAAAGCTTTGTAAAAATTCCCTCTCCTCCATGTCTTTTCCTGCCCTTATCGGGACACACTATGTAACTAGATAGGGTATGTTCACACGATGTATTGCGGTGCGTACAGTACATTGTGTCTTACGGAGCTCTCGCTAATACGTGCGTACTCCCGCAGGGGCGGCAGTCGGAGGGAGGTATGGTGCACAGTACCATTCCTCATTAATTTAGATACTGTGGCCGTGATGACTGTAGCGTCTAAAGGGCTAAACAGCAGGGAGTCAACTCAATTCCCTGTTAGTGGCTGTTTACAGCTGTAGTTAGCAGCTGGCACCCAACTCCTATGTAGCGGACTGACTGAGTAATCCCACTACATAGACCATACTGATAATAGGATATACTCATAAGGTTTGTGATAAAACTGATTTACAGTATCTCACAAAAGTAAGTACATCCCTCACATTTTCATTAGATAACTGAAGATATGACACTTTGATACAAGGTAATTGGTGTTTAGCTTATATAATAGCTTAAATCTGGTGTGCCCTCAAAATAACTCTATGCACAACCAACAATGTCTAAACCAATGGCAACAAAAGTGAGCACACCTCTGAGTAAAAATGGACAAAGTGTGCCCAATTTGCTATTTTTCCTCCACAGTGCCACACTTTGGTATTGTTTGGTATTATCGCTCTCACACCAACTCATATCCAGAGATTGTCTTTTCAAAATAGATGTATGGGTGCTGCCAGCATTGCTGCAGAAGTTACAGGGGTGGGGTGGGAGGTTCAGCCTGTCAGTGATCAGACCATACACCGTACACTGTATCAAACTGGTCTACATGGCTGTTGTCCCAGAAAAAAGCCTTTTCTAGAGATGATGCACAAAAAAACCACAGTTTGCTAAAGACAAGCAGACTAAGTGCATGGATTACTGGAACCATGTCCTGTGGTCAGATGAGACCTAGATAAACTTATTTGGTACAGATGGTGTCAAGCGTGTGTGGCGGCAACCAGGTGAGGATTACAAAGACAAGTGTGTCTTGCCTCCAGTCAATCATGGTGATGGAAGTGTCATGGATTGAGGCTGCATGAGTGCTGCCGGCTTTGGGGAGCTGCAGTTCATTGAGGGAACCATGAATGCCAAAATGTACTGTGACATACTGTAGCATAGCATGATCCCCTCCCTCTGAATACTGGGCTGCAGGACAGTATTCCAACATGAAAATGACCCCCAAACACCTCCAAGGCAACCACTGCCTTGCTAAAGAAAATGAGAATAAAGGATTGGACTGGCCAAGCATGTCTCCAGACCTAAACCCTATTGAGCATCTATGGGGCATCATCAAACAGAAGGTAGAGGAGCGCAATGTCTCTAACATCCACCAGCTCCGTGATGTTGTCATGGAGGAGTGGAAGAGGATTCCAGTGGCTGCAACCTGTGAAGCTCTAGTGAACTCCATGCCCAAGAGAGTTAAGGCAGTGCTGGAAAATAATGGTGGTCATACAAAATATAGACACTTTTGCACAGTTTGTCCATTTTTACTGAAGGTTGTACTCACTTTTGTTCCCAGCAGTTTAGACATTGATGGCCGCATGTAGAGGTATTTTGAGGGCACACCAAATTTACACTGTTAGGGTGCATCCCCACGGCAAGGGACAAATACCGGTCGGTTTATGCGACCAGTATTTGCACTGTTTTGCAGGCGTCCCCACGGCCCCGGATGGAACGGCTTTTCTCCGCGATGAGCGGAGAAAACTCTCCCCCTTCACAGTGAGATGCACATATTCCATCTGGAAACCGGACAGAAGAATGTGCATGTTCAATGTTTTTCGGGCGACCCACGGGCGGAAAAACTGCCGGGCGGAAAACCCGTGCAGTGGGGACTTTTCCAGAGAACCCCATTGTACTCATTTTTGGCCGGTTTTTCAGACGGTCTGCAAACCGCCTGAAAAACCGTCCGAAAACCCGTGCCATGGGGACATGCCTTTATACAAGCTGTACACTGACTATTGTACATTGTATCAGAGTGTCCTATCTTCAGTGTTGTCCCATGAAAATATGTAATACAATAAATACAAATATGTGACGGGTGTTCGCACTTTTGTGAGACTCTATTAAGGGAAAATTGAATGCTATAGTAAAAGGAATGTAAGCAACCACTATCACAATCTAACATGTTGTAGAACTAATCTTGATCTCTATGGCTTATGGCTCTCATTTATCTTTATTTTACTACATCCATGGGATCTAGCCTGAGGAGAGAGGAGTGCCGGCCCTGTGTAATACACCTGTAGTGGGACACCATACACCATCACGATTCTGACCTTCCCACCATTTGGAGATACACCAACTCCTATAGGTACTACACCATCACATTACCTCCAAAGGTATCATACTGGAGATTCAGGTATTTGTATTATGAATTTGAAGTGTGTAGTGTAAGGAATTAGCTTTATGGACTTATTTGGACTATGCCCTATTGATCAGTATGAAACACTGTATGTTTTATATGGAAATGTTTTTTTCTAACCCACTGAGGAGTCTCTGAAACTGGGATGAAACGCGTTTGGGGTTTTTCCGTTGCGCCTAGTTTGTTTGGTGCTGTATTTCTATTTGACATTATTGTTTAACACTGCCATTAATCCTCTGTTTGCCCATTTTGGGGAGATATACCCCCACCTCTTGTGGTTATGGTAGGTAGGAGAAGGGCATTTGCAGGGATTATTAGAGGAGAATTGCGGGGTCGCCCTTTTTGGGGCGGGGTCTCCGCTAAGGGTCAATAATTAGTGTCAGATATTATAGGAGACAGCTTAGTTAGACTGTACCTATGTGTGTCCCTGTCTATATGGTAAGATTTTAACTGAGGTTTAATAAAGGTTATTTTTTAAGGAATATATATTTTTTGGGGTTGTAATACACCTGTATACATAATGATGCCACTTTAAGAGAATATGAGCCATTGTTTAGACGCACACAAAAGTGTTCGGCTTGCTACTAAAAATGTGTACAGATCACACCCATCACCTTGAGATGACAATTTCTTTCTCCATTACACACGGATTATTCTTGTGTTAATAAGGGAAGCGCACTGCTCTAATTGAGCCTATCATAAACCTCAGTAAATACAGGCTCATTGTCTCTGCTGATGCTTTCATCTCTGGGAGCGTGTCACGAATCATTGAACTTGATAAAACGTTTGATGGGTGTGAAAGCACAAATGCAGAGCAGTAGAAGGAGCAAATAATGTATTTTGTGTGAGATGTCTGCTTGGAAAGCTTTTTACACAACAACCCCACACACGTGAGCACACAGACGCAAGAACAGAGACGACACAAAGCAACACGGAGACGTCCTACAAAAGACGTCTTACTAAGCTAATTCATTATATGTATACGCAGAGTGGTATTATCTAAATCTGTCTCTGTATGGTTCAACACTTGTTTGACTGAACTTGTAAAAAATTGGGGTTTGGGATGTCAAAAACCCAAATACTTTTTAATTTTGACAGTAAAACAAGCCCTAAACAATAAGCCTAACCCTAAATTGGGGTTTGGGTTTTAATGAGTTTACTTACCTGTTTCCTGGCACTTTTGGTCCTGTGGCACGGTTGCTCCAACATTACTTTAGTCTAACATTAGTTTTGGTCCAGCGTCATATAGGTAACGCTAGTATGGAGTTGAGCCATTAGTGATGTCAGACGTACGTGATGTTGGAGCAACAGTGCTGCGGAACCAGAAGCGCTAGAGAACAGGTCAGTTAACCCATTCAAACCTAGCAAAAAAATTGTAACCCCTAACCCCAATCTAGAGTTAAAGGGGTTGTCTCACTACAAGGATTGCTTTTTATGTTAAAGATCTTGCAAAAACAAGTCGCTTTGCAATAGATGTCCATTAACAATGTCCTACCTATTCCTAGATATCCCCTCTTGTATGGGCTACATCAGCTCCTCAGGTCGCTATAGCTACAGACCTGTTTAATCCCTCCTGATAGGCTGCCAGCACTGGTTGATATAGCTACAGACCTAACTTCTACTGCAGCCAAGTGGAAGCCAGTAAACACGGCCCTGAATTCAAAGTGAAACCAGGAAAACAGGACAAATCAGTGTAGTGAGACAACCCCTTTAAGGTGACTATTGATTTTTTTTGGGTGAATATTGCTTTAAATCTATTCAAAATTTAGCCTCCCAGATTTGGGTGGAATTTGACTTTGACTTGAACTCGAAGCCTTGAGGACCTAGTACTTTAATCAATCAATACATGAAGGGTGTACTGTATGTATCATAGATGCAGCCTCTGCAGCATCTGAATACCCTTGAAGAGGGGATATCCTTAATAAAGGGTGACCCTATAATGTCTTTCTCATAAGCCACAATGCACATTAGAAACTAAGGATATCTATCTCATCTAATAATAATAATAATAATAATCTTTATTTATATAGCGCCAACATATTCCGCAGCACTTTACAATTTGGAGGGTGTAGGTATAGACAAAAGACATACATTGCACAATGAAAAGCTACTTACAGATGAGACACAAGGCGAGAGGGCGCTGCTCGCAAGAGCTTACAATCTATTAGGTTGTATGGGTGAGACGAAGGGGTAAGAAGTGCTAGATTTACAATGGTCCAGCCATGTGACAAAAATATGGGGTTGTTTTATGTAGAATTCAGATGAACCTGCCACCCAAACACTACATCTATATACAGTTAAGTGCCGAAAATGAGATGAGTGCGCTAGGGAGTGGGGTGTTAGCATTAGGGATTCTGGAAGGCCAGAGTGAGAAGATGTATTCTCAGGGCCCTTTTAAAGCTATGGGGAGTTCTGAGTGTGCCTGATCGCCCGTGGTAGCATGTTCCAGAGAACTGGTGCCGCACGTGTGAAATCTTGGAGACAGGCAAGGGAGGTTCGGATGATTGATGAGTGTAACCTGATATCATCAGCAGAGCGGAGAGAGTGGGTAGGGTGGTAGACAGAGACTAGGGAGGAGATGTAGGGAGGAGCAGCGATGTGGAGAGCTTTATGGGTGAGAGTGCTGAGTTTATACTGTATCCTGTACTGGATGGGCAACCATGCAGTGACTGACACAGGGTAGAGGCATCAGTATAGCGGCTGGAAAGAAAGACAACCTGGCCGCTGCCGAAATTTAGGGACAGATGGTGAGAGGGGAAGTTTGCACAGAGGGAGGGCCGATAAGCAAGGAGTTGCAGTAGTCAAGACGAGAATGAATAAGAGCAACAATAAGAGTTTGAATTGTTTTCACAGTGAGAAAAGGATTCTGGAGATGTTCTTCAGGTGCAGGTGACAAGTGTGGGCAAGGGATTGAATATAGAGAGTGAAAGAAATATTGGAATCTAGTATAACCCCCAGACAGAGGGCCTGCTGCCTAGGAGTTATGGTGGTGCCACACACTGAGACAGAAAGGGCAGGGTAAGGTCTGTTAGTAGATGGTGGGATGACTAGAAGTTCAGTTTTAGTGAGGTTGAGTTTAAGATACAGGGAGGACATGATGTCAGAGACAGCGGCCAGACAGTCACTGGTGTTTTGTAGCGGGCAGGAGTGATGTCTCGGGAGGAGGTGTATAATTGGGTTTTCATCAGCGTAGAGATGGGGACTGGAAGCCAAATCTGCTGATGGTTTCCATAGGGGCTGTATAGATTGAGAAGAGGAGAGGACCAAGAACGGATCCCTGAGGAACCCCGACAGCAAGAGGAAGAGGAGAGGAGAGGAGGTAGAACCTGCAAATGAGAAACTGAAGGAGCGGTCAGAAAGGTAAGATGAGAACCAAGAGAGAGTGGTGTCCTGGAGGCCAATGGTGCTGAGCATGCTGAGGAGAAGGTTGGTGCTTTTTTTATTTTTCTCTCTGGATTATGGAGGTCTGTTGACCCAATGAGAAGTCTGAATTTGACTCTAGTGAGAGGTAAAAATAGAGTAGGATCGCCCGCCTTGAGATCCCATTGGAGCCGGGGGGGAGGCCTATGCATTTTTTGATCAAAACATGTGAACTAAGAATCTCAAAGTTTTTTTCATATATCGTAGATAGCATAAATGCTTCTTTAGAGGTTTCCATGTATTACATCTGTTCTTAGACTCTGAAAGGGTAACACAATTTCATTCAAGGGAATGTGGCTTTTTGGCAAAAATATAAAGTCCATGAACTGATGTGGTGCTCTGAAAGAAAAAAAACCTTGTTCTTGTTCTGGACAAACCAATCAAAGGGGTTGTCAGCTTTTAACAGCTGTTTTTTTGTTAAAAGTGTCCCCTGTCAATATGCTAATCACAGGTTATCTGACTGCTAGGACTCCTGTAACGGAGGAGTGGATCCGCTGGGCCAACGCAAGCGATGATAGCTAAGCCACGCCAGGGAACGGAGTCTAAGTAGCCCCCGGTTTTCACCAGAGCCCGCCGCAAAGCGGGATGGACTTGCTGCGGCGTGAGGCTACCAGGTCGTTACCCCTGACGTGACTTGCTTGCGATGGCGGCCGGGGTACAGCGTGGTACAGAGACGTAATCCGGAGGCGTAGTCGGGGACAGGCAGAAGGTCAGGGAAGGCAGCAGAGGTTAGTAGTCAGAGACGGGCAGACGGTCAGGGCAGGCGGCAAACAGGCAAGGTCAGGAACGTAAGCAGACGGACTGGTACACGGGAAATCAAGGCTGAACTCTATACACTCTAAACGCTCCAAAACACACCAACAGACTGGCAGCGAGTGCTAGGGGCGTCTACCATATACAGGACCAGCGGCCGTCAATTAACCAATTAAAGGCGCGCTGGCCCTTTAAATCCGGACCAGCCGTCGCGCGCGCGCCTTAAGCAGGAATTATGCACGCGGCGGCTGTCAGAGCTGGAGACAGGAGCGGGCAAGAGGAGAAGGACCATGGCTGCGGACAGTCGCAGCAACCGTGCCGGACCCCGTGCGCACAGGGGGGGTGGCTGCGGCGAGCGGCGGCGCCGCGCGCCGTGACAACTCCAAGTGATCGTGATTGATGAGGGTATAACAACTGTGGGTATGGACCAACTGCGCCAATGGCTGTGCTTACCCTGGAGGGCCATAATTAGAGAATTACCTGGTCTACACTATAGGCCTCTGATGTTTAGGATAGACTTGCACCGTTAGGGTGCGTCCACACGGCAGGTTAAAATACTGTCCGGATTCTGATTAAAGAATCTGGCCGGTATTTTGACATATTTGCCTTGATTTTGGGGGACGGTTCTGTCCGCGTTTTGTGGATTCGCCCTTCCCCCTCAACCATTGACATGCACATCTTCTGCCCGAAAACCGAGCGGAAGAATGAATATGGTCTAAGTTTCTAGGAACGCCGGCGATGTCAAAAACCGTCCAGCGGAAAATCCATGTAGTGGTAACTGCTGGGTGGATTTTCTATTTAAATCTATGTAAAAGGTTGACAGTTGGTTCACAGACGGTTTTCAAATCCAAAAAACATCTGTAAATCTGACTGAAAACCCTGCCGTGGGAAGAAGCCCTAAGGCCGTGTTCACACGGCTTATTCCCGACGGATTGTGCGCCGTATTGAGCGCACAAATCCGCCGTGAATAAGGGGCGGGACGGGGGCGGCGCCGGAGCGCGGCGGGGGCGCCGCTCCCGGCCCCATAGACAATGCATTGTTTACGGCGCGTCCGCGCCGTAAATAATGTGAATGTCACTTTCTCCCCCCGCGGCGGATTTGCAGAGCGGGGAGGAGCGACGGAATCCACTGTTCTCTATGAGAGCAGTGGATTACCGTAATGACTCCGACGGATTGGCGCCGTATTGAAGCGCAAATCCGGCGCGGAATACGGCGCCAATCCGTCGGCAAATAAGCCGTGTGAACGGGGCCTAAGAGTAGTTCCCAGGTCCCACTGCAGAGAAGTCCCAGAATTAGTAGCAGCTGATCCTGGGATCAGAGACATCGGTGCAAAGCACTGAGGGGAAGACAGAGACGTAATCAGACAATCCGAGGTCAGGGTGGGCAGCATAGGTTCATAAAACCTAGCCGGGGTCAGGAGCTGAGAGGTCAGATGGGATGAGGAGACAAGCGAGGGTCAGAAACAAGAGACGAAAAACACCTTAGCTGGACACGAGGACACCTGGACGCTAAGAACCAAAGCTCAGGCAAGGTGTGGAGGGAGGAGCTGTCTAATATACCCACTGGTGGTAGAGTAGGTGGTAGGCTGGAGAAGCACAACACTGCCGAACATCACGGTTTTAAATATCTCGAGAGTCTGGCTGTGCCTCCCTATAGCCAGATGTAGACTATCCAGCAATAGCAGGTTGTAGCAGTGATGAAAGTGTAGCAGCAAAGAGAGAGGAGCAGCTTTAGTGACATGACACAGGGAAGAGCAGTGAGTAGGTCGGTGCCTGCTGCCCATGCCAGTCGCCAGCATGACAAAGGGTAATCTAGCAGCAAGTAATCGCTTTCACTGCAACACCACCACAAGGGAAAGGAAGTATTGCCCATTGTCCTTGGACTGCTCCTCCAGAGCTGCTCTCTGTTCTGGCCACTACACAGGAATCCTAAATTGAGGACACCCTTTTATTAACCCAATTTACCCTAATATGATATTTGGGAATAGTGTTCTAAATCTGGCAACCCCTTTAATAGACCGTATTGGAAATATACTTTTCAAGAATATAGGAAACATTATGAAAAATTTTATAACCCAATGGATACTTGACATAAAGGGCAACATGTTCCGCACCATATTTTTGGTGTATTTTGTGGCAAAAAACTGTTGACGTCCTATTCTCTAAATAAATGAACTGTAATACACCAAAACTAGGTACATTATACACCAGGCACGACACATTTGAATGCACCTAAAGTAATGGCATCAAATATGCTAGCAATGATATGCTATGCACCTATATTTTGCTATGCGCCTAGATTACGTGCATCAATTATAATATACTATACTACAATTATACTATATGCAAGGTATACATGACGCCAGATTTTTTACATGTTCTTCATTCAGGTGCACTATACACTCGTTTAATGCGCCTTAAAACTGGTGTGCTGCGCCTCTTTTCTGACATGTCGCCCAGAATCTCTAGTAATAATGTATCTCCTAACAGTGTACTTGCAACAGATAGATAAAATAAGTGTTTACCCAATAATTTGGGCTGGGGTCAAGCAGGCATCTACTTTAGATTGCAGGGAGAGTGGGTTTTTGGTTGTGTTTCAGCAATTACCTTCCAACACTTCTGAGGTATAAAAGCTATGCACATCATCTATGGTCATAGAGTTTTAAAGTTTTTTTGCAACTTTACAACTACCCTTTTAAGTAGATCTTTAGATATTTCTAAAGGGGTATTCCCATCCACTCTTTCCGACGTGTGTGGTTCCCTTCATTTACTTCAATGGGAATTGCAAGCTCGGCTGTGATCAGAACTCCCATAGAAGTGGAAGTGATAGGCTGTTCATGCACCACCACCTGTCTGTTCTCTGCAGCCAGAGCAGACTCGAGACAGATTGTCAGTAGTGTAAGATGGAGATACCCATTTAATGCAAAAAAATCTGTAGAGTGGAGTTAGCAAAGAGGTGGAAACAAACTTTTTATGAAAAAGATTCTGCATGTGATAAACAAAACCAATAAAGCTTCATTCACATCATGTTTCTGCTCAAAATTTGTGGTATCTGTTAGGATACTGTAAGACATTTATTCAGACGGATACTGGACAGAATGCGATGGGTCATTGAGATCTATAGGGAAAATGTAGTCCCAATTAGGCTACGTTTTCCCCATTTACTGAACATTTAGGGCAACATGTCCGAAAATTGGCGGCGCCGCGGCAGTTTTTAGGCGCATTAAATCAGTGTAAAGTCCGATCCTCTCAAAAATCTGGCGTCAGTTATACCTTGCATAGTAAACTTAACGCAAAAAGGCACATTGTGCAAATCGCGGTGCATAGCATATCATTGGTGGTGTATGTAATGCGCCTATCGAGGCGCATTGTGTAACAGAGACGCGTAACGTATCATTACTAGTGCATGTAATGTGCCTCGATAGGCGCGTTATGTTATGGCGGCGCACAGCGTATCATTTCTACTATATGTAATGCACCTTTTTAGGCACATTACAATGTGTTGTACCCGGCATATAATGCGCCTAGTTTTGGTGTACGACAGTTCATTTACAGCGAGAACATGGTGTCAAAAGTGTTTTTGAGGCAAAATAGACCAAAACACCGGCGCTTGCGTATTGGGACATATCACCCGTAGGGTTTAAGCATTGGACACAAAAGTGTGGAGGACCCAATGGATGCTAAAAACGGGAAACAGAAACATGATGTGAATGGGGACAAAGCATTACTCACCTTCTCAATCTAATGGTTGCCGGGCCCTGCTGATCAGCGATTCCTTGTTCCTTGACATGCCAGAGATGCCTGCTCATTGCCAATGGCCCCAGTAGGGATCTCCTTGGCCACTGCTTGGCTGAGGGGTATTCTCTGTGTGTTGAGGCAAGACCAGGCATGGTTGATCAGCTGGCATCCGGCGACCATCAGAATAGGAGTGGCGGGTTCTGTTTTTGTTTTTAAACATTTATCTTTAAATATTTTATGTTTTTTCCTTTTTTTATCCAGGGCCTATAGATCTTGGGTTTGTAATGAAATGGTTAATGATGCTCCCCAATCACCCAGAGAGGAGATACCTCCTGCCCCAGCCAGCTGCTTCCCTTCCCTTTCCCGCAGGGAGTGCTGCCTGCACAGAAAATAAATAAGCACAGAGCTTTCCGCCTAAGCTCGGACAAGCTGTTGCACTGCTCCCACTGATTCCTTGGCTTCATCACTCTCTTTACATAGCAAGCAATGAGACACACAGCACATCTGGGATATGTTAACCCGGAGTGCACACACACAGACAAGACTGTAATTGTATCTGCAGATAGAGTCACACCTCATCCTGTAATCTCCCAGCACATAACAATAGGGCTCATAAAAAAGGAAAGACAGGAGGGAAAAAGCTCCAATTCAGGATTTTTCTTTTTCCCAGAGGTTTCAGGTAATGAAAGAACAATGATACTTTAGTTTTCTGCTTACTCTTGCAGATACCATAGATGCTGAGGCACATGGTCAAGGATGTTCTTTAGATGACTCATCTAAGGTTAAGGTGACAGGTCATGAACGAGATATCTCAGGGCAGGTCAGACCGTTACTTCAGCCTGGCTAATAAGAAGACATCTCCACCTGCTCCTATCATCAGAATATGCAAGGGTCATGGAAGATTTTAAAGGGGAATATTGCTCTTCACAGATAAATAGGCTGAGGATTTTTTATACGTTACATTACAAATCCTATCAGATAGACACCTCAGATACACTGCAGAGGAGAACATGGTTTTATTCATTGATAGTGATTCCTCTGTACCAATCACATACTGTATATGGAGACCACATATGGAAAATTATATACGGTTCTGGGCGCTGGTATATAAGAAAGACTAAATTACAAGAAAATATTTCGCTAAAAATTACCTTTTAATAGATCTGCATTAAAACAACATATCAGCTCATGAAAAAATGGCCCCAAAAAGGGACTTACCGCAGCTCCCACATAGATCGCCAATTCCTTAGGTTATAATTCCATGTGTTGGTTTAAACAAATATTGGGACGAACGATGGGCAAAAGGAGAGAAGGACTGATAAGTTCTATCCCTCCCTCACTATCTCTAAACGCCCTATCCAACCATTGCAGGAGCAACGCCCTGAAAAGAACGGTTCCACACTACTACAAACTCCTGCCGCTAAAGTCTCTATCAAAACCAACCACAAAAAAAGGGGAGACCCAAAGGTCAATACATCAACTATAAAAATGCACTGAATGCCCAAATGCGTTTCTTCTGATAATTATTTGTATAAGAAAGACATAGCTGAGCTGGAGGAGGGCCACCAAGTTGGTAAGGGTCAAGTGGTTTGCAGTACCAATACAGGTTATCAAACTTGGGGTTGTTCAGTTTGGAAAACAAATGGCTGATGGGACGACTTATTTTTTAAATATGTATTTTATTGAGCATCACCAAAATAAATGTACATTCTAACTTAACATACATTAATATACTTCAAGTTCAATAAATTGAAGAACAGAATGACATGGGGACGACTTATTTACTATGTAGAAATAAGTGAAAGAACAGTATACAGATCTCTTACATGATGATCTTTTCACGCCTAGATCTGTAACGACAAGAGGGCGTCCTCTATATCTAGAGAAAAGAAGGTTTTACAATCAGGACAGACAGGGATCCTTTACTGGAACTTGCTACCACAAGAGGTTGTGATGGTGGATTCAATGAGTTCAAGAAGGGCTTAGATGCTTTTCTTGAAAAATATAATATTACAGGTTATGGGGACTGAATTCTGGAGATAGGACGTTGATCCAGGGATTCATCTAATTGCCAGATTGAGAGTTGGGAAGGAATTTTTCCCTCTTGTATGGGACAATTGGCATCTGCCTTCCTCTGGATCAACATTGGAGGGTTATAGGTTGGACTCGATGAACCTTCGTTTCTTTCCAACCTGATCTGATATGTTACTATTTGACTGTATGTCACTCACTTTTATAAATACTTAGGGGGACATGTCTGAAAACCGTCTTGGTCTAAGACTTTTCTTGTTGCCCATAGTAACCAATCAGCGTTCCCCTTTCATTTCATATAGAGCTCTGAAAAATGAAAGAGGCGCTCTGATTGGTTGCTATCTGCAACAAGAAAAGTTTTAGACCAAGACAGTTTTCATACATGTCCCCCATACTGTTGAATTTGAAGGGCAGGCAGATCCACATTTTCTATTACTATTATAGTTGCCATGGGCAATGCTATGTAAAAAATACAAGTAACAAAGATTATCCACTTAATGGTAGTGTCTAGTTATGCGGGGAACAAAAATATTTCTTACACTTTTGGTTTCCGTATAACTATGAGCTGTCATGACGCAGATTATCTTTGTTACATGGTTTATTTTGAAAGTAAAATAGTAAAAGTTTTATATCTTGTTCAGTGATTCATATAATTAATTCTTGACGTAATTTCACTACTAGGGTCAGGTTATCCGCTATTTACCCCACCATGGGTAATGTTGTGTCATGCATAGTAGCCACTCAGATTAAAAAATGAGCATATAATTTATGGTTGTGCTACCAGAGCTGCAGACGCTCTTTAGGCCAACTCTCCAACGTGGCTAACAGAGAGGTCCCTAGCCTGAACCTCCATAAATGATGTCCTTGAACCCATAGTACATTTGAACATGGATGGGGCTTGTCTAATTGAAACAACCCTTTAAATACATTTTTACAGGTGGGGATAGAAAATCTTTTTCCACTACCATGTTTCCTTCATGGCATATGATCAGTTGAAACAGCTCTTAAGAGTAAGAACTATGTAACGCCCCCATCATAGTACCATGGATCTTTCAGTGGGTCTGTCTCCTACACAGTAATGGGCTCATATTATAACAAGGGCCATTAAGGTCCAGCAGAAAACTCATTTGGAGCTCACATTGGAACAATCACTTGTCACAAGAGCCAGGATTGTCCTAACAGCATTATGGGCACCTGGGCTTAGCAGTGCAGTGGGCCCTGCCCAAATTCGTGACATCAGACCAGGTCATGCTTCTAATCATGCCCATACATAACAGCACATGTGGCCATGCATCTAACCACCCCCAAGCACATCATTACACAGCCTACTTTGGGACACCCTGCTGCTATAATGTAGGCAGCAAGCACCCACCAAGACTTATTGGCAGGGAACCCTGCCAACCAGGGGCTTCCCTCTCCACCATAGTTTTTAACTGTTGGTACATCCTTAAAACACACAGACTGTTAATTAAGCAGCACCACCCCAGGCATCCATGGCATGTGCCTTGGATTTCCAGGACATAAATGCACCTGGGGCCCAGTGTTTGTGGGGCCCCTTGGCAACTGCCTAGTTTGTCCAATAGATAAGATGGCCAAAACAAAATACAGAACGGGAGAGTAGGAGGGGCACATGCGGCCCTCAGTAGCCCTCTGTGCGTCCCCCAGCCAACAGGATACAGATATGCATTGGTTCTGTCCTCCTACTTCAGAATGTAGTATTCATCTTTTGACAACTGCATTCCACTGATATCACTGTTATGGTGGGCCCTGTATGTCTCGCACTGTTATGGTGGGCCCTGTATGTCTCGCACTGTTATGGTGGGCCCTGTATGTCTCGCACTGTTATGGTGGGCCCTGTATGTCTCGCACTGTTATGGTGGGCCCTGTATGTCTCGCACTGTTATGGTGGGCCCTGTATATCTGACACTTTTATGGTGGGCACTGCATTTATTTGATGGGCACCTTATGGCTGGCATTATCATGATGAGCACTGTATTGCTGGCAATGTTATGTTGGGCACTGTGTGGCTGGCTCTGTATGGCTAGTACTAAAGCGCTGTATGTGCTATTTTAAGCAACCTAAATAAGCAATCCAGTAAAATAGTTTTTGTATTATCTCTGGATTTTGTCCTCAAAGTAATATTTATTTCTGGCAGATTCACAAGAAATAACATAAAAATGTCTGATAGGTTCAAGACTCTAGAGAGGAGGAGATGAGTTGGAGATGAAGGTATATACAGTACGTGTGTTGTTCTCTCTAGTTATAGTTGTCAGCAGGTCTGCCAGCACAGCAAGTCTGTCCCTACTGCTCCCGGTTTCCCCATCCCTCCAATGTAGAGTACAGTACTGTAATGCATCAGCACCCATATAGTTAGTACACGTGTGGTGTGCTGGCACTTGTAGCTCCACAGTAGTTACTGTAATAGCAGAACAGAAAGTGAGGTGAAATCGTCTAAACAGGGGCACAGACAGCAAAAACAAAAGTGAAAACCCTTCCCTGCACTATCCAAAACTAAAGAAAAATAAGTTTTTGCTGGAATTACATGTAATAAATATACCTGTTCTGACTTACATACAAATTCAACTTAAGAACAAACCTACCTGTTTGTTCCCGATCCTGTTCATAAACCGGGAACTGCCTGTAAAATGTTAAGCAACTTGTCATAATCAGAGGATGACTTAAGGACATGCATTTATCATTTTGGGGTGTGTGAACTCTAATCCGTGTTCCAAGTAATTGTGAAGAATTTGAAATGATCCTAGAATTTGTGATACGTGTAGGATTATACACAGTACGTGATCCGAGGCCACCTGCTCACCTCATCTGCTTTCAGCCACTGCGCACATGATATTTCATATATGCATATTTTGCACAGACGGCCTATTTAGTAACTGAGGGAAATGATGGGATGTGTCCCTGGGATTGCAGCCAGGCTTCCTCCTCAGTGTCACGGTTTCACAGCCAGAGTTCTTAATGCTGAGGGAACACCTTTTAAGATTATATTTAATTCCTTGATTGCGTATTGTTTTGTGTACTTGGCCAACAAGACTATGTGCATTGTGAAAGCAGGATAAAGAATGAACCACCAATGACTGAGCCATGACCCCGCTCTCTTCCAGATGATAAAGATGCCATAAGGCTTGTTTTATGCATCCAGGTAGGCTTTACTGCATGGCTGATTACACAGGAAGTCCTTTTATTGAGGATGGATACAGTAAAACCACAACTGTGTTTTTTTCCTTTACGAAAGAAACATAAGAAATTCAAAAGCATAAGAAAATGGAGTCAGAAGAGGTTGTTATGAGAAATGTCATCTTGTATAGGACAACAAATGATTATCTTCAAGGTCTAAAAGAGGTTTTGTGCAGAGTTGAACAAGGACATGAAGAAAAGCTAAAAATGGCCCATATTGTCTGACAGATAACCCTCACCCTAGTCAAGAGACCTTGGCAACTTAACTCCTATGCAATGGCATCTTTAGTTTCAGCAGAAAATATTGATTTTTTTGCATTCAAAGTATATAAGAATTGTAAGCTGTCCTTTGACATGCAGGAGGGGAAATGAAAGACAAGGTATATTGTTACATACTAACCATGGGGTTGGTGAAATGTGGTTCCCATCTTCAAAAAGGGCTCTAAGTCTTGCCCATGGTAGGAAGAACATTTGAGGGGCTCGTAAATGACTATGTACAAGCATATGTGGCAGAAAATAATATTATAAATTATAACCAGCACGAAGGACAATAGTTAGACCAACCTGATTAAATGAAAGTCTAGAGGTTTGGAAATAATAATTCGAATTGGATTGAAAACTGGCTCCTACTCAGAGTGGTGGTAAATGATTCCTTGTCTGACTGCTCCCCGGTTAAAACTGATCAACCCAAGGCTCAGTACTGGCTCCGCTTTTATTAATGACTTACAAGATGGGATTAATAGTACAGTTTGCGTTTTTGCAGATGATACCAAACTATGTTGTATATAAGATGTGACACACTGAGTGTTTGGGCATCCATTTGGCAAATGAGGTTCAATGCGGATAAATGTAAAGTTACACATCTGGGTAGTAATAATCTGCACGCATCATTTATCCCAGAGGGTGAAAAACTCGGAGAATCGCTTGTTGAGAAGTGTCTAGCTGTGACCGGCCTGTGTGAGATTTCTCAACATGACACGCAACTCACTAGTCCCTAGCCGACCATTAAGGTCCCGAGTCAAAACTGGTCGCTAAGCTATTGGCTTGGGAACTTGGCGATCGGCAGAGTACTCCGGTGAGCCGCAAGCAGGCTCCTCCAGGACTAAACTGTATGAATCCAGATGGACATCATCACAAACTGGAGTAATATACATGATGACTTAGTAAAATCAACTCAACATATAGCAGTGTTCCCCAACCAGGATGCCACATGTGTCAGAACAATGCTAAAACTTGGTGCAAGGGTGAAGCTATACGTCTCAACCACCAGATATGGACCATTTGACACTTAAAGACAATTTAATTCTCTCTAGGTAGTTAAATATAATTGAACCTGATGTCAGTAGAGACATTATTAAAGCGTACGCCCAGTTATAAAACAACTGTCTAGAAATCAGCAATACAGGCAAAATAAAAAAGTCTTTGTGTTACATCTTACATTTTATCAGCCTCTTTTCTTTCAACCTCCCACCTCTCCTACCCCCCCCCCCCCCCCCCACACACACACACACACCCTCCTGCTTTCTTATCTGTTCACTCATTAAGAAACAGCTTCTGCTGAAAGATCAGGTTACATCTGCTGCTGTGTGAGTCTCCTACTCTATCTTCTCCTACCTCCCTTCTCCATAGACTTCTATAGGCAACTTTAATATGAGCTCTCAATAAAGGAATAATCTCTCCTCTACAAGGCAGATTCTCTTAGTGATTTATAACAGATAACAGAGCAAGAAGAGGATGAAAGGACCCAAAGCCTACACTTTCTGGCACAAATTTTCACTTTCAGAGCCACAGGTTGTGCTGAAGTTTTGGACTGGTATCTGTAGACACAGCCTAAAGCTAAGGCCTCATGCAAAATTACATTTTCCTGCTATATGGGTATGTTATATGGTACCTATACCCAACTATAGGACAATACTGTTACTGCCTTTACTTCTAATTTTATATAAAATCATGACATTCCATTAAAATTGTTTTGGTATTTTACCTAAGAAGAAGAGTTGTTTCAACTGTATCATACAGCAGCACTCTGTGTGTCCTTGAAGAGGGTGCCAGCACATAGGTTCTTGTACAAACCCTCAAGTATCTGTTAGGTCAGAGTCCGATTTAAGGGAGCAAAACTAAAGGCAAGGTGAAGTATTATCCCCATGACTAATCCGTCAGGTCTTGAGGTTACTATTGAAATTTAGGTCTGGGATTACTGAATTTTTTGAGAAAAATATATTATCTGGCTGCAATTGCTGAAACACATTGAGAATATCAACCTCACGCGAATTATACAAGTACATACATTCATAAGTGCGCGTCCCCATGGCACAGTGCAAATAACGGTTGGAAATCCCGACCGGTATTTGCACTGTTTTCGGGCCGTGCACACAGCTGCCGGGGGACGGCTTTTTTCCGCTGTTTGCAGAGAAAAGCCCTCCTCCTTCCCATTAACATATTCATGTTCCGCCCGAAAACCGGGTGGAAGAATGAACATGTTCAATGTTTGTCGGACCACTGGCGGTCTGAAAAAACCGCCGGGCGGAAAACCCGTGCAGTGGGGACTGCTGCGACAGGTTTTCCATAGACGTCCAATAAAGTTTGTCAGGCGGTTTACAGACGTTTTTTTCTCCAAGTAAACAGGCACATGAGATTTGGCTCTCCATGACCTAGGGGAACGGTGCATCTCAGCCGGAAAACAAAGGCTTCAAATTTGTAAGATCTGGATTTGTTACAAGTATTTCAATCACGGAAATGATTAGGATGTCATAAGATCCCTTTCTGGTTAATTACATTACAGGGAGTCAGTGACCCATGGACACATTTTATGCATGAGGTATGACCACTCCTTATTCTCTAGCTCATGCTCAATGCATACTTTGCAGTTTGGAAGTATATATGCACTGAGCATATGTAGGGATAAAGTATTGAAGGGATTATCTAATTAAACAAAATTTAGGATGGGGTCCGGTTAGGAAAAAAAAAATACTTACCTCTTGGTCCCCCACTGTTGTAGATCCCGAACTCCCACTCTTCTACACTTCCAGGTTCGAAATCGAATACAACGATAGGGAAACTGTAACATTTTATCATTCAATGTCAGCATCTGAAGCAACATCTGCAATGCAACATTGCAAACTTGATTAAAAGCACCTTACTATTTTGCGTTGCAGCTCCTATTCAGGGCTATGTATCTCCATGGTAACAGACTACAATCTCTGTGTGTAGTCTATACTTGCAGTCATGTTTTATGTTAACTTCTTTGGTCCTTCGGTCTATCCTGAAACAAACAAATAGGACTTCACACCAGTGTCCAGTTTCAGATGAAAATATAGTGCTGTGCTTTCGATTGGAATCAAAGTCAAATTTGACTTGAATAGATTTTTGTCAATATTCGGTAAGAAAAGGACTCTAGATTTGGGTTAGTTTTTTTTTTACTGGGTTCAAATGGGTTAACTTATACATTTTTAGGTGTCTCTGGTTCTACAGCACTGTTGCTCCAATGCCACTTCCGTGTAATGTCACTTCTGGTCCAATGTTACGTAGGTAAATCTAACATGGCGTTGGGAATGAAGTGATGTCAGACAGAGGTGCCAGGAACTGGTTAATTAATCCATTAAAACCCAGTAAAAAAATAAAAAAATTAGATTTAGGGTTACAGATATGGTCACGACTAGGCTAGATTTAGGATTAGGGCCAAAGTGAAAAATGTGAATTCGAGACTGAACTTTTTCACAAAATTGGTCGAACCAGTGTCAAACTGAACAGAGATAAAAATACTATCCCTCTGAAACTTGCACCAACATGAAACCCACATACTCCACCTATATTCCATTATCAAAATTCGGTAACCTGCAAGAAAGCATGGTTAACCATGGAAGATGCTAAAGTCACTTGGGCTTGGAAGACACATGGACATTAGCTAAGCATTGTCTATACTTGTCAAGACAAGGTGGGGTAGGGGGAGGCTCACTGTGATACTGTGGGCTGGGACCCAGTACAAAATCTAGAAAGGAGCCCTACCTGCCATTAATATCACCGGTGTCTTCTTAGGCCATGTTCACACGGCTTAATTGCAGGACGTAATTCCGCCCCGTAATTACGCCGTGTGGACGGGGGCGGGGCGGGAGCGGGGGAGTGAGTGGGGGGCCGGCACTTCGCCGGCCCATAGACAATCACTGCTAGCGGCGCGTATACGCTGCTAGAAAGTGACATGTAAATTATCTCCCCGCCCGGCGGCTTCACCGGGCGGGGAGAGGAGATGTAATCCATAGTTCTCTATGAGAACTGTGGATTACCGTAATGAATGGGCCGTTTTCGGCCCGTAATTGGCGCACTTCGGCGCGTAATTATGGACCGAAATACGGCCCATTTTAAGCCGTGTGAACATGGCCTTAAGGGGCACAATGGTCTTTGGACTCCTTAGGCTCCAGGGTCTGGTAGCAACTGCCGTCTCTGCATCCCTTATAGCTACAACAGTGACTGTTGCCCATGAGCCCACAAACACCTACAGCTGGACATGCCTGAAATAACCCTTAGGTACTGAACATTGACCAAGATACTGGGCAACACATGCCAAATTTTATTACATTCACAACAGTAAGACACAAAAAAAACACATCACATCATCTACTGTATATAAGGTAGCAGATTTATCAATACTGTCTAAGGGTATGTTCACATGGTGTGTTGGATCCATTTTTAGATGCGTGTTTGGATCTGTGTTTCGGACCCTAAACGGACCCAAACATGCATCTAACAATATACAGTGTGATATACATTGCTACAGTGTGTTTACATGCATATTTGTGATGCGTCTTTCGGATCCGTTCAAAGAATTGTCATGTCAATTCTTGATCCAAAAGACGCAGCAGACGCCCTATTTAAAACTATAGGGTGCGATCCTGCTGCAGTAAAAACACATCCAAACATGCACCTGTGATTTACGCAGTGCTTTTGTACGCGTTTTTCAGATCCAAAACATATCCTAAGGCCCCGTTCACACGACTTATTCACGCCGGATTTGCGAGCCGGATTGCGCTCGTAATTCCGGCGTGAATAAGGGGCGGGGGTGTGGCCCGCCGGCCCCATAGACTTGCATTATCCACGGCGCATATTGCACCTGGATAATGTGCATGTCACTTTCTCCCCGCCCGGCGGATTCGCCGAGCGGGTAGGGGCGACGGAATCCACTGTTCTCTATGAGAGCAATGGATTACCGTAATTACTCAGACGGATTGGCGCCGTACTGCAGCGCAAATCCGGCGCGGAGTATGGCGCCAATCCGCGGACAAATAAGCCGTGTAAACACAGCCTAACTCTTAGGGCTCGTTCCCATGGCAGGTTTTCAGTTGGTTTTACTGATGGTTTTCGGATTTGAAAACCGTCTGTAAACCGACTGTCAACCTTTAACATTGATTTAAATACAACATCTGTGTAGCAGTCACCACTGCACGGATTTTCCACCGGATGGTTATTTACACCGCTGGCGTAACGAAAAACTTGGAACATGTTAATTTTTCCGCCTGGTTTTCGGGCAGAACATGAACATGTGTAGGGGGACGGCTTGAATTTCGCAAACAAAAGCTCCCCCCCTGCGTGTCAAACAAAGACAAAATACCGGTTGGATTTTCCGACCGGTATTTTGTCTGTTCCATTTAAACGCACCCTTAGGCAGTGGAAAGTTAGACTAGACAGTCTTAGGCCTCGTTCACACGGCTTATTTGGGCATGGATTGGCGCCGTACTCCGATTTGCGCTTCAGTACGGCGCCAATCCCTCCCTGTCATTATGGTAATCCACAGTTCTCATAGAGAACAGTGGATTCCGTCGCTCCTTCCCGCTCGGCGAATCCGCCGGGCGGGGAGAAACTGACATGCACATTATTTACGGCGCGTACGCGCCATAAACAATGCATTGTCTATGGGGCCGGGAGCGGCGCCCCCGCCGCGCTCCGGCCCCGCCCCCGTCCCGCCCCTTATTCACGGCGGATTTGTGATTTCAATAAGGCTCACAAATCCGTCGGGAATAAGCCGTGTGAACACGGCCTTACAGTACGATACAGTACAGTACAGATTTATCATAGTGGTCATGAATCTGGCTCAGGTTACAAGTCTAGTCTAACTTTGTAATTTAGTAAATTGGCTTACTTTATGCCACTAACTGCACCAAAATGTTGGCGCACAGTGCTGCATGCTACACCATGCCCTTTTTTATTAAACTATGCCCCTTTACCAAGACCATGACCTTTTATCAGTCGGGGCACAGATGCTGTTTAAAACACATCACAAATGTACAACATTATTTTTGTGCAAATTATTTTGTGTTGCAGAATTCTGGCACAACTGCCTTGATAAATGTGGCCCAATGTGTACTGTTCTGAGCTTCTCCATCACCTGTGGCAGTGCGCTGCATAGTGACTGTCAAAGAGTCAGTGATCTACAGTGATCTATAAGATCCTATATCTAAATACTGTACTGACACTAAATAAGTGTCTCCAAGCACAAGCCTGTCTGAATTTTATTTGAGCGGTTTGATAACAGAGAGGAGTCATAATTGAGGGGCACCTCTCTCATGGAGGATACACTAACCTCCGACCTCTTGTTTCTATTATACCTACTGATGAACTCTGCGTCCACAGAGGGAAACGCGTCTGGGTAAAGTAGGTGGGATTCTTGGGCAGGTTTGTTACCTGCGTACTTTTGAATTTTGTCTACAGAGGTTGGTATGTACAATTTCTTTATATCTGGTTGGTCTCCCTGTTTGTATGTTCTATGCATGTAGGGATAATTATTACAGGAGTTGTGTGTGGGACCGTCCTTTTCGGGGCGCTGTTCCCATTGAGTACCTTACCTAGGGCAACAGACAGACTAGGGCATTATAGGTATCATATACTTTTCATGACCAACTAGGTTCCTCTTTGTATTGTATAGGGGTGCTTCCTATCTATTATGGTGGGTCCCTTTATTATTCTTTTTGTATTTTGTTATTGCATTTTGGTAGTTTTTAATGGTTATTAAATGTGAAGTTTTAGTGGAATATTTTTCATTTTGGTATTAATAACAGAGAACCCTGCTTGTCCAGGGTGATACATTTCCTATGCATCCAGGACACCTGGAGAAGGCAGCCGCTTCCTCGGATTAGAGCCATAATTTATGGGTCAGGGAGTTCTCGTCTGCACTGAATGGCGTGGACTCAGTCGTGCTCCTGCTTCTATTATTGGTATCTGTTAATTTGCTAATGACTAACTGGAGTGTGGAAAAACATGCATTGTATCTGCTGTGCTCATCCAGACTGCTCACTAATCTATACAGGAAATTTATGGTCTGTGCTCAGGATTAATAAAGTTTCGGTGTTAAGCAACATGTCGTCCTGCAGTCTGCGTCTCCTGACAGCACAATTAGTGACATGATTAGCTGCGTGCCTCATTAACACCTCTCATTCCAAGCCCTGGTGTTATGAAAGCAATCTGTAGAATAACACGAAGAGATACTCTGCATATTCACTGCACAATCTGAACTGTGAGTCGGATCATGCAATATGTTAATACAGAGTTCAAAAGAGGTTTCCATAAAGATAATGGGCGACTAAAAAGTGCTGGTTCTTGATCCTCCATAGGCAGAGGCGTAGCTATAGGGGGTGCAGAGGTAGCAGTAGCTACCAGGCCCTGCAGCTTGAGGGGGCCCAAAAGCTCTCCTGCCACATAGGAAGATACTGGTATTATAAATAACACGTGGTGACTTAGGTGCCCAATTTAACTTTCTGCATTGGGGCCCAGAAGCTTCAAGTTACGCCTCTGTCCATAGGTTAGGTTCACAGTGTGTCTTATACGTTTTTTCAATACATAAATTAAAGTATTGAAATCAGTCCGAAATCTGCATCCAAAAAACGTATCCAAAAATGCATCTGTAATGCATATTTAGATACATGTTTAGATACGTATTTGGATACATTTTTCGGATGCATATTTCACTACGTTTTCTTTCAAATTAACTTTAGACGCGCAAACTTATCTAAATACGTACCAGAAAGTGTGGTAAGTATTTGGATAAGTTTTTTAGCCTCCAAAAACGCACCTTATTGTTTTCTTTGGTGATTTTATTTGGGTAAATGGATAAAAAATTGACATGTACCTTCTCTGTATGCGTCCAAAAAACGCAATACAATAATGTATGTAAAGTATGTATCGTGTGAATGACGGCACGTATTTTACAGTGAAATCAATTAGCTATGACTGGAACATTGTTAAATACGTATTTCGGTAAGTAATATGTACTAAAAACGTATGTCAAATATGCCATGTGAACATACCAATACTCTCAGGTGGAGGCGTAACTAGAATTCATAGGGCCCCACAGCAAAAGAAGATGGGGCCACACCACCTACTGACACTAAGCTAAAACAGCAGATAAATAGCAATAGTAATAGGTATAAATAATACCGCCATATATCAGAAAACCCATATAGTAGTGCTGGAGAGCAGAAAGCCACCAACTACTACAAAATACTTTGTATAAAAAGGAACAATGTTCCCGTATATGAATGGGGTCCCCTTAACCTCTGGGTCCCGTAGCAGGCGCTATGGCTGCTATGGCTATACAGTAGTTACACCCGTGCTCTCAGGACCTGACTCTAAGGCTATGTTCACACCGCATAATTGCGGGGCATAATTACACCCCGCAATTATGCCGTGTGGGCGCGAGCTCCCGTGGGGTGGAGGCGGCGGGCTGCCGGCCCTGTAGACATTCATTACTAGCGGCGCGTATTCGCCGCTAGTAATTGACATATCACTTATCTCCCCGCGTGGCGTATTGTGCGAGCGGGGAGAGGAGGCATAATCCATAGTTCTCTATGAGAACTGTTGATTACCGTAATTATTGGGACGTATCTCGGCCCGTATTGAGCCGAAATATGTACCAATTTCACCTGTGTGAACATAGCCTAACTCCGAATCTCTTTGGAATTGTTCCTCTGTCCCTTGTCTATGAATGTTGTGATGGTTTTGGATAAGGGTCCTGCTGCACAGGTGCACACTATCTACAGGTCCCATAACAAAAAAAGAGGCTTCCTCCATGTTACACAAGCCCTTCCTGGGAGGCCTGGGAAAGTGATATCTGCTGCTCTAAACTTGAAATGTCCTCAAATGTGAGAAAAGTTACTTCTCTTCCACCATAATGCAGCACATCAGAGTGCACATTCCAGTTAGATTTAATTTTTTTAGTTAAATAGGACCTGTGACATCTCCTGACATATGTATTTTAGTAAATACTTGTGTTTCCTGTGTAATAACAATTCTGGAGTATCTTCTTTTATATCTCTGTGCTGGGCTGTTCCGCTGTTATTCCTTTTAGGAATGTATTACTGAATCTGTCAGATGGGTGTTACCATTATAGTTTTCAAAGGGGTGTGTCCCTGCATACGACTGTCAGCACTGATTGGACAATGTCAGACTTTGCAGGGTCACCCCCTAATTGGTAACACCTAGCTGGCAGATTGGTAATGAATTTCTAGGAGGAATAATAGGAGAACCACAAAATGTAGAAATTTAAGAAAAGATGCTCCAGAATTGTTGTTTAAAGGGTAATAATAATAACTAAAATCACTAGCCGTCCAGTCTATTCATGAACAGGTGTTAGTCGTGCCCACCAGTGACTAACCATGGTAGGCAGGGCTCATCTCTGGCAGAGCAGGCTGTATTATGAGCTGCCAAATTTGACCATTAAATGCTCTGAAACTGCTGAATCTTACAGAATAGGGGACACAGCGCTGGAGACTGCATGTCTGTCACTGGCTTGTGCTGCCCTCAGCAGGGGGGGTGGGCAAAAACTATGTGACAGGTTCTCTTTAAAGGGGTTGTATCATCCCATACATTGATGGCAGATCGATAGGATATGCCATTAATGTTAGACAGTACAGCTGATAGTAATGTGAGAAAGTACTTGGCTGTACTCCAAACTCCTATTGAAATAAATGAAGGGTAACCACGCAAGGGTGACCACTTCTTCATTTTAAGCAGGGAGTTTCGGGAGCCCATTCTTGAGATGGTAAAAGTCTCACCACTGAGACCCATACCTGTCTCCCACTGATGCCATATCCTATCAATATGCCAGCAATGTATGAGATGATAAAACCCCTTTAAGATGATTTTTTAGAAGTTTTATTTATAAATGTTTATAACCAACCATCTTCGCAGTCTCCCTTGAACCCACAAGAATTTCAGTCCCAGTTTGTAGGAGCAGCTGTCATCTCTGAGTTGTGGGACCCACAGCGGTGATTAGAGTACTAGTTTGCAATAGACACAGACGATGCACAGGACTGTGACAGTGATCTTTTACACCTGTAAGATCATTCCCTTGGGTTGATATAGTCACTGAGATAAAACTTGTCCTTACAAAACATCCAAATATTGTATGTTTAGTGTGGACTACAATGAAATGTGATTACCAATCTATCTGATATCAGAGGTTCAAACATCATCTGGATAAAATTGTAATAGTGGATATCTAGGAGTCAGGCTGTCCACCATAATGAAGAGAGGACGCTCCACACTCAGTAAATGGATTAACCTCTTCAGATCTAATAAGATCTAACTTGGATTCCACAACCCAAAATGGACTCTCCTGATGTGGAATGAGTTTAATCACATTGCTCAGGGTATAAATCTATTTCTCAGCTATATCAGTTTCTGCTGAAGTTGGATGACAACCATAGCCCCCATTCCACCTCCGAAACTCCAGAAGGGAAATGACTCCTGTGAAAGATCGCCAATGTCCTCCGACACTGTATCCATATGCCTCACTCCTGTTCTGATGGAGGGATGGAGGAAAGGATGGAACTCAAGTGCTCTGACAAGTCAAACAGAACAACAAGGATTTTGAGCTTCTCTTACTTTGTTTAGCTGCAGAAATTACAGATGATCAGTCGCCCGGCTACTGGGGACTTAGTATCCCAAGAGAAGAGGAGTGTGACCAGCTGTATTAGGAGGTGCTCGTTCACAATACATTTATTATTTAAGGAAGTGGATACTGAGATGTGACAAAGTCAAAAGACAGAAGATATGCTGTGTTAAGCAACGTTTATTCGCCCTTGTTAGAAAATGAATGCAAATTGATTGCGTTGTTTTCCTCTAGGTACCACAGTTTCCAACCACACTTCAAAAACATATGTAGGATAATCACCCTGCCCTATCTATCTATCTATCTATCTATCTATCTATCTATCTATCTATCTATCTATCTATCTAACCTTGTATTTATCTGTCTAACCTTGTATCTATCTGTTTATCTTATATCTGTCTGTCTTATATCTATCCATCTATCTCATACCTATAAATCTATCCTTCTGTCTTTCTCTCTACCCTTGTATCTTTCTACCCTTGTAGCTTTCTATCTATCTATCTATCTATCTATCTATCTATCTATCTATCTGTCTCATATATATCAATCTATCTCGTACCTATAAATCTTCCCTTCTATTCATCTCACATTTATCTCTATCTTCTACTATTGCATCTATCTACCCTTGTATCTATCTATGTAGCTATCTATCTCATATCTGTCTCATATCTATCCATCATACCTATAAATCTGCCCATCGATCTATATATCTATCTATCTATCTATCTATCTATCTATCTATCTATCTATCTATCTATCTATCTATCTATCTATCTATCTACCCTTGTATCTATTTCTATGATATCTGTCTGTCTCAAATCTATCCATCTATCTCCTACCTATAAATCTACCCTTCTATCTATCTCACATTTATATCTATCTATCAAGGTTTTTCTGTCGATCCATTTATATTGAAAAAGAATGAAAACATAATTCTATTTCTAAAGTTATTTTATTCTGCATTGCCTTCCTAATGAGGGACAAGAACTTTTCTATAATCTGCACAGGTAGGAAATACTATTGGGTGGTTTAAATTCCCTTTTGTAATTAAAGATTAGGGGCCTTATGTATGAAAACTGTCTAGCTGTAAGACTGCCTTTGTTGCTCATAGCAACCAATCAGAGCCCATAGCAACCAATCACAGCTCAGCTCTTATTTTTACAGAGCACTGTATGAAATGAAAGCTGAGCTCTGATTGATTGCTTTGGGCAACCAAAACAGTCTTACTGCTAGACGGTTTTCATACATAAGGCCCTAAAGCTACTCTGAAAAGCCTCAGGCACATAACGCATGACACTGGCTAGGTCTGAAACAATAACACTTTTTCTAACTTTTTTAAGGCCCTGGAGGAAAACTCACTGAAACAGCCCCAAAAGATTTACTTCATTACAGTTTTCTAGATATAAATACACATACATATAGTAATAATTGGTTAGCTACTTTATGGATTCAGGGTGCAAGACTGCCACTTCCCATAATTGCATGAAAGCTATTTCAGATATTACATGTCAACATTAGGGTTATGGAGCTGCTTACACTTGCGTGGGTCTCCTGTCAGTCAGGGCTCTAGGGTTGTTATTCATATATATGTACAGTGAGGTTTGACAATGTTAAACATGAAGATCTCCATCATCTGTACCAAGCGGCTGTAATGCATAGGACTTCCATCCTTTTATTGTCTCAAGATTTGTGGGAGCGGAGTGGACATTAGAGATGGGCGAATCGATTCTAACGAAGTGGAATTTGTTTAGAATTTCAGGAAAACTTCGATTCTGAACGAAGTCGAAGTTTGGGGTGATTCGCGGGAACGAAGCGTGTTTTTAATTGATAAAATGGCTGCGAGCACATGGCGTTACATGGGGCAAAGAACTCTGGGAGGAAGAAGGGCATAGCCTGCATGACATGTGCAGAGGTGAAGCCAATCAGAGACCGGCGGGATTCTGTGACGTCACCGCACTATATAAGTCCGGACGCGACGCTGGCAGTTCACACTGCTCTCACTGTGCTGTGTAGTGAAGCTGCTGCTGCTGAGATCTCACACTAAAGAACTAACTTTTATACAGCGATTTTTGGGGGGTGTCACAGCTTGTCTCAGAGACTGCTTCTCTTACGTTCTAATTTTGATTTTGTGGGGTATTGGAACTGAAGTCCAGTGTGCGTCCAATTCAGCTGCATATACATTTTAATGCTATCTGCTCAGTTCTTGAGCACATTGAATATCCAAGGGTTATCTAAGCCTGTGGTTGCTGTTATATTCAGTTACAGAAACAGCGTTTTTACAATCCAAATACCAGTTAATTTTTGGCTGCTCATTTCTTTTGCGCAATTTAGATCCAAGGGTTAATTAAGTGTTTTTCTGCTGTTGTGGTCACTAAAAGAAACGGTGTTTTTCAACGCCAAAGAAGAAATTTTGCCTGTAGCATAATTCATATCCGCAGGTTAATTAAGCGTTTTTCTGCTGTTGTGGTCAGTAAAATACACGTCATTTTAACACGCTACAAAGCTGGTAATTTTTGGCAGCACATTTCTTTTGCGCAATTTAGATCCAAGGGTTAATTAAGCATTTTTCTGCTGTTGTGGTCAGTAAAATACACGTCGTTTTAACACGCTACAAAGCTGGTAATTTTTGGCAGCACATTTCTTTTGCGCAATTTACATCCAAGGGTTAATTAAGTATTTTTCTGCTGTTGTGGTCAGTAAAATACACGTCGTTTTAACACGCTACAAAGCTGGTAATTTTTGGCAGCACATTTCTTTTGCGCAATTTAGATCCAAGGGTTAATTAAGCGTTTTTCTGCTGTTGTGGTCAGTAAAAGAAACATTGTTTTTCAACGCCAAATAATTTTTTTTTTAATGTATCCAAAGGTTAATTAAGCCTGTTTGTGCTTTTATATTCAGTAAAATACACAGTGTTTTTAAACGGCACATACAAGTAAATTTTTCTTGGCCATTTGTGGAGCGCAATTTACTGGGTTCATTTGGAGTCAAATACAGGGTGTGTATTTATCATATAGATATCTTCATTAAACAGAGTCTGTACATTTTAGAACAAACAGTATGTCAGACAGAGAGGTGGCAGGCTCTTCACATGCGAGTGGCAGTGGCACAAACATTCCTGGAGCAGGCCCAGGTCGCAGCACAGTAAGGGGACGTCGCAGCAGGGGTCACTCGGTGAGGCCAGAACTGCCGGTGTCATCTAGCGGCCGTGTGTTGACCAGCAACCCAAGGGTTCTTGATTGGTTGACTAGGTCATCCACTTCCTCCCAGATGACATCTGACAACTCCAGCCAAGAGTCGGTGGGAACGTCAGACACAACCCTTAGTTGGCATGGCCCGGGAGCGGGTCAGCGGCCCTCACCTGTCCTCAACCCGCCTCTGTCCCATCCGGTTCCCTCAGCCAGAGATCTACTATGTGGTCTGGGCTCAGCGCCACTATACAGCGAGGATGAACAATTTGAGGAGGACAGTCAGCAGCTACTTGGCAGCGAAGAAATGGGGCCAATATCCACTGCTTCCTGCAATGTATAGATGTGGAGAGTGGATTGGGAGGTCATGTTGTGAGGGTTTAGCCTCTGCATACCAAGACCGTTGAGGAGGGCAGCAGTGAAGTTTAAACAATAATCGATGATGATGTAGCCGACCGCACTTGGGAGCCGGGTGAAGCAAGGGCTTCATCATCGTCAGGAGAAGAGGGCGTCAGCTTGCGCATCAGGCAGCGGCGCAGCCAGCAAGTGGGTAGTGTGGCCGTGAGTCAGCAGGGTAGCAGCAGTGCGAGGTCGGGAGCCAAGCGGCCACGGGGTAGAAAACCCGCTTCGCAGGTCCAAGAAAGTAATGGCACAGGGGCTCAGCGAGGCAGCGGCGGTAGTAGTCACTCAGTGCGGAGCGTTGGCGGTAAAATCAGCTACTCGGCGGTGTGGCAGTTCTTTGCTAAGACACCGGAGAAGCCGAATATGGGTATATGTAGAATCTGTGGGCAGAAAGTGAAGCGTGGCCAGGGAGCTAACGTTGGCACCACGGCCCTGCGTCAACACATGCAGCGTCACCATCCGGCGGCCTGGGAGAACCATGGCTCAGATGTGGTGGTCAATCCTGCCGCCACAGCAACAGCAGAAGCAGCGCCCAGTGGCACGCATGCCATTGCAGCCAGTCAAGGCTCCACCAGCTCTGCAGAAGGGAGATGTTTCTCTTTGCCATCATCTCCCGGTCCAGATGCTTCTGCTCCTCGCTACTCCTGGCTCCAGCAGTCGTTCAGCGAGGCGATTGCAAAGAGACAACAGTATGCGTCCAACCATCCTAAGGTGCAGCAGCTGACCGTGCTCCTGTCCAAGTTGTTGGCACTGCAGTCCCTCCCTTTCCAAATGGTGGACTCTGCATCGTTCAGAGAACTAATGGCTTTTGCTGAGCCGAGATGGAGAGTTCCAAGCCGTAATTTATTTTCCAAAAAGGCAGTACCAGCACGTCACAAATATGTAGAACAGAAGGTGGGCTAGTCCTTGAGCTTATCGGTTTGTTCCAAGGTGCACGGCAGCGCGGACGTGTGGAGCTGTAACTATGGTCAGGGCCAGTACATGTCCTTTACGGCCCACTGGGTGAATGTGCTTCCTGCCCAGCCACACCAACAACTTGGACAAGACGCATCGCTTTCTCCTCCACGTTGTCAAACTGCTGCTCCTGCGCCAAGGTCCGCCTCCACCACCACCACCACCACCATCTCAGCCTCCACAAGTACTGCTCCATCATACCACATGTGTAGGGCACAGCGGTGTCACGCAGTTCTACACCAGTCTTGCCTCGGCGAGCGAAGTCACACAGGGGAGGAACTGCTCCGCGTCATGCAGCAAGAAATCGATGTGTGGCTTTCTCCGCGCCAACTGCAAATCGGAACCATGGTGACGGACAATGGGAGCAACATGGTTTCCACGCTGCACCGAGGAGGGATGGTCCATGCGCCCTGCATGGCGCATGTGTTCAATCTGGTTGTGAAAAGGTTCCTGAAGTCTTCCACCGATCTTCAGAAGATTCTGAAAATGGCCAGGAAACTGTGCATGCACTTCATCCATTACTACAAAGCCAGAAACACCCTCCTCGAGTTGCAGCGGCAGAACGGCCTCCCCCAAAACACGCTGATATGCGATGTTTCCAACTGTTGGAATTCCAGCCTGCACATGTTGGACCGACTGTATGAACAGAGAAAGGCCATTAACGATTTTTTGACGATCCAGGCAGACAGGAGTACTCCCCTATGTAACTTTGATGTCAGACAGTGGCAGCTCATGCGTGACACTTGCCGTTTGCTGAGGCCATTTGAAGAGGCCACTTTATTTGTCAGTCGCCAGGACTACGGGATGAATAATGTCATTCCACTGCTTCATGTCCTGGAACAGATGCTGAAAAATCTGCCCGAAAAATCGGGCAGAGGACTGGAGACATGGCGACTACATCTCGCGGCCACATGAGTCCGGTGTGGACTGAACTGGAGGAGGAGGAGGACATTGGAGCACAAGCATTGTCTGGTGAAATGACTGGTTTTTCTACCCACGTGACAGGAGAGGAGGAGCAGCTGGAGGAGGTAGATGGAGATGAGGAAGACGAGGCAGATGACCTGCAAGCACCGTGGCAGTATACAGTGGAGATGGAGGCAGGGAGCCCCTCGGAGTCACTTGTGCAGATGGCCCGCAGCATGCTGATTTGCCTGGCTAGTGACAGTCGAATAGTCACCATCCGGCAGAGGGATGACTTCTGGCTCTCCACCCTATTGGACCCTCGCTACCGGTCCAAAATGGGAGCCTTTTTCCCAGCTACTAAGAGGGAGGACAAACTCAAATACTATAGAGAAATCCTCCGTAGTCAGTTGGCCGCTGCCTATGTGCGGCATCGTCCATCCTCTGTCAGGTCTGACCGGGGGGTTCCTCAGTGCTCACGCAGGGCCGCCGATACGGGGGTACAACCAGTACTCCCATACCGGGCCTGGCCAGACTGTGAGGCAAGGGGGGGGCCCGCCGCCGGCGCCAGGCTCCGCGCTATTGGAAGGGAGAGCAGACCACAGGCCTGCTCTCCCTACCATATCAATCAGCTAGAGTGTCAGAGGGGGCCTGGGGGGAGGGGATGCCACGCTGCTGTGCACTTACAGTGTCACTTACTTCAGTGTGCAGGCAGCCTCCTGTGCACAGAGCAGTCGGCCCCTTCCCCTCTGGCTGCCGGCAGAGCAGTGACGCTCACGCCCACGGCCAGAGGGAGCAGGGGGAGGGACCGACTGCTCCGTGCACAGGGGCTGCCTGCACGCTGAAGTAAGTGACACTGAACAGATGTAAAGTTATTATGTGCATCTCAACCTGCACCACAGCCCCCTATTTCCACCACAGGGATGCAAGGCCGCTCGGGACCCTGGCAGTTGTGGGGCCGCTCTCGGGGCCCCTGGCATTCGTGGGGCCGCACTCGGGGCCCCTGGCATTCGTGGGGCCGCACTCGGGGCCCCTGGCATTTGTGGGGCCACTCTCGGGGCCCCTGGCATTCATGGGTCCGCACTCGGGGCCCCTGGCAATCATGGGGCCGCACTCGGGGCCCCTGCCATTTGTGGGGCTGCTCTCGGGGCCCCTGGCATACGTGGGGCCTCACTCAGTGCCCCTGGCATTCGTGGGGTCGCACTCGGGGCCCCTGGCATTCGTGGGGTCGCACTCGGGGCCCCTGGCATTCGTGGGGTCGCACTCGGGGCCAATGGCATTTGTGGGGCCGCCCTCGGGGCCCCTGGCATTTGTGGTCCCCACTTGGGGCCCCTAAGATTTGTGGGGTGTTGAGCAGGGCCCCACAAATCTTATGTTGATCAGGGCCCTGCACGGGCTGCTCAAGCCCCCTGGGATTTGTTGGGCCCCTCAACAGACCTGTGGGGAGAGGAGGCCCTTGAATGGGCCCCACACAGCGTGGGAAGGTAGGGAAACTTGAGTGGGGCCCTACTCAATTTTCTTCCATGTGGGGCCCCACTCAAGTTCTCCCTCTACCAACAGGTGGGCCTAATACCTGGCTACCTACCTACGCGGGCCCACTATCTACCTACCTACAGGGGACCCTATAAAATTAACGACCAGTGCACCAAAGGGGTAATTATTACAATTTGGGGCACTATGGATGGGGAGTTTGTACATGGTGGGGCACCGGTGGGATTATGATAAAGTGACGAGTGTCAGGTGTTTGTGTTGTAAATTCTGCAGGGACGAGTCATGGCCGGGAGAAGTCCTCATGGTGGCCAGGACCGGATGGAGAAGGATGGGAAAGAAAGCGACTTATCAGATGTCACCTGTGAGTCACTAACTGTAACTGCACTGTATTAACTTATATCTGCCACATGTATGAAAACTGTCTAGATGTAGGACTTTCTTTGTTGCCCACAGCAACCAATCAGGGCTCATAACAACCAATCAGAGTGCCCCTTTCATTTCATATGGTGCTCTGAAAAAATGAAAGGGGCACTCTGATTGGTTGCTATGGGCTCTGATTGGTTGCTATGGGCAACAAAGTGAGATTTAGACCTAGACTGTTTTCATGCATTTCCCCCTATATGGTCACTGTATGGTGGTAATATTGGTGTTATTGTATTGGATTATATTCAGTAACAGTATTGTGGCATTATTCTGCATCTTTATGGTGGAGTTATGTGGTGAAGTTGCGGTATTACTTCATCTTTGTATATAGGTGTTATTGGTAATATCGGCCTTAGTATACTGGTTTAGTCAGTAACATTATAGTGGTATAAGTCACCATATGTAGTGATATATGGCGGTATTATTTAGTCTTTTGTTTGGTTTTATTGGTCTTGGTATACTGGTTTAGTCAGTAACATTATAGTGGTATAAGTCACCATATGTAGTGATATATGGCGGTATTATTTAGTCTTTTGTTTGGTTTTATTGGTCTTGGTATGCTGGTTTGGTCAGTAACATTATAGTGGTGACGTGGTGATCATGCAGTGGTATTTGCTGGCCCTTGTATACATATTGATCCACAAAATATAAACTGTATGTTGTAAAATTCAAAAAGAACTAAATCCAAAAACAATGGCGCAATTGCATTTTTTTTTTCTGGGGTTGAGTAACAGGGGTTATTGGGTGGGGATGGCTGGGGGCGGGTTTTATTGGGGCGGGGTTGACAGGGGGCCCAGGCGCTTTAGCTGTAGGGGGCCCTGAAATTTCTGATGGCGGCCCTGCGCTCACGTACCACTGCCGCAGCTGCTGTGGGAAGGTGGGGGGTTGGAACAGTACCAGCTCCATCAGCAGCAACCTAAGTCTGGAGTCGCTGATGAGCAGCTTCCTTCACTCGCCTAGTGAGGAGGGCACTCGCCAGCAGCAGCAGCAGGACCTGGAGAAGACCCTGAACCAACAGCTGGTGGCCTACTTGGGCAGCACTCTGCCACTCTAGTTAGAAGATCCGCTGGACTACTGGGCAGCCAAACTGGATGTGTGGCCGCAACTTGCCGAGTTTGCAGTGGAGAAGCTGTCCTGCCCGGCCAGTAGTGTGGCATCAGAGCGGGTGTTCAGTGCGGCGGGGGGCCATCGTTACACCAAGGAGAACCCGCTTGTCCACGGGAAATGTGGAACGACTGACCTTTGTCAAGATGAATCAGGCGTGGATCGGCCAGGATTTCCACACACCAATGCCTTAGGCGTCAGACTACATCAGCCATGATGCCTCACCCAAACTGTGAGAAATGAGTCTGGGTTCAAACTACCTGCCTCAGCAACTATTCTGATGCCGCCACCCGTCTGATGCCACACATCTGCTGACAGTTTCTCCATCTGCCACCAACCATCTTTACCAGGGACTGGTATTGCCACCAAGCTCCACACTCTATCATTGTGCCACTCTATGACCTCATGCTGCTGCTGCTGTTGCTGGTGCCGTGACATCCACTCTCTGTCATTGTGCCACTCTCTGACCTCATGCTGCTGCTGTTGATGACATCATCTCCACACTCTGTGGCCTACTCCTGTTTTTGCCACCTCCAGAATGTCATTGTGCCACTGTCTGACCTCATGCTGCTGCTGTGGCTGCTGTCGTGCCCTCCACACTCTGTCATTGTGCCACTGACTGACCTCATGCTGCTGCTGTTGCTCCTGCCGTGCCCTCCACACTCTGTCATTGTGCCACTCTGTGGCCTACTCCTGTTTTTGCCACCTCCAGAATGTCATTGTGCCACTGCCTGACCTCATGCTGCTGCTGTTGCTCCTGCCGTGACCTCCAAACTCTGTCATTGTGCCACTCTGTGGCCTACTCCTGTTTTTGCCACCTCCAGAATGTCATTGTGCCACTCCCTGACCTCATGCTGCTGCTGTTGCTCCTGCCGTGACCTCCAAACTCTGTCATTGTGCCACTCTGTGGCCTACTCCTGTTTTTGCCACCTCCAGAATGTCATTGTGCCACTGTCTGACCTCATGCTGCTGCTGTGGCTCCTGCCGTGACCTCCACACTGTGTCATTGTGCCACTCTGTGGCCTACTCCTGTTTTTGCCACCTCCAGAATGTCATTGTGCCACTCTCTGACCTCATGCTGCTGTGGCTGCTGCCGTCACCTCCACACTCTGTCACTGATGTTGCCACCTGAGCTCTCAGCTTGTTTTTTTCCAGCTTTCTCTGGCATGACTTTATCAGGCTACATTCCCGCTTCAGTTTTTTGGTCAGTTTTGCCCTCTTAAGTGCCCAGAGAATTTTATAGTGAAGCGATTCTAATAGCGGCGGCAGTCATGTGCGTGTCATACTAAAATACAACATTGTATGAAGACCAAACCAAGCTCCCTCTGCATATTTAAGCATGGCACAACGTTCTACAGCACCCTGCAGGCTCTGTGCAGCCTGGAAATAGCTGCTTTTTAATGCGATTCGTCCCAAAGTAATTCAGATCCAAATGAATTTTGTTGGAGAATTCGGCGAAGTCGGCGAACCGAATTTTTGAGAAATTCGCCCATCTCTAGTGGGCATCTGTACAGATGGTGAATGTTCTGCTCTTAAAGCCAACCAAAATCTGGTTAGATAGACTGTTGTGACACTTTTAGGCTATGTTCACATGGCTTATTTGGGGGCGCATTTCGCCACGTATTTCGACGCGTATTGCGCTTAATACACGGTGAAATGTTCCCCCTCAATTACGGTAATCCATAGCTCTTCTAGAGAACTATGGATTACGCCTCCTCCCCCTGCGCGTACAAAACGATCGTATTGTACGCGCGGGGAGATAACTGACACGTCTATGGGCGACCGCCCCCCCCCCCCCCCCCCCGCACCTCTGGAGTATGCGCTGATCAGAACGAGCTCCCGAAACACACGATGTATTGCGGCACGTACTGTACGCGCTGCAATATATCGTGTGAACATATCCTTAATGCATAGTTGCCAACCCTCCCATTTTGGGAGGTGTGGTTCTTTAAATGAGGGGGTTCTTTAAATGAATATGGAGCCTGAGTAGCATTAGAACGCTGCGTCGGCACCACCTGGGCTGTTCTTAAAGGCGGGCAAGGCGGGCACCGCTCGCCAGAGGGGGCCACCGCCCGTCTCACCCGCCCAGCGATTCTCACTGACTCAGTGTGGCTGCACGGAGCCAATCAGCAGCTGCTCGTACAGGGAGGAGGCAGTAGGGATCGTTCCCCTCCTGCCTTCTCCCCTGTATGTATAGCGACACCTCAGTGTCGCAGGGGGTGTGACGCATGGATGTACTCACTCCCCCTGCGACGCTGAGTCTCTTCAGTTGGCAGATTCTGCCAGCCTAAGAGATCTCCAGAGCTGCAGGGAACCAGATGAGGTAAGTAGATTTTAATATTTTATTAGCTATAGGGGCACTACCTGGATAAAGGGGGCACTAGCTGGCTAATGGGGGCATCAGCCTGGCTAATGGGGGCATCTGCCTGACTAATGAGGGCATCTACCTGGCTAATGGGGGCACTGCCTGGCTAATGGGGGTATCTGCCTGGCTATTGGGGGCACTGCCTGGCTACAGGGGGCATCGTCTGGATAAAGGGAGCATCTATCTGGATAAAGGGGGCATCTACCTGGATAAAGGGGGCATCTGCCTGGCTAAAGGGGGCATCTGCCTGGCTAAGGGGGGGCACTGCCTGGCTATTGGGGGCATCTACCTGAGTAAAGGGGGCATCTCCCTGGCAAATGGGGGCACTACATATATATATATATATATATATTATATATATTATATATATTATATTATATATATATATCAGTTGAGGTTTTGAATAAAGGCTTAGATAACTACCTGAAACTAAAAAATATTAAAGGGGTTGTCTCATCTCAAAGTTTCATAGGGTGCATGAATAAAATAATGCTGCTTTGCTCTGTCACTTCCTGGTCAAGCTGTCTGTAATTAGCATATGAGCTCAGTGTATTCAGACTTCTCAGTTTATTAGTCTAGATTAAATTAATTACCTTCTCTGAGGTCCAGAGAAGCTTCTGTGCTAATTTAAACAGTAGTAATTACTGCCTTTTGTCTGAAAGATCAGATAACACAGAAGCTCTAACACTGCTGGCCCCTACCTGTGTGATGACTTCACTCCCTGCTATCAGATAGAACAAACAGCAGGGGAGAAGGAGTACACAGGTCGGAAAACTAGAAAGCCCTCAGAAGGTGATAAAATCATTTGTAGCTCCTTAACAAAAAAGATGAACAAAACAATATGTTTGGAAAATGTCTTCATTTAGTGATCCCTACATTTTGAAAGCTATTCTTTGTATTCTTTGTAGTGAGACAACCTCTTTTATGCTTGTGCAGCCATGTACAATTCTAGATCCAGTCTGATGACAATTTTGGAAGCAGGAATTAAATATTCATTTAGGGCAGACTGTTTTTTGTCTTATGGGATCCAAGTCTTCATCAGTAGAGGAAACTAAGATTAAAAATCTCCTATCCCCCTCACTTCAGCCACATTTTGTAAAACCTCAGTATAAGTGAAGTGCATGCAGTAACAGGTGGTCTAATAGCGCCTCTCTACAGTACAGTGCGGTATTACATGTCCTGTACTGCTCGTACATGTATTAGTGAGGTGCAGGCAGTGACTGGCGGTCTAGTAGCTCCTCTCTACAGTACAGTGCAGTACTACATGTCCTGTACTGCCCTTACATGTATTAGTGAGGTGCTGACAGCGATTGGCGGTCTAGTAGCGCCTCTCTACAGTACAGTGCAGTACTACATGGCCTGTACAGCTCTTGTGCCAGGATGAGCACAAGAGCTGCTCATGTGCCAGGATGAGTTCCCCATTGTTTAGTTTTCCCTGGTACATTGTGTATAAAGTCCATGACCCATAGAAGCTCCTGTCCTCATCATAGAAAGTGATTTCCAGCTTCCAGCAGCTCTTTCTGATGTTGTATGGAAGAATATGCTTTATCTGTATTAGTATCTGCTGAGTTTTCCTTAATCTACATTTTGTAATATGTTGATGACATTTGGAACCAATTACCAGTTTTCCATAGAGTTATGCTTTCAACATACAATGGTTATCCAAATAAATATTGTATGTTGAGGGACCACTATGTGATATATATTGAAATTATATTGAAATTAACCTTTACATTGATAAAAATGTATTTTTTCTTTCATTTTGAAATGATTGGTTCAACAAAGCATTTGAATGAAACATCATTAAAAGAAAAACTCTGGCAGTCATTAATTCTCCCTCTAGTTTCAGCAACATGTTCTACCCAATATTCTCCCATCCAGAAGAGGAGGTGAGCTACCAATATATGCCAGTCACTATTAACTTCCAGGTGACTCTATTTTCTCCAGTGGCTGCCATACCTCTGTTTGAAGGGAGAGCCACTGCTGCTCTCATCTAAAGGCAGAACATTCCTAGAAATACATTCCCCTCACCGACCCAAATATCCACATGCCTGGAGCTGTAGAGATGCACTTGTAGATCAATGTATAGCAGAAACGTTCCAGCGTCAGGTTAAAATAACTTTTTGATTGCATTCTCTGTAGATCACAGGCAGAACATTCCTACAGGCACTTCACAAAGAAGTTCTGAAGCAGCTGTGTACCATAACTTATAATAATAGAAAAGGTATACCCCCGATATATAGGTCTAGTGCATTGCCCCTGAGAGAGAAGTAGTCATGGAACCTGCTAGGGTCAGGATTTTTATTTCCAACAGGATAATAAGGCACGTCTGGGGTGTTTGACAAACATGTAAGTGCCTGTAGGCTGCTAACACCATACACGTTTCATACGGCGCCGTAACATGAGTGCCAATAACCAGGAGCTTCTGTGGGTTTTAGCAGCAGGTTTGTGTGGGATGAAAGTCTTGGCAGCTGAGATGAATTCATTCTCCAAGGCAGGCTAACAAAGGTTCACAGCGAGCGAGCTCTTTCCTACCTGCTGTTTATAAACCTATATGCAATTCTGCAAGTGCACCTTACAGACGTCCCCGTGTGTCAACCTTCTCTGTATAAGTATGACTAACCACAGTACATAGGTTAGCATATATATAAGTTATCAGCAGGTGATCTGTGGACTTCTGAGTAAAATAATATAAAGCTTCATTGTTGAATTGTATTTTTCCTACTGGTTTAAAAACAATAGAAGTCGAGAGAACTTCCAGGACTGAAGTGATACATAGGCTAAACAGCCAGATATGAGGTTCAAAGGGGGTGTAGCTTTGTACAACAATGTATATATATGCATATATATATATATATACTGTATATATCATTAATTCTGCAGAAATCTTGGTGACAACCTCCTATAGCACGTGTCAAACTTAAAGGGGTTTTCTCTCTACAAAGAATAGCTTTCAAAATGTAGGGAACACTAAATGAAAATGTTTTCCAAATATATTGCTTTGTTCATCTTTTTTTGTTAAGGAGCTAAAAATGATTTTATCACCTTCTGAGGGCTTTTTAGTTTCCCAAGTGACTGACCTGTGTACTCCTTCTCCCCTGCTGTCTGTTCTATCTGATAGCAGGGAGTGACATCATCACACAGGTCCCAGCAGGCAGTGAGAGCTTGTGTGTTATCTGATCTCTAAGACAAAAGACAGTAATTACTCTACTGTTTACATTAGCTCAGCAGCTTCTCCTGTCCTGATAGAAGGTAATTTAGCTAATCTAGACTAATAAACATAATAGACAGTGAAGTCTGAATACACAGCGCTCATATGCTAATTACAAACAGCATGACAAGGAAGAGACAGAGCTAGGCAGCATTATTTCATTCATGCATCCTATGGGACTTGCAGATGAGACAACCCCTTTAATTTCAAGGAGCAGTACATTTGAAAGGGTTTAAATATGTAACATAAGACCATAAGAAGCTGGTACGGCGGAAGAGAGAACCCTGCCTGTGAGGACTCACAACCTACAAGTAAACCCTCACACCGACCAATTTATTTTTTCCTCTCTTCAAGGAGAGATTTTTCCCCTTTCAAGAGGGTTATTGTAAGGAGTAGACTGTCCAGAATAGATGGGTTTCAGGTCACTTTTGATGGCTTTAAATATAAAGAGTAGTCTGGTGTGTTAGGGTAGTGGGTTCCAGAACATGAGGGATGCATGGGAGTGGGTATGTGAGGAGCTGACAAGAGAAGAGCAGAGAAGATTCTGTGAAGATCGGAGATTATGTGAGGGAAGGTATCAGGAGATGTATGGTGGGGACAGGTTATGAAGAGCCTTGTGTGTCCTGGTTAATGGTTGGAACTGAATTTGCTGGGCAATGGCAAGCTAGTGAAGGGACTGGGAGTGGGGCGAGGAGAGAGGTGGATCAACTGAGCTGCAGAGTTGATGATGGATTGAAGGGAAGCAATTATATTACATAAGAGGCCACGAAGAAAGATGTTGCAGTAGACCAGTCAGAAAATGAAAAGGGCATGTACTAGCATTTTTCTAGAGTCACAGTTAAAAATAGAGCAGAGTCAAGAATTTGTTTTCAGGTGGAGGCGGCAGGTGGTGGTAAGGGTTTACATGTGTAGTTTGAAGTACAGGGCAGAGTCTAAGGGGCCGTTCACACGGCTTATTTCGCCGCGGATTGGCGCCGTACCGTGCGCCGGATTTTCCCTGCAGTACGGCGCCAATCCATCGCAGTAATTACGGTAATCCACCGTTCTCCTAGAGAGAACAGTGGATTCCGTCACTCCTCCCCACTCGGCGAATCCGCCGGGCGGGGAGAAAGTCACTTACACATTATCCAGGCGCAATACGCGCCGTGGATAATGCAAGTCTATGGGGCCGCGCCCCCGCCCCCGCACCCGCCCCTTATTCAAGCCAGAATTGCGAGCGCAATCCGGCTCGCAATTATGGCTTGAATAAGCCGTGTGAACACGGCCTAAGGTTAGCTCTAGGGTGCAGATTTGCAGGACTGGCAAAGCATGGAGCCATTGTAGAGAGATGGAGGAAAGGTGCTAAAAGTAGGAAGAGAAGTAAGAGGATACAGAAAATACATTCTGGGATCTTGGGAAGCAGACAGTTAACATGCAGGTAAATCTGAGTGTTGTCAGTGTAGAAAATACAGCACAGCTCCTGAAATGAGACTAAGGCCGTGTTCACACGGCCTATTCCCGACGGATTTGTGCGCTCACAAATCCATCATGAATAAGGGGCGGGAGGGGGGCGGAGCGCGGCGGGGGCGCCGCTACCCGGCCCCATAGACAATGCATTATCTACGGCGCGTACGCGCCGTAAATAATGTGCATGTCACTTTCTCCCCCCGCGGCAAAATAAGTCGTGTGAACGAGGCCTAAGTGGGGCTTTTTACTTTCACCATGCGAGAGCTACACCAAGACTAACACAGCTGGAGCGGGCATATGCTTCTGGGATCTCAAGGGTAACAAGTTCTAGAGAGCACATTGAATACCAGCCAAATGTTGAATACCAATGTTGGAAGGCATTTACTAAATTCCATGAGTTTTGAAGCAGTTGAGTACCAAGGCTTGATTGTATATGGCATGTATTATATGGGCTCTTAAACAGGACCTGTGAGCACTTGTGATCAGTCTTAGGCACAAAACATACTGTCGCTTTAGCCACTAATAAGAATATCTTATTTGTCAGCAAACTTAAAGGGGTTGTCTCACTACAAGGATTTGTATTTTTATGTTAAAGATCTTGCAAAAACAAGTCACTTTTCATTATATGTCCATTAACAGTGTCCTACCTATTCTAAAATATCCACTCTTGTATGGGTCGCATCAGCTCCTCAGGTTTCTATAGCTATAGACATATTTGATCTCTCCTGATAGGCTGTCAACACTGGTTTCTATAGCTACAGACCTGGCTTCTACTGCAGCCTAGTAGAAGCCAGTAAACACGCCCCTTAATTCAAAATGAAACCAAGAAAACAGGACTGAGGTGAGATGAATGAATGTAGTGAGACAACCCCTTTAAACATATAATAAAGATAAGAATGAGAGTGCTTACCACTCCCCTGTTACTTTGATTTATATCCTTTGGTGTATATATGATGCTTATCTAGTGATGGATAAACTAAAACACAAATAGTAATTCTCATCCAAAAAAGGTCAAAAAAGACCATTTTAAATCATACATTGTATATTGAGATTTAAAAACACGCATTTATGTACATAGGGGGACATGTAAGATAGTTGTCTAGGTCTAAGACTCTTCCTGTTGCCTCTAGTAACCAACCAGAGCTACCCTTTAATTTAATATAGTGCTCTGCAAAATAAAAGGGGAGCTCTGATTGCCATGGGCAACAAAGAAAGTCTTACACCTAGACAGTTTTCATACATGTGGCCCATAGTTTCCACTTGTGAGTCTTTACCTCTCAAAATGTTAGGGTATGTTCACATGGCGTTTTTTAAATGCGTGTTTGGATCCGTGTTTCGGACCCAAATATGCATCTACAAGGGGCGTTTATTAAAGATTTCCCCTGACCCACTTCCTGTGGACTGAGAGCAATGAAACGTGGCACAGTTATTAGTCCTACATAATTGCCACCTAGGGGGACACACTTCTCCCCTCTCTTTAAGCAACTGTTAACACCTCGCTTGTACAAGTCGACAGGTTGCTCCAAAAGCCACGTTGTGACTTCGGAGATCAGAGTCTCATCTGGAAAATGCTTGCCCTGCAAAAATAACTTCATTGTTGGAAAGAGGTGGACGTCCGATGGTGCGAGGTCGGGTGAATAAGGGGGATGCGGTAGAACTTCAACGCCACAGGAGCTTCCATTTGGGTAAAGTGAGTTGTGAACTGGCGCATTGTCTTGCAGAAGGCGGACATCTTTGGTGAGCATGCCACATCTCTTGGCTATAATGGCCTCCTGTAATTTCCGCAGCAGTGAAGCATAGCATGCCCCAGTGATCATGGTACCCTTTGCTAGGAAATCCATCAATACTACTCCATGCTGGTCCCAAAATACTGTGAACATGACCTTGCCTGCCAAGGGTTGGGCATGTGCCTTCTTTGGAGGCGGTGAGTCATGATGCTTCCATTGCATCGACTGGACTTTAGTCTCAAGATCATACGGATGGACCCAGCTTTCATCCTGTGTGATCAGTCTGTTCAAAAAGTCCTTCTGGTTTCTATTGCACATAGTCAATAGAGCCTGAGAGAATTCCACTCGTTCCTGCATACGGAAAGGTGTTAACAGCCGGGGAACCCACCAAGTGGATACCTTATGCATGTGAAGATGGACTTAGATGATTTTTTCCATGGACCCCACACTAATCTTCATATTTTGGCCTTGGTGGCAAATGTTTATGGCGACCTCCACTTGCTGGATGGTGTGTTCATCAGTAGCAGAGTGGAGTTGCCCTGGAACTGGAGCTGTTTGCACCGAAGTCCGACCATATTTGAATTGACATTGCAAGTTCTTGATTACATCATATAATGGGGAATCATCACAATAAACCTCTTTCATCTCATCGAACGTCTCCTTTGGTGTGCGGCCTTTCAAGTAAAGGAACTTGATGACTGCTCTGTATTCCACTGGCACCATTATCAAACCTCAAACCATTCAGCACCTGTAAAATCAAGACCGTTATCAGTTCTGAGTTGCAAATTGGCACGTAACCTATAGAGACTTATATCATTACACACGTGCAGTGTCAGCATCCTGTGATAAATAGCAGTGGTCGAGGGGAAATCTTTAATATACGCCCCTCGTATATTAAAGATATATACCGTCTGTCAAACTTTATAATGGACCTCTATGGAAAACCCAAGCAGCAGTCCCCACTGCATGGGTTATCCACTGGGCGGTTCTTTAGACTGCCGGTGGTCCAAAAACATAGAACATGTTCATTCTTCTGGTGGGTTTTCGGGTATAATATGAACAAGTCTATGTGAAGGCGGAGGGCTTTTCTCTGCAAACAGCGTAGAAAAGACGTTCCCCCTTTGGCCGCAAAACAGAGCAAATACTGGTCGGATAATCTGACCAGTATTTGCTGTCTGCCGTGGGGACGAGCCCTAAAGATGTATAAGGGAGACGCTCTGATACTGATACATGTGCAGCCGGAGGAGACTTTTATAGATGAGGAATAAAAGATATGTTTTGGTTTAATACAGGAAAAGAGAAAAAAGACATGCAATGTGCATCAAATTGCCATACGTTGATCTATTTCTTCACAGCCAAAATATTTTCAAAAATGAATATGATGTTCTAAGTATCTTATTTCTCAAACATGATCAGCCCACTGGCCTCTTCATCGACAAAGTGGACAAAAAGCGACCTGAAAACCAAATCCGAAAAACGTTCATAAAACAGAATTTTTTGTCCACTGCCTGTCAAAAGTTTCTGACAAAACAGCCGTTTTTTGGCGCTTTTTGTTTTTTTTTGGTGATTTTTGGTACTTTTGTGTAGAAATGCAGATCATTAGATTTGCTGTGTATTTCTTCAAAAATACACCAACATGTTCCAAAAAACGACCAGCAAATAAAACAAGCATAGAAAATGACGTTCTGTGGAAACTACAGAATGCTTTTACTATACAAGTCTATGGGACCACTTTTCAGTCGTTTTTTCGGCAGTTTTGTAAAACAAAAAACATTGAAAAAAACTGATTTTTTTCTGTGTAGTGGAGACATAGCCTTAGTACTGATTGGAATAACAGAGGAAAGATGTACAAATAATTGTGGTTTCATGAAGAATACCAAAAATGTACTGAAACGGACAGCAGTGATGAAAGGTTCTCTTCAAATACTGTTATTTAGACATTGCAAATTATTTGGGGACTATAGTGGTGGTGTATTTAGTCAACTCTGTATGTCAGTTGTATCTTGATACTATATAGTGGTATGATGGTATTATGTGGGCTGCAATTATGATAAAAAGTGCCTACTTTGCTTGTTGCCTGAGGCCTCCTTTTCTATAAAACTAGCACTACTCTGGACTCTGCTTTAGTTGAGAAAAGAGAAGAAAACATGTAACTCATAATTACTACAAGTTACATAATGAAAAGTAATCACTCAACATTTCATGGAGATTTTAGCTGTGGAAGCTTGTAAATAGAGATTAAAAGGAGAAATGTGTTTTCAAATTCAGTGCATTTTATGTTTTGATTATTTAAAGGGGTTTTTCCACCAAGTAAAATTGATGTGGGAAGCTTGCAAATTAAATAATAAACATTTTCATCATGAATCATTATTATTAAAAATTCTGTACCATTTTTGTTTTAGCTGCTACCTGCTACCATAGTGTACAGCTCGTCTCCAGGGGATATGACCAGGTACAATAGCTCTTCAGTCTTGCCGCACATGCTCAGACATCACCTCTCCTCTCAGGCAGTTACTGTTAGTATCTTCCCTCCCTAGTAATCACACACACTCACTGCTGAGCGAGTGTTCAACCCTAGGTGCTGTCATTTTACTCCTGTCCTCTGTACTTCTTAGTAATTAGTCAAACAGTGCAGATAAATAAAAAAAGACATTTCAATCAGATATGTGCATTAAGAAAAAAAAATCCACATGTTTAGTTCCTGCAGGGCTTTGAACTCCTATGCTGAAAGGCAGAAGTGCAACTACTCATAGCTCTTGTATTTTAGGTTACTTGACTTTCGATAAACAAACCTTTGCCTGACTAGAGACTCAGGAGTGCGCACACTGTGGGGACAGGCATGGCGATGTCAAGCCTGCTGGGTCACATGATATGCATTTCCAACAAATTACACACACCCACTTTGAAAGACACTGAAAGCCGAAGACAGGAAAGCAGGACATAAAAATGCCTTTGTGGTAAAACCCCTTTAATATAATTATCAGCTACATATGAATAAAAATGTCTCCCTATTTCAGCCTCTTTGTAGTAAACCAATGGAACTCTTGGTCAGGAAAAGAATTTGGAACCGAATATACAGATAAGTAAATGTAAGTTATCTAGGTTATTTGCTGGTATTGCAGTTCTTCTCATCAGATACTGGAAAAGTTAACACAATTTCCTGGGGTCACTCATTCAATCCCTTTCCCTATGTCCTTGTGCCTTCTGGTGTAATACTAGGGTTCTTCTACCTGGATCAAAAAGCTTAAAAGGTATTACACCAGAAGGCACAAGGACATAGGTAAAGGGATTGTCTACACATTGCGTATTAGGTTATGTTCACACTGCGTAAATGCAGGGCGTGTTTTGGTGCATAATTGCGCTGCAATACGCCCGAAATATGTTTTTTTCTAATCCAGATCAAAAAGTCAGGGTACAGTGCAGCTCTAGCTCTGCTGGACCACTGTTGTCCCTTGAAATGAATGGATGTCTGTTAATTTCAAGGAAAAGATAAACATTTTGGACCTTTTTTTAAGACTAAAGCACCAAGAGCTGATTCTAGGGACTACATTTTCTTGCATACTTCATAAGAAGTGCAAAAATGAATTTATCCATCTTATTCAACAATAAGATCTAAAATGTGTTGTTTTCTCAATGGATGGAACCAACTGGCAAAAACAGCTTCCAAACTGGAAGAGGTCCCATAACCACTTACAAGAAGGGGTGTAACTATAGCTGTAGCTGCTCTATGGGGCTAGGAGGTTAAGGGGGCCTACTTAGGGACAAAAAGAATGTACCTTGTTGTCAAGACATGGGTAGCTTTTGCTATCTAGCATTACTATGCAAGTGCTCTGAAATATGGCGCTTTTATGTGTCTGAATAATTTCTTCTGGTGTGGCTAAGAAATCCAGCCTAGAGGCTCTTTTGGCAGAGATCAGGCCAGACGTCAATGTAACTTATACTAAGAGAATCAATATAAAATTCTTATGTGGTGGAACCATACGCCAGCTCTACTCCGCAAACTGAACCCGGGTATACCAGACCAGTGCTGGAGATGTGGGTCGAATCGAGCAAACATACTCCATATCTTCTGGGAATGTACACAGATAGGGAACTTCTGGAAGGAGGTTAGAGCATTGGTGAAAGATGTCACTGGAATTAAGCTATCTATGACTTCGCTATGTTTTTTGTTGAATATTCATATCCCTCAGGTTAGGAAGACTACCTTGCGTATAATCATACACATATTAATGGCAGCAAGATGCCTGATCTCCACATTCTGGAAGCGTACGAACGCTCCTACTTTAGATGACCTGTTTCATAGGCTTAAAGACGTAAGACTAATGGAACAACTTACTGCCTCCCTGAACAACAATATGGATAACTTTGTGGAGACATGGGCCCTTTGGGACGCTTATGTGAACACCCAAAGATCATGATGTAGTACCAAGGTGATACGAGACCCGACTTGAAACTACCGTGTTCCCTGATTCGAATGTGCGTGCCTACTGGAAATAATAATACTCCCCCTACCCTTTTGTATCGTGTCTGTTGTTCAAGTGTAGTTAAATTGTTATATTGTTGTGACCGTTCCAGGCGATTGTGTTTGTGACTTATTAAGAATAGCGATTGGAGTTTGATCTTGCATAATTTTGAACAATTCAAATGATCGAAATTTTCTATTGTTAAATATCTTTATTTTTCTTCTTTGCACTTGCAAGGTTATTGTTTACAGCAACTATGATGACATTGATGATTATTGTAATACTCTGTTACCATATTTTTCTTGAAATGCCAATAAAACACAGTTAAATACATCTATACAGAATATGTGACATATGAACATGTGCATATGTAACTTTCTTGCTATCATTGCACACACAGGACATACTGTATTAACAATAAGGGCGACATGTATGAATGGGGCTGCGGCATTTTTCTGGCATGCTTTGAGCCAAACAAACGGTTGTAGCCCTGTTCTATAGACGTATGAGCCTTCATATGCCAAAACTTGCTGCAATATGCGCCAGACATGACACTTTTGAATACGCCAAAGATGCGGGTTTGTGTTGCACTAGTTTCAAAACAGCATGGCTGAGACTTCTTTTGGTGTAGAACGGGACACATTTATGAAGTGCTGTGAGACACTTTCATACATACTGTTGGATTGTATACTATGAAAACAGAGGTAGAACTGGCGATTCGGCGCCAGATTCATACATGTCCCTTATAAGTTATTTGTGAATCAACTTATTGGGACAAGTCATTGGCTGGAAAGTCTTGTAACGAGTAGCGCCGCAGCCTACATTTCGGGCTGCGGGCGCACTCGCTCCCACAGGCGCAGTCACTTACCCGCCTCGCTCCTTAGGGCGCGCAGGCTCTCTCAAATTTATAGAGCCAGCGCGCCAGTAATTGGTTATTGCCGGCCACTGACCCTATATAATGGCTCCACCTTCTTGATGCACTTGCCGGATCCATAGTGCCCATACCCTAGGCGAGGAAGCCTTCCAGTGTTCCGGTTTGCCATTTCTGTGTGCCAGTTCCGTCAGCTTACGTTCTTCGACCACAATTCCTCGCCAGCTGCCCTGACCTTCTGGCTCGTCCCCGACTACAAGTTTGTCTACCGTTTCCGTACTGCGTTGCACCTCGGCTACCACCGCAAGCAAGTCGCATCTGGGGTAGCGACCTTGTGGAATCCCGCTGCGGCAAGTCCATCCCGCTTTGCGGCGGGCTCTGGTGAATACCAGGACCCACTTAGACCCCGCCCCCTGGTGCGGCCGGTGACCCAGCTGATCCACTACCCCAGTTCGTTACAAGTCACCTCCCAATGGAGGTTTCATTGGTTGGCCTTTTGTGGTGCATAATTTCCACAGAACTGGAGAAGGATTCTTTGGAGGCCCAGACCCATCTTGCACCCCATAGGTATGTCTGGGGACACAATGCAGAATCTGCAACAGAGTCAAGCACCCACTAGGTGTTATTTTTAATATTAGTATGGCGACATGACCTCAGCATCTGCTATAACTATGCCTCTGCTGTACCCCACAACCATAAAAAACAAAGCAAAAGCACTATGACATTGTCAATGCATTCAATTTTTATCTGTGAGTCTGGTGTGTTGTGTGTTTGCACAGCATTGTAGCCATGACGTTTATTTCACATGTTTTGTAGGTGCTGCCCATTTTTGCCTTTTTTGGATTATAAGCCTATAGGACTGGCTGCCTCCATTTTAGTCTTGCACTCCATCCATTCATGCCATTTTTAATTAAAACAAACTGTAGGTGGGAACTTTACGTTCTGAAAGGTATTTTAGCCTGAAAAGGTAGAAATAGAGGTGAGATTGTGTAGGATAGATCTTCATCTGAACTGAGGCCACTTTGCTGTTGGTGAATGGGCCTTCACAGCTTGATCAAAATGTACACTAAGAGCCTAAGATTTAGTTGACAATAATAATAATCTTTATTTATGTAGCCCCAACATATTCTGTAGCCCTGTACCAAGTAAAAGGTATAAGAACAGACAAAAAACAAACATTACACAGTAAAAACGACAAAGAGATCAGACACAAGGTGTGAGGGCTGCTCACAAAAGCTTATAATCTATGATTGTGTAGGGGTGAGACAAAAGGTGAAAAATGCCTGGTTTACACAAAGGTCCAGCCTTGTTTCTTAAATACAGGGCAGAATATTTAAAAAATATATTTTTGCTAGCATTTACTATAGCATTAAAGGGGTTGTCTCACTACAAGGATTGCTTTTTATGTTAAAGAACTTGCAAAAACAAGTCACTTTGTAATATATGTCCATTAAGAGTTGTCAAGGTCATAAAGCGACAATGGATCTCCTGTTCCCACTCCGGTACTCCAAATCAGTTTTAAGTCACGGCCGGGCCCAAAGAAAAAAAGAGTCAGACGCGTTGTTCTGGTTTCCAAATTTACCCAATGCACTCCTACTTTATTCAGCGAGGCACACTTTGGTTATATGGGGATGCGGGGGGGGGGGGGAGCCGGCGCAGGGGGGACAGGTCCATAGGGAGGGGATTGAGCACAAATTTCTCTTTGGTTAAAAGTAGTTGAAAGGCAGATGAAGGGTTTTGGTTTGTATAGTCAGTGCTTTTTGGGGGGACATGTAGTCAAAACTCAGCGTTTGGGTTGGCAGGATATATAAATGGAATCCCCCGGCCATTTTAAATTCCCCAAAATTTCTGCACAATCATTTTTCCTCAAATGGATACCCTTTTTTATGGTCTTATAAGGGGGAAAGCTTGGTATTTTCTTATAAACAAACTTTAGCTTTTTAAAAACCACACATGTACACATTTAGCTTTAAAACCCTAAACTTTCCCCCCCTAAAATGCCAGGTTTTCCCCTTATATTTAAAACCTTTTAATTTACATGATTTAGCCTGTGGAGCTGCTCAATCGGGGGGGAGGGGGTTTGGGGATTTTTCTGGGGGATTGGCAGAGAGCCATTTTATCAAGCAATTTCCCGTCCTTTCCTCTCACAAACCTACCTTTCGTGTGAGGGTTCCCCCGGGTTTTTAACCCAAAATTAATTGATTCATTTTGTTTTTTGGGCCCTTTTTCCTTTATTTGATAGGGGGGAAATGTCTCTATCTTTTTAGCTTTCAGAGGGTTCCTTTTCCCTTGCATTAAAAACCCAACCACCCGGTTCCTCCAGAGGCTTTTTTTGGCTGGAGTTTTTTTTAAAAAGGGGGGGGACAAAACCCAGCAAAGAAAAACAGAAAAACCCACCAAAAATTAACCAGTAGAATTTTTTCCCAAATTTGTTGAAACCCAAATTGTTTTCCCACCCTAAAAGTCCAATCGTCAACCAATTAGCCCAGGAATTTAATTCCACTCCTAAATTTCTTCTTAAGTTCTTTCGTTTAATTTTCCTGATTTTCCCCAGAGAAACCGGAAATTTTTCCCCCAATTACCCTGTGTTGTCGGGATGTAAGTAAAGCTTTCCTCTCTCCCATACCAAACCCACCTTTCTGGGCCCAAAAACCCTTTGTCTTTTGCCTTTTCGGTTCTGCGGGGGTCATTTGGTATGGGGGGCCTAGTCCTCTTTAGAAACCTTGGAATCCTTCTTGCTGTAATTGACAAAACCTCTGTTGGTTAAAAATAAATAAAATTTTAACCAATTCCCATTTTTTTTTGGTTTTGGGGCCCCTGTGGAATAGGGGGCCCCCCTTTGCTGCTACCCCTGGTCGGGGCTTTAAACGGGTTTCTGGGACCCCCCTGGGGCCCCCTAGGGGGCCAATTTTCCAATTTTAAGCTTTGGGAGTCCCCATCGAGCAAAGTTTGGATTTTTTCTCCTTTTCCTTCGGGAAGGGTCGCTTTGGGGGAGGGCCCCATGGGACGGCTCTAAAAGGCATGGACAATTTAAAACCAGCGTAAATTGACCTTTCCACTGGGGGTGGAAAATCTGCTTCTTAAATTCGGCCCAAATTCCACACAACCGGAAGCCCAATTAGCAAGATCCCTGTGTAAATTAAAGAGTTCACCTGAGGTTAGATTCTCCTGAAAAAAAATCCTTCTGGGGAAGTTTCCAAGAGGGTTTTTGGTTGTTTATCATTGGGGGGGAAAAGCAAGTGAAATTTGCCGGGTAATACCTTCCCCTTTTTCCGGGAAGGGCGTACCTTGGGTTTAAAAGGGTTTAAAAAGGGGGTTTTTTAAAATCTTCCCCACCCTATCTTATTTTGTTCCTTTTGAAAGTTTGAAAAAACACAGTCTGCATTGTTTGATCCACTATGGGGTTTTATGGGGGGGTTTTCCCATGTGGGGTTTGGGCTCCAGCAAAAACCCGACACCCAAAACAGTCGATTGTGGGCCTTAATAGTGTTTTTTTGCCCCATTCTAAAAAAAAAGATTCTTTTTTTGGGGGGATGTCGGGTGTTCGATGGGGGAAGAAAATTTTCCCCATCAAAATTTTGGGGGTTTGGGGACTACATCTGCTACAGCTTGTTGGAGATCTCCCTTTCCGTTGGGGGGGCAGTGGGGGTCGCTTTTGGTTTGGGTTTTCCCTTTTAAACATCTTTAAGTTCTAAAAGGGCCTAAGGGGGGAGTTGGGGAAATCCGTCATAGGCTTCCCGGACATATTTTCCCAGGTCTCCCTAAAAACGGGTTCTGGGATTTTTAAAAAAGAGGGGTAACATTTTTGGGGGAAATAACCTTTCCCCCAGCGTTGTTTTGGGGGCCCCCTGGGACAGTGTAAACCCCCCCGGACAAACAGGGACCCCCAAATTTTTGCCCTTTCGGTCCCCCCCTTCTTTGGGCTTATACCCCCCAAAAAAAAATCCCCCCCCCAATTCCCTTTTCCCTACTGGGACCAGTAGGGGAATTTTAAATTCCCAGGAGGGTCACACACAAATGGCTGTCCCCGATTGAGGTTTCCCCTTTTTTAAAACTGGCCCCACCCTTACAAACGGACCCCCGAGGCAAAATATCCCACTAATAAAATGAAAAAGTCTGAACCGTTTGGCTTGGGTTTCCCCCCAAAAAAAGGTGTCCCTCTTACTCCCTCCCGGGAATCCCACAAAAACAGCAAGGATATACAAGAGCATCTTTAGTGGGGGGGGTCCCTTTTTCAGTGAGAGGCGGGGGACCCAAGTTGGCTTTCCTTCTAGTTTGCCCGCAGTGGGGGGTGAAAAAAACCCACTGTGAATGGCCCTTAAATTCCCGGGTTCTAGGAAAAATTCTTTGATGTCCCCTTTTCACATACACTGATCTCCTGGTTTGAAGTCTTTGTCCCAATTTAAACCTGTAGATTCTGGAAGAAAAGCAAAAAACTGCTGCATGCTTTTAAGTAACTTTTTTGGAAACAATTCAATACAAATTAAACCCAGTTTTATCGTACTCTCACTCAACTCCTGCCCCAAATTTTTCAAAAAATTGGGGGGGGGTTTTACCCAAAACGGGAATTTTCAAAGGGGGTCGGCCATTTTTTTTCCCTGTGGGGGGGTGGGGGTTTTGTTTATGGACAGAAAAAATTGGGGAAAAAGGGTTCTGCCCAAGGAAAGGGGGAATTTCACTGGTCATTTTCAAGAGTTTGTTTCTTCAGGTCCCTTTCATTCTCTCTACCTTCGCAGACCCTTTGGGGGATGGTACGGAATGGGGGAGGCCCAAATCTTCCCCCTAAACATTTTCCCAAAAATTTCGGAAAACGGGAAAGGGAAGAAATGCTAAAAACCCTGGTCGGGACTCGATCACCTGGGGGTTTTCCAAATCGAAAGCTATTTTCAGAAAATCAACTTTTTTTGCCGTTACTTTGGATTTTCTTGTTGGTAAACTTGGTTTTTGCTTTGGCCTCCTGAAAAAAATGTCCACGGGCCACTAAGCATTTTGTATTTTCCACTTTTTTGGCCCTCTGGATGTGGCCCAACTTGGATCCTTTGGAAGGGATATTTGGTTTCCCCCCCAAGTGGGGGGAATTTTGGGGGGAAAAAACTTTTGGGGGGGGCTTTTTTTAGGGGATGGGTTGCAGGTGGCCAGACTAAAACCAGGCTTGTTTTTGTGGGGCTGAAAATTTTGGAGCTGAAAACCGGGGGGGCCTTTAGTACAGTTTCCCTGCAATGGGCCCCAATCCCTTGGTTCTTTCCTTGTGAGGGCCCCATGGGCCCATGCTGCAATAGCGGGAAAATTTCGCCTAGGGAGGCAAAAAAAGCCCATTTTTATTTCCTAGGTTTCCCTGAACGTACCCTCCCTTTTTTTCCCCATTTTTGTTTCTCCTTGGCGGGGCCAGGTGTTGTTCATAAACCCAAAACGGCCCTCTTTTGGGGCCATTCCTGGTTTCCAGTCTTCAGCCGGTGGGGTTTCTTTTCCCTGTTTTTGAAAAAACTCTTTTTCTGAGCCGGGGGATTGCCAAAAAGGGAGTGCTTCCTGATCCAGCCCTTGGAGGGAACGGTCCCTAGGGCCGCTGGTTTTGGGCTGCTTGGTTTTTTGGGGGGGTAGGTTCCCCCTGGCTTCCCTGTTTTTCGCTTTACCATGACCCTTTTGACTTTCAGGGAATGCTCCCTTTGGTTGGCATTTAAAAGGGCTGACAGTAGGGACTTGATTTGCACTGCATGCTTCCAGGGGGTTCCCTTTGCTGCGGTGATGAATCCTCTATTTTTCCCCAGATTAGCCCAAAATCGTGGCAATGCCGTGGGCCCATATCTGGGGGTCGGGCCTTTGTTCGCAGTCCTTGCCTTCAGCCATTTTGAAGGCCCCCTTTTCCAGAGTTGTAGTTCTGAAACAACTTGAGTGGGAAAGTGGGGGGGGGCAGGGGCTTCTGCTGGGAAATTTCTTTTTCCCTGGGGTTTATTGAAAAATCCTGTTTTGAAAAGCCCCGTCTTCAGTGGGCATTCTTGAACCATCTGTCCACGGGTTTGAGCCCCCTTTTGGGGGGTTTTTTTCTTCAGCCCACCACTGTAGCGGGTTGATGTGTTTCTTCTCCCAGTAGTTAAAAGGGGCAATAATGGTTATGACTTTTCTTCTTTGTCACCCCAAATCCCTCACCCCCCCCTGGGGCCGGGGGAAGAAGAGGGGGCTGGGTTCAGAAAAAAGGTGCACCGCTTAAAAGGACACATTGGAGGGCAGCAGAAAAGAGCACTGAAAAAGCGTAGGGGCGCTGATGAGTAAAATTAGCTTCGGAAGGGTCTGCGGGTAGGACTGCAAAAAAGGCCCATGGGGGCCTGAAAATTAAATTCAGGGCCCCCCAGGACAAATGTTTTGGGTTTCTTATCCAGTAAAATCTGTGGGCGTTTTTACAGCCTTAAAGGGCAGTTGGGCGCTGTACGGGGCCAACTGGATCCAAGATTGCTGAATATTTATCCCAAGGGGCGTTGTTTCCCCCCTTGGTTTAAAGTGAGGGATCCAGAGGCGTGCCCAAATTGACTCTGAAAAAAAATTTTTAGTTTTTTGGGGGGGAAAGGCGGGTTGTAGTGGGGGAAAGGCCAAGGGCGGGAGTTTTTTGGGGCAGTGCCTTTTAGACCCTAAAAGCATGGTTTCCTTTGTGCAAAAGTTGCTGGGTTGGGGGCGGCTTCAAATTTGGGCCTGGGGGTTTTAATGCAATCTTTTAAAGAGAGGTTGAAATTTCTTGATGTTCTGGTACCCAAAATTTCTACGGGTGGGTTTGATCAGACCTAAAAGAGGGGTTTTGGGGTCTGTTTCTAGGGGGACTTGGGTTGGTTATGGAAAAGGACACGGTTTTCGGTCGGGAATGTCTATTTTCCTTGGGCAAAAAGGGCCCCTGGGGAAGAAAAACCTTCTTTTGCCCCCCACCCCCCCCTCCGGGTTTATCTTGAAAACACCTTGCAGTTGAGTTTGTGGAGATGTTGGATGGGAAATGGATTCAGCTTCCATGGGCCCCAGGGGTTCCCCCCGGGGTTTAAACCTTTCCCCATTTTGAAGAAGCGTTTAAAATTCCGGGTGGGCTTCTATCCCCTGGTTTTAAGGAAAACCCTCATAGCTTGAGTGAATTTATTTTGGACTGTTTTGGGCTCCTTTGGGGGGTTTGGGTTTCCCGGTGAACTGGGGGCTTGGGGAAAGGGGAAAGGGGAAACAAGTATTGGCTGTCTTCATGGAAAAAGGGACACTTTAAGAACGGAAATTTGTAAGATCCCCCAACTGTGAAGCAGGGAAACGCAGGTGGGTTAATTGGGCAAAAAAAAGGGTGTTGGGTTGGAGACCAAATGGAGTTTTAATAGGGTTTGGGTGATTAAAGGCCCCTAAATTCCCTTTCCCTAGCCTGTAAAATTTGGGGTAACCCCTTTTTTCTCTTCCCTTTTTGAATGGAAATAGGGGAGTGTTACATGGGGGATGTTTAAAGGGTATTGGGGGGGACACCAGCGTTTTTTAAGGGCTGGATTGAATTTTTCAGGCCTTTTCCCCGTCCCAACCTTTCAAAGGGTATTTGGGTAAAAGGGGATAAGCGGCTCCTTCCTTTAGACAAACTGACAAAGAAAGGGACTTTGGGTGATGTCCAACTTTGTCAGGACCTTTTGGGCCATAAGTAATGGGGTAGTATTGTAGAAAGGGGGGGTGGAAAAACTTGGTCAAAGGGTTTTCCCTTTGGGACTAATAACTGCAGGTAAGGCCCTTTTAAAGGGGACAGCGGGTACGCTATCCCATCTTCAGATGCCCCGGGGCACACAGGTCCCAATTCCATGCCTTCTGGAGGGTTTTACTGTATTTGTGCCTCATGAGGGCAGAAAAGGGCCGCTCCCCAATTTGATTCACGGGGGGGTGTCTGATACCAGGAAACGGATCATCAAAATCTGGGGAAAGGGGCCAGATTAATTTTTGGGACAGTGGGGAGGCGACTTATGAATGCGGGCCCCCTACCCAATACAGCTAAGTAAATCGAGGAGATCTTTGGGCCCCCGGGGGTAGGGCCCCTTTGGGTGAAATTACAGATGTGGGCCCCGCCCCGTGTCCACCATTAAAAACTGGGGGGCCCGTCCAGCGACAGGGAATTTCACAAACCCCCCCGCTGGTTTTTTTACCTTCAGAAGAGAACGTGTGGGGGCTGGCTGGCCTAACCTTCATAGGGGGCCCTCCTGGTTTTTGGTATCGAAAATCCGATTGTACATTTTGATATCGGGGGGAATTTTGTGGGGTGGGGACCTGCAATCAAGGGGTTTAAAATGATCCGGTCTGATTGCAGCGCCAGCAAACTGGAGGGGTTCTCTGGGGCCCTTATGGGTTTCCCCTGGGGGGCCCCTGGGCTGTGAGGGGCCTCTATGATAGGAGCTGGTGGTACCAGGGGGCTGGGTACAATCCCAAACATACCGGCTTTTACAACCCCTTTTTTTCCCTTCTTTTTATCTTTTTTTGTCCTTTGCAAACCACTTTTTGGAAACCCTTTTATACAGATAGAGCCTCCTTGTTTCTCTGAGGCGTTTAAAAACTCTGGGCTGGTGCGGAGCACCAAAAACTTTTTAAAAAGGGTTTTTTCTAGGCCATCAATCAAAGCTCCCAAAAAAAAAAAGGAGCATTTTATTTTATTGGGTTTTGGAAAATCCTGATCCCCGTACAGCGGGAACAAACGAGCCGCAAAATGGGTCTACGGGCCTTTCCCCTTTTCCCTTTTTGTTGGACATCCTGCAGAGTGGAAGTTGATCACCCCAGGCAGTTCCCGGGGGCCCAAACTTTAAGTTTGTTCGCAATTTCTTGGGAACCCGACCCCGAAGGGAAATATTTGTCTTATTCCCGTGGTATCCGATATTTCTGGAAGGTAGGGAGGTACTTTATCAGATGTTTTGGGCCATAAAATAAAGTATCTAAATCTTTTTTAGTTTGCTTTCCCTATTTTTGGGCCCGGTCGTGGAAGTTTCCCAACAAAAATTTTGGGAAAATTTTAGGGATCAGGGAACTTGTTTACCAGAGAGTTTTATCTTTTACCCGGGGTGGAAAGGGCCCCATATTTGGGTCGGCCCTTTTTGGCATCACCCGGGACAGGTGGCGGCCCGAACTTTGGGGTCTTCAGGGTGGGTGGTGGCCAGGGGGTAGAGGGGTGGAGGAAGGGGATGTGGTTGTCCTCCCTTGGGAAGAAACTCCAATGCCCTACCTTGGGTTTGGGCCCCAAAAAATCCTGTGGTGCCCCGGGTTGTCGGACCCAAACTGATCACTTCTAAAACAAAAATCATGGCCTTCAGTGTTTTTATTGCATTAAAAAGTCATTAAATTTCGTTGTACACATTCTAGAATGGGGTTTCCATAGATACCGGGTGAAACCCAAAAGGGGTGGGGAGGAACGTTTGGCCTTTTCATCTCGGGTGACCTGCTGGGGGCGCTAAGGGAAATTTCCCGATGGCTGGGTCGAAGGATCTCTACATTATATTTTCTGGAATTTCCCGCTGTTTTTAAAAAAGGGGGCCCACGGTGTGTATTAGGACTTTACATGGCAGATCCCCCGTCCGGGGAACCCCGGGGGAGCCCAATTTTTAAGGTCCCTTGGGTTTTATTAATCGGGCACCCCTTTCCCCTTTGGACGGGGTGCCCCGCCTTCCCAATGAGCTTCGCAGGGAAAAACCCAGCGTTTGGGTTTAAGAAGGTGTTTGGTTTGGAACCTCATATTGCTCCCACTTTGTGGGGTTTAAAGGTTTTCTCCATGACCCCAAGTGAAAAGAACTTGTTCAAATTCGGGGGGGGATTGAACATTCTGGACACTTCCCGGGGTTTCCCCCGTTCCCCATTGGGCATATTGTCTTCTTGTTGGGGGATGGTATACTTGTCCGCCCCCAAAGTTCGGGGTTTAGAGAACCCCTTTTTTTGGGGATTTACAGTCCCCTTTTCCGGTTTCCCCCCTTTCCGAAGAGTTAAGGGCGGGCACGGCTGGCAAACCCTGAAAATCCCTGATGGATTATCCAGTCCCTTACCCGTATGAGGTGGGGATCTGGGGCGGGGCCTTTTGGTCCTTCCCCCCGGGGTGGTTGGCCTGGGGAAAAGGGGGGTCTCATTCCCCTTCTGAATCCAAGGAAGAACACTGCGGGGCCCGGGGGGGTTGGGGGGCGGGTTTTTTGCTCCTGGAAACGGTTTTGGGGGCCCCAGGCGTTTTTGGGGGCCCTGCCCCGATCAATCTCGTGGTGGGGGCAGTGGGACCAAAGATAGTACTTTCCCCCGGGGGGGTGGGCTAAAGGATATAGGGGCCGGGGGCATGGGTGGGTTTTTGCGTCGCCATTTGGGGGCGTTTTCGGGGGAGCACCACAGGCTCTACAAGTTTAACCCCGTCCCGGATTTTTTTTCTTCCCCCATACAATTTCCCCCTCCCCCCCTTCTGGGCCATTACGGGCGCCATTATAGAGCGGGGCGCAGGCCGGTGGGGGTCTTAGAATCAAAATTCTCGGGAAAATTTATGTAACCATACAACTTTTCAGCGCCTCAGAACCTCCAAATACCCCCCAATTCAAAAATTTAAATTTCTTTCTGCAGTCCCCTTGGGAACCCCTCAAAAGAGCCTGTGCCTTTTCTAACCCCTCCCTTGTCACACAACTTTCCTTTTATATTCTTCTATGATTTCCTGCCACCCTTTTAAAGGCTGAGCCGTTTCCCTTTTCTTTGGGCAAAACCCCCAAATTTTTTACCTTTTTTCCTAGCATGATTTACATATTTCTTTTCCCTTTTTTCCCAAACAAAATATTTCCTCGGGGAGTCCCCAGCTTCTTTCTGGTAAATTATGTTCTGTTTTAAAAAATGTTAAACATGTTTATATCCTTTCCCCTTTTCCCTCTGTTCCCCGGTGAATACTACACAAAGTGTGGCCCCCACTTTTTTCCCCCTCACAGTCTCTCAGCTTTGTGAACCTATCAAAAAAAAATAAAAATCCCTAAACCCCCCAAAAAAAAATAGTCCCGTTTCCCCCGCTGTCACAGTAAAATTTCCTACTGTGAGGGCTGTATCCTCCCAGTATTCACCAAAAATCCCGAAGTTCCCCCATTTTGGGTTTAGCCCTTTTAATTTCCAAAACCCGCGCAGAAATGCTAATCAAAACCTGAGCCTTGTCTTTTTTAGTAACACAGGGGGAAAAAGAGTCTTTTACTATCTTCTCATTTCTTACCCAGGGCTATATTTGAATTGCTACAGAAACCCTAACCCGGGGGAACAGGGGTCAGGTGACTTCAAAAGAATCAACCCTTTAACCAGGGCCCTCCATTTCACAATTTGGGTTTGGGACGGGGGGACCTGTACAGATCCTTTTACTTGATAGTCACTTTATTATGACCCCCCCACAGATCAGGGCCGGGGTAACAAAAAATACTAAAACCCGACAAAAATCAAAATGGCCAACCCGGGGAGGAATACTAAAAAAATGTATCAAAAAAAAACCGTGGGCTCGTGGGCTGCAGTCCTCGGATTTGAAAGCGCCCCGGGGTTTTTACTCGCAGTCCGTTCGTGGGTCTTCGGGGGTCTGGGATTGCCCCTTTGGGCACGTTCCATCTCCGGGTGGGCCCCCAATTGTCAAGGGGCAAAAAGCGGGGCAATGGGTCTCCTGTTCCCCCTCCCGGTTTTAAAAAAATCAGTTTATAAGTGCACCGGGCCGGCCAATTTAAAGAAAGGGGTAGACGCGTTGGTTTTTGGGCCCAAACTTTTTCCATGCACTCACTACTTTTTTTCAGCGGGCCCCATAGTTATATGGGATGCCCGGGGCGGGGAGCTGCGCAGTGGGACGTCCATAGGGAGGGGGGGGCACAAAGTTTCTTATTGGTTCAAAAATAAGGGTTTCCAGGCAGAGAAAATTTCTGGTTTGTATCAGTTTAGTGCTTCTTGGGGGCATGTAGTCGGAAAAATAAATCGCCCTTTTTGGCAAAGGGTATATACATGGAATCGCGGCCTCTTGAAAGCCCCCAATTTGCACAATTTTATCGTCCCCAAATGGATATTGTATGGGCTTATTTTAAAGGGGGAAAACTTGGTATTTTTTTTATAAACAAACTTTAGCTTATTAACAACATTGAACATATTTTGCAAATTTTTCCCCCACCCCAGTGTCCTACCTTTTTCTAGATATCCCCCCTTTTATGGGGCCCGCATCGCTTCCCCCTTTTTTGGTCGCTATAGTACGACAAGTTCAATCTCTCAAAGATGGCCCAGCCCAAAGGTTGCTATAGGGTTTCAGACCTGGCTTCTACTGCAAAACCCGTAGAAAAAACCAGTAAACACGCCCCTGAATTCAAAGTGAAACCAAGACAACATGACTGAGGTAAGATGAATCAATGTAGTGAGATAACCCCTTTAATGAATTATATAATAATCCATATATCCAGTATTTATCTCTCTCTTGGCATCTGCAGGGTGCTGTTGGTTTATTTCTTTGCCCTACAGTCAGGTCCATAGGATCAGCTTTAGCACCCCCAGTATTAAAGGAGTTGTCTTACCATGCTATTTCACAAAGTCACAGGCAGCTTTAAACTCGCACTGTCTGGTCAGGCTTTGGGTGGTTCTAGAGCAGTGATTAGCATATTTAGCTCCTCTACAACTAGCTCAGCATAGATAAAGGGGATTTAGTCTTCAGTAAACAAAAGCTACATACATCAGAGGAGTGACTACTTTTCACTAATTAATTAATTAATCAATCAATCAATCTAATCTTGTTACAGATAAGAGCTTCTCTGTCCCACCATGGTGACATCCAGAGCTACCATCAGTCATCTATTAACTGTTTCAGGGCCCCATACAGCCAAATCAAATGGGGCCCCCACCCATTACTAGTTCCTATTTTTTAACAGATCAGTGGGCCCCTTTGTGATTAGGGCCCCTGACAGGAGTACTGCCCTATTGCATACCTCCCAATTTTTAGAGATTGCAAGGAGGGAACCATGATACCACGCCTCTAACCACGTCCTAAACAAATGACATCACACCAAGACACGCCTCTAACAATGCCCAAACACCTACATGCCAACTTTTTAGATAGCCAAAAAGGGACACATTTTCAGGATTGCATTGTATCCAATGATGAAATATTAAGCATACATGCCAACTCTCCCGTTTTTGGCGGGGGGTCCCGCTATTTGGGGTCCCCCCCCCCGCCCTCCCCGGGGAGTTGGCATTTCTCCCGCCGCCAGCAGGCGGCGGGGGTCCTTTAAATGGCCGCGGCGCCGAAGTAGCGCTGGTGCGCTACTCCGGCGCCGCCGGTCCGTTCCCACAGGGGGGTGAAGCGGGCGCAGGGTCCGCTCACCCGCCCGGAGTCTCGCTGAGCAGGGAGGAGGCAGGAGGGAGCGCTCCCTCCTGCCTCCTCCCCCTGTATGTCCGGCGCCGCTGGGCGCCGTCCACACATGTCAGCGTCAGAGAGGAAGTGACGCGCGGCTGCACTCACTTCCCCTGGGACACTGCGGAGGAGATGTCCAGGAGCGGGCCGCTCTGCAGGCGCCTGGTCAGGTAAGTGGATTTTATTATTTTATTTTTATTAGTTTTAGGGGGGCACTGTCTGGCTACAATGGGGGGTCTACCTGGCTACAATGGGGGGTCTACTTGGCTACAATGGGGGCAATACCTGGCTAAACAATGGGGCAATACCTGGATAACAATGGGGGCACTACCTGGCTAACAATGGGGGCACTACCTGGCTACAATGGGGGGCACTACCTGGCTAACAATGGGGGCACTACCTGGCTACAATGGGGGGCACTACCTGGCAACAGAGGGGGCACTACCTGGCTTACAAAGGGGGCACTACCTGGCTACTAAAGGGGGCACTACCTGGATAAAAAGGGGGGTACTACCTGGCGACAATGGGGGCACTACCTGGCTACAATGGGGGGTCTACCTGGCAACAATGGAGGCACTACCTGGCTAACGATGGGGGCACTACCTGGCTAACGATGGGGGCACTACCTGGCTAACGATGGGGGCATCTACCTGGCAAACGATGGGGGCATCTACCTGGCAACAGAGGGGGCACTACCTGGAAAGCGATGGGGGCACTACCTGGCAAACAATGGGGGCACTACCTGGCAAACAAGGGGGGCACTACCTGGCAAACAAAGGGGGGCATCTACCTGGCTAACAAAGGGGGGCATCTTCCTGGCTAACAAAGGGGGGCATCTACCTGGCTACAGAGAGGGCATCTACCTGCCTGTAAGGGGCACTACCTGGTTATGGGGGGCTACTGCCTGGCTATAAGGGCATCTACCTGGCTTTCTTCCAAAGCTGTTATGCAGTTAGGTGGAGTCGGTGTGGGTTTTTGTAGGGGCGTGACATACCATCAAGATGGGCGTGGCCATGCATTAGTGGGCGCGCCGCCCACTAATATCTCCTGCTTTTTCATTTTCAAAAGTTGGCAACTATGATATTAAGTTATGTAATATTCAGCGAGGAAGCCATCAGATACTTTTTAAAGCAAGATTATTAGTTTATTGATGAAAATCTATTTCCCAAATCAAAAAGAGGGACATTTATAGAGCAAAGAGGGACAGAGGGACAAGGGTTAAAAATAGGGACTGTCCCTCCAAAATAGGGACACTTGGGAGGTATGCTATTGGCACCCCTGCTGACATCACTCATGTCATTACTGTCTATCTAATCAGGAAGGGAGAACAGGATGATAACCAGAGACACTTGTGTGCACTCAGAGCAGATAAAATCTTTTATCTCCTCACCAGTGCAATATCAAAAGTACCAATGTATTTAGAAAAAGTCTTAATTTACCTGTCCCTACATGATGAAATTTAATCTGTGTAGTGAGAAAACCCCTTTAATGAAGATGTGAACATTTCATGTGTTCTGGTGTTAGAGACTTCTCTTTATCAGAGTAAAGTAAGCCGGTACATGTCCAATACTCATTAGAATCATTGCGACTTTTAATAATTCTATTTTTTTAATCAAATCTATTGATAAGATAATGCTCTGCAGTATGCTGTAAATGCTATAGCAAGTGAAGAGCTCTGCAAATTCCCAGCACAGAATGTTTTGCAATAAAATTCAGCCAGAAAACTCCAGATTATCAGGATAATTTAGGGATCTCTCTCCCCCGCAGATATGTTCTTACACCTCTGCTCTGTCTCTTGTCTCTCTCTTCCGTCCTCCCCCCCTTTTCTCTCTCCCACTCTGTGTTACTTGGCCTTGCCTACACACCCCTCCCAGCCTAGCTGCTGTCTGAATGCTGACTGAAGCTGTCATTATCAGTGCAATAGATCTCTGGCACTGGTTTTATTGAATCTTTGCCTGAGGGGAACAAGCTTGCAGAGGTTGAGTAGGGGAAAATGTTCCCACGCTTGGGACACGCTGCCTGCTCTCTCCCAGCACATTCCAGGGCTGCCAGCACTAGGCAAATGTTTGGACAGCCCTGAACAAATAACACACCTTTAAACAGACAAGTGAGAGGTCCCCCTGCACCCTCCCTTCAAGAGCCGAGCACCATGAGCGTGTGAGTGTGTGTGTGTGTGCATGCCTAAGGGTTCATTCAGTCTCTGGGGCACACCATAGGCTTGCAATAACAAGTGAGATGAAAAGAAACTATTCTGTACAAGGTGCGAGCACCAAGTATTAATTGTAGTCATCACGGAAAACTTATAGACTGACAGTGATGTCTATTGGTGGTGGCAATGTCTTACCTCCCAAGTGTTCCTATTTTGGAGGGACAGTCCCTATTTTTAACCCTTGTCCCTCTTAGGCTATGTTCACACGGCTTATTTGCGGGGCGTAATTACGCCATGTGCAGAGGTATAACTTGAAGCTTCTGGGCCCAGGTGTAAATAGTGAAATGGGGCCCCTCAGCTACCATGTGCCATTTACAATGATGTGGCAGAAGGACTTTTGGGGCCCCCTCAGGCTCCAGGGCCCGGTAGCGACTGCTACCTCTGCACCCCCTGTAGCTACGCCCCTGGCCGTGTGGACGGGGACGAGGTGGGAGCGGGGGGCCGGCACCTCGCCAGCGCATAGACATTCATTACCAGTGGCGCGTATACGCCGCTGGTAATTCACATGTCACTTATCTCCCCCCGCGGCGTATTCGCCGAGCAGCGAGAGGAGACGTAATCCATAGTTCTCTATGAGAGCAGTGGATTACCGTAATGACTGGGACGTATTCCAGCCGTAATTTGCGCAGTACGGCGCGCAATACAGGCTGAAATACGTCCAATTTTAAGCCGTGTGAACATAGCCTAAGCTCTATAAATGTCCCTCTTTTTCATTTGGGAAATAGATTTGTGTCAATAAACTGACTCTCTTGCATTAAAAAGTATCCGATATTACATAACAACTTACTTAGTATTTAATCATTGGATACAATGTGATCCTGAAAATGTGCCCTTTTTGGCTATCTAAAAAGTTGTCATGTGTGTGTCTAGGCATGGTTAGAGGCATGTCTTGGTATGATGTCATCTGTTTGGGTGTGGTTAGAGGCGTGTCCTGAGGTGTCCCTCTTTGCAATCCCTAAAAGTTGGGAGGTATTGCAATGTAATAATTTTTGTTCAAAGCTACCTCCATTTCCCATAAATGTAACTTTCTTTTAACTCCTTAAAGGGGTTGTCTCACTATAAGAAGTGCTTTTTATGTTAAAGATCTTGCAAAAACAAGTCACTTTGCAATATATGTCCATTAACAGTGTCCTACCTATTCTGAGTTATCTCCTCTTGTATGGACTTCATCAGCTCCTCAGGTCGTTATAGCTACAGACCTGTTTGATCCCTCATGATAGGCTGCCAGCACTGGTTGCTATAGCTACAGACCTGGCTTCTTCTGCAGCCTAGTAGAAGCCAGTAAACACACACCTGAATTCAAAATGAAAACAAGACTGAGGTAAGATGAGTCAATGTAGTGAGACAACCCCTTTAACGATCGCTCACCGACTTTAGACAGCGGCTGGTGCAGGTCGTTAATCTGCAGCCTCGTCTATAGAGTTTTACAGCTCCTAGAGCCGCAGCTGCGCTAGGATCAGAGCTGTAGTTAACAGCTCTGATCCTAAAACATTTTCTGCAAGCGGCGGGAACCGAAGAAAACCTCTGATCCCTGGTGCTTAAAGGGAATGTGTCATCAAAAATGACTTATTGTTTAACTCACAGTTTTATGTTCAACACATTTTTTTAAGAATTTTTGGTTAGATTTTTTTTATTTTCCATATCACTTTCAATATTTTTAATAATTCTTAAAGGGGTTTTGCCACGATGTAATGTTGACGTGGGATCCTTCAAAATGGGTATTTAATCACTTTTCTAAAAATATGTCATTAATAAAAGTCAAGCTTGTGAGAGCTACAGCATTGCTCAGTCCCCCTTAGTTTCTGACAGTTTACATTAGACACGACCAGGACACTGACAGGAGCTGATCTGGCCGCGCTTGCGTGTTTGCACTTCTTATCTGATGACAGGGAACATGAACGAGCTTTGGAGGGACTGGGGAGAAAAGTGCAGTGTATAAGGCTATCTGCTGTATAGAGAATCCACTGGTTGTAATGTCATTATTTGAGTGAACATTGCAGACGCTCCCTGCTTCCTCGCTCTCTGCTCCCCCTCCTTCCCCTCCCCCCTATGATGCTGCATGCTGAATTTATCTTCTCTCCTGAGCAGATTAGAGGTAAGGAACTCACTTCTTGGCAAAAACCCTTTAAGTCCTGCAGTTTTCACTTTGTCCACTAAGCCTAATGATAGTCTGACACTTCCTGTTCTGTACAGAAACAGATTCTCAGTTGTCTGCTCATTATCAGTACAAAGAGGGTCAAACTGAAAGGAGACACCAGTGTGAATAGATAACACAGGATCCACCAGTCACAAGAGGAGATGTCACAGCTCACCCTTTCACCTCCCTGCACACTGATTTCTTCCCAGGTCACACAGCATGCCCACAACACTCTCCTATAGAAGTCAGTGGGACTGAGTCAGTCTTAAAGGGGTTGTATCATTTCATTAAATGGTCTTCAGAATAAGGGGACAGTGAAAACAAGCACCTTTGCAATTAGATGTCATTAGCAAAGCTGCCTTGTTCTCACAGTTTTCCTTATCTTTTGTTTCTGTTTACACTGATCTCCAGTGCTGGTTGGATCCCTCCTCCTTGCATTTCACTAGCTGAGAACTCATTTACATTCTGTTCGGCCCCCGGTCGGCTGTATTCGCGGAGCTTGCATTCCTGCTTTTCACTCAAAGTAAGGGACGGGCACATTTTCACTCTGCACAGCCAGAAAAAACAGAATAACACTGCAGGGCTTCTATAAATCAGGAAACAGCACAATTGTGTGTCGATCCCTGCCTCTCCTGCATAGAAGGGAGATCTGTGCTGTTCATAGAAAGCTGGATTCAACTATAACAAATCTCCAGCTGTGAGAGGAGAAGAGATCAGTGCTCAGTCTAGATTGAATGCAGCCTGTGGTATGTATACAGCTCTTACAAAATAAGACTGATAGGGAGAGACACAGTGACATGTAGACTCAGAGGGGGTGGGAGTGTCTCGGGAGCCAGCATGAACAGTGAACGGGGATGATGTCAACCAGCTGGGAGGGGAAGAAACGCCCCTGCATTTCCAGAGTTGAGAAGCTGAGAGCAGTGTGAATCAGCTGAACTAAAGAAGCGACACATCCCCTTTAAGTCTCCTATGTGCATGAAGCTACTGTAAAGCATCCCTCTGACTGCTGTTAAAGCAGTGCAAACAAGGCCTAGTGGCCAAAGTGAAAACTGCAAGACTTAAGAATTATTAAAAAATATTGAAAGTGATATGAAAAATGTAAAAAAAAACAACCAAAAATTCCTAAAAAAGTGTTTAGCATAAAAATGGGACTTAAACAATGACTCATTTTTTGATGACACATTCCCTTTAATCCTCTGATTGCTGCGGTCAGTGACTGCAAAATAATCAAAGTGCATTCCCCTGCGCCAGTAGGTGATGGGCACTCCTGGTGACTCAATGGAGCCTGGAGAACGTCTGTACAGTCAGTCCTGAGGACCAAGAGTAGCCCCAAGGCTGTCTGTATAGCAAGCATGCAGTCAGGGCACACTATTTGCTGCCCTGACTGTAGATAATATATTAGCATACATGCATATGCTAATACATTAATAAGTGTAAAAAAAAGTGTTAAATAGTTATTTCTTAATGGGATTAAAAATATATATATATATATATATATAATATATATATTATATATATAAAAATATTTAATATAAAAGTTTATTGTGCATACTTTACACAAAACCCCCCTATACATTAGGTATCTATATGACCGTAATAACCTGTAGAATTCATCTAACAGGTTATGTAGTGTGAAATGTGAATGGTGAAAAAAATAATAATAAAAAACCCAAAAAGATAAATAAGAAAAAAGAAAAAAATTCTGCAGCAATTTATTTGTAAACTTAATTTATTCCCCTCCAAAAACACAACTCCTCGGTATAAAACAAGTCCTCATACAACTGTGTCACTTAAAAGATAAAAAAAAGTTACAACTGTTAAAACGCACGGAGGCAAACACTACTGTCATGTTTTCTAACCCAGGTGGTTAGAAACGGCGGGTATGCGGATTCCCTGGGCCAACGTGAGCGTAGATGGTAATACACGCGATGGTAGCCGAAGTGCAGGATAGGACACTGGACAGGGGTAGCGGTGACAGGAAACAGCAGCGTTAGTAACACTGTCCCAGCAGGTAGCAGACTTGGTACAGCAGCGGATAACAGCAGTGAGTAGCAGATTGGTACAATATCAGGAACAGCAGGATACAGGTGTGCTGCATAGCGCAGGGTTAACGCAGGTACACAGGTGACTCAAGGGTTAAGTCAGCAAGAGCACAGCAAACAGGGGTTAACAACAACGAACTGACCAGGAGCAGAGGCAGAAAGTTCCTTTTATAGCCAGAGGTCACAGATCACTGGGCAGGTAATTGGGCCACTGTCCCTTTAAATAACAGAAGGCTGCCAGGCGTGCCCTAGAAAGCCTCGAGCGTGCACAGGCAGCCACAGAAGACGAGAGCGAGCAGGAGCGAGGGTCGGTGAGTAAGTGCTACCGGTAGACGCCGCAGTGGAGACAGGAGCCGGGACAGGTAAGTAACTAGTAGCGGGGGCCGCAGTGTGCACCGTTACAACTACAAAAGTTAGCTGGTCATTAATGGCGTTTCAGGCCTTTTGCTTAAGGGGTTAAATCTTAGGCAATTGCATGAATGGCAATTCCCTCTCATAATGTTATTATCAGATAGGACCCATTTAGCCACTGAAAGTTATATAAGGATTTTATACTGTATATATTTGCCAGCCCATCTGTTCAGCCCCATTCACATCTCATTGCCGCCCCCCATTCCTGGTATGTGTTGGGATACAAGTTAAAATTTATCCTGACTGATATCATGGCGGGGGACCAACAGGACTATGGAGTTCTAGACCACACAAACAATAAAGAGGCCACAGTATTCCCTCAGGCACGGAGACCCTTCAAACAGCTGATCGGAGTGCTGAGAGCTGGACCCCTATTGATTTTATATTGTTGGTTTATCTTAGAGTCGTTTTACAGAATGTTTAGAAACCTCCCTTCCTCCTCCCACTGGGCTAAAATTTCGTATCGACCCATACTTACCTCTCCCATCGCCACTGTTCCAGCGCTGCCAGAGCTCCAGTTCTCCCCCCTGGTCCCTCACTGATGAGGTCACGTTCATGGATCACATGATGCTACAGCCAATCACTGACCTCCGTGGTCACGTGCTGCACATGCAGATTGGTTGAAGCATCATGTGATCAATGAACGTGACATAATCAGTGAGGGACCAAAGGGAACGGTGGCGATGGGAGAGGTAAGTATGGGTTGATTTTTTATTTTAGCTCAGTGGGAGATGGTAGGGAGGTTTTTAAAAGTCTTGAAAAAGTCCTTTAAAAATAGACCATCGGTACTTCCGTTACAAAAGACCCCTTAAAGGGGTTGTCTCACTACATTGATTCATGTTACCACAGTCCTGTTTTCTTGGTTTCACTTTGAATTCAGGGGCATGTTTACTGGTTTCTACTAGGCTGCAGTAAAAGCCAGGTCTGTAGCTATAGCAACCAGCACTGGCAGTCTTTCAGGAGAGATCAAACAGGACTGTAGCTATAGCGACCTGAGGAGCTGATGCAGTCCATACAAGAGGGGATATCTCAGAATAGGTAGGACACTGTTAATGGACATATATTGCAAACTGACTTGTTTTTGCAAGATCTTTAACATAAAAAGCAATCCTTGTAGTGAGACAACCCCTTTAAAAGCTTTTGCAGGTTTACATGACACCAGGAAGAACCCTTCCAATCAATAAGCATAGAGAGAATGAAAATATGCATTTACAAAAAGCAGCAAGGGCTGGGGGGAACTAGAACAGGTAAAAAACAAAAGGGAAGAGGTAAGCACATCCTATGTGCAATCTGTGCAGCTGCATATGGGCCTGGTAGGCAAAAGGGCCCATTACTACCTAAAAACTAATTTTAGAGTTCATGTTTATAATTCACCTGGCTCATATACACAACACATCACATTATTATGACCACTTTCTATTTTGGATGTTGGCAGTGCGTAGCTTATGAAGGAAGTCACATGTCATAAATTGCTTGGTGGATATAAAAGGATTATGATAGGTTGTCTATCCACATATCCTTCATTGCTATCACAGGTAAGAGCGGAGATTTATTACAGTTGCAGAAAAGGATGACTATTGGCTTTCGGACATTGTGCAGTTTGTGAACTGTTTGTATGCTGCTGTGGTAAAATTGTATAATGAGTGGACAAATAGCACCATTGTGAATAAGTGAGGTGGAAACTGCGGAGCACCATGTGTCATTGATGTGAGAGGTGAATATTGGCTACAATGGTGTGCGAGGGCGGACTGACAGTGCATTAGAAGCAGCTCATTGCCAAAATGAACCAGGGGTGACCGGATATGTGTCAAAAACAACTATTCAGCGATCCCTACTGTGTTTGGGGCTCTGAAGCAGACAGATGGTCACTGCACCTCTGCAGTGAAATTACATTGGCAGAAAAGGCTTTTTTATGGTAGTATCAGAATTTGACCCTGGCTGATTGGCAGAGGATTGCCTTCTCTGATGAGTCACGATTTCTTCCTCATGGATAGACATTGGCGTGTCAGACAAGAAACATCAGAGAACAAACATCCTGCAACCATGGTTGGAAAAAAACAAGCTGGTGGTGGCAACAGTATGGTCTGGGGAATGATTTTGCGCCATTCTCTGGGTCACTCATCCAACTGGAGGGCACACTTAACTGATTTGAGTACTAATCCATCCTTGCAGATTATGTGCACCCATACATGCCATTTGTCTTCCCTAGGACTGATGGTATCTTCAAGCAAAACAATGCAACATATCATATGGCTAGAAATGTCCAACATTAGTTAGAAGATCATGACCAAGACTTCCAAGCACTACCCCGGATCCCTAATTTCCCAGACTGAACCCAATTGAGCATCTGTGGGACCACCTCAATGGTGGTGTTGGCTCTATGGATCCTCCAGCAGCTGTAGGATACAGTGAGCCACCTACCACGACTGTATTGAGTCACTCCCAGCCCGTCTGGCTGCTGTTTGTGTTGCACATTGCAGCAACTTTGGTCATAATAATATGACTTCACTGTGTATATACTTCACGTGTTATCATTTGTGACAATAGTAACAGTGATGCTTTATAAAAATATAGACATCTGGGGCCACATGCATGAACCTGTGTAGGTCTAAAACTCACTTTTTTGCCCATAGGTTACTATGGGCAAAAAGTGAGTTTTAGACCTAAACAGGTTCATACATATGGCCCCTAGTGAGAATTTCTGTCACCTCTGCTGACAATAAATATATTACCATATAGTGCACCTCCTTCTCCCTTATGCTCACTGCCAAAGAAATGTCTGAATCGACAGCACGGTAATCTGAATGCAAATACATCCACACGTGCTGGTGCACTGGACAAACACCTGTGAGATTAGTGTCTGTGCACTGCACCCATGGTCTGATGGCTGAAGTCTATGGATGTGCTTTGACTTAAATGAGATCGGGAACTGCCATTTACTGTATCAGTCCCTGAGCAAAGAGCATAATGGACAGGTTAAAAAAAATTAGACTATTATAGTAACATAGTATATTTCATGGAGCACCAGCCATAGCAGTGGTGTAGCTATAGGAGCACAGGCTGCTGGCGCACTAGGACCCTGGTGCTCAGGGGACAGAAAGTCTCATCAATGATATAGGAGTACAATAGTACTTAGCGGTATAGCGGTATATGACGGTAGCTACAGATTTACATTGGAACCGATAAACTTTAAGATATGATTTAACTCTTCTGGAAGATGGCAAAGCAAGGTCTGATGGTATATGCAGGGCTGCCATTAGTAATTTCAGGACCTCAGAAAGCAGAAGCATCTGGGCTTCCCCGTCAATTAAAATTCCTGTCTTGCTCCATATCATTGGGCCCTTTTATTTTAAATTTGATCTGGGCACCTGACAGTAGTACTGCCAGTATTGCCCTGATTGGGTATATGACTATGCAGGTGCACTGTACCATGCTTGGTGGGGCTAGTAAGAGCTTATACTGTAGATTAAGGCTTGGTGCCATTTAGCAGATTATGGCAAAGTTCGGAGTGTAGTGGACCTGACTGCCGCAGGTAGCCCAAGGCTAAAAAGGTAAGGCTTCTAAAGGGTACCTATAACACAGTTATACGTGGAGCGAACAGTCTATTAGCGACACCCATACTAGTCTATCAGATGGACTCCTCAGCTCTCTCCAACTGTACAAATTATGCTCGCCATGTTTTAGGTGTTTCCAAACATTTTCGTGAGATACATAATGGAAATTCCTCCACTCTGAAGGCAGGCATTATAGAAAGGGTTAATGAACCGGTCAGGGGAGGTGATTGGAGAGCTAAACTTAAAAATTGCTCAGCCTTCTGGATTTTAACTTTGGACACGAGATATCCTAATGGATTGAATCATCGGACAGATCTTACGTATATTTATTAAAATTACATGATGTTACTAGTAGGCATTTGTGCACACTCATGCGATTTTCATTATTTGTTATTCATCATGTACTTGTAAGGGTTAATATACAGGTGTTCACTTTCAATTAATCATGACGTTACTTAAGGGAGTTCCCTTATATACAACAGTATGGTCACGACTAAGAGCTTTTTTTTGTTTTGAGCTCGAAACGCGTAGACAGTATGTCATATCATGTGTGTTCTTTGTAGTTTTAATCATGTTTTTATAATGAATCTGCAATAAAGTGCGTTATTTTCATTATTTAACGTGTGCTGGAGGAGGTTTCATCGTTTATATACATGCACGTGGTTCATCTACAGCCGGATGGGTTTATATTCTTCCATGCACCGGGAAATACACTGGGCATAGATCCTGTAGCAAGCTGAAGAGTGACAAGTGCAGCGGGTGAGCTGATTTTTTTTTCTATTTACGATTCTATTAGTGACGCCCATACTAGTCTATCAGATGGACTCCTCAGCACTCTCCAAGTGTACAAAATATGGAGATCAGGTACTCTACAACTTCATAGATCCAATCTACTAGGATATTAGTTGTTACTTTGGCTAAAATACACAAGCTCACAACCCCTGTCAAGGGTCCTCCTGGTATAACATTACAAATAATTCACAAAAATACAGTCAAATTAACTGAAAATCACAGAAAAAGGCTGTACTTACTGCTACAGAGGCAGGATACAAACCAATTCCCGCAGGAGGCAAAGAAGCCACAGAACCACATGAGAGAAGTTAGACTGGTGCAAAATACTGATGAACCTAGTAGTTCTCAAACACCAAATACAGCAGCACATAGCCAGCACTAAATCATACAAACATTGACTTAGTGGAACATTTAAAGGGAGCCTGTCACATAGGTTATGCCCCCCTTGCTGAGGACAGCACAAACTAGTCTCAGACCTGCTGTTTCCAGCGCTGTGTCCCTTATTCTGTAAGATGCAGCAGTCTCAGAGCATTTAATGTTCAAATCTGGCAGTTTCCAGCCTGTCCTGCCAGAGAACAGTCCAACTTATTTATGAACAGGTGTTAGCCCTGCCCACAGATAGGCCCACCCACAGCTAGCCCCACCCACAGTTAGTCCCCCTCGCTCATGGTTGACTCAATCTTTTACTTTGATTAGGTAAAAACCTGTGAATAAACGGCAGGTGGGTGGAGCTAGCAGCAGGTGGGGCTAATGCCTGATCATGAATAAGCTGGGCTCTTCTCTGGCAGAACAGGCTGCAATTTGCAAGATTTGAGCATTCAATACTCTGAAACTGTATCTTACAGATTATGGGACACAGCGCTGGAAACAGCAGGTCTGACACTGGCTGTCCTCAGCAAGGGGGGCATAATTTACAGAACAGGTTTTCTTTAGAATCTATCACTGCTATGTTTTATACATGTACAAAATAAAGGCTTCTAGTGAACAGATTGATCAAGTTGCAAATGCCCACCTACCTCGTTAACCTTATCAGGTGGGTCCGTAACTCTAATGCCTTTGTGTGGGACCAAAGCCGCCTTACATTCAGGGCCGGGCTCCATTCACAGTGAATGTATGGCGGCTTTGGCCCCACAGAGAGGCTTTAGACCCGACTGGTAAGGTTACTTTGACGTGGTAGGTGGGCATATGCAACTTGATCAAACTGTGCATTAACAGCCTTCATTTTGTGCATGTATAAAGCATAGCATGAATACATTTTAACACCTTTTTGAGAGCCTATCATAATAATATGACTCTTCGTTATTTTCCTCCTTGCTTTCAAGGCCTAACCGTTTTTGGTTTAAATTTCTAGAATGAAGGCTTTTTTTTTTTGGGGAGGACAAAAGTTTTTTTTAAGGGGCTTTTTACCATACCATAGAATATACTGGAAAAGCCCAAAAAAATACTAAGTGGTGTGAAATGTGAAAAAAATTACTTGCAGCATGGGTTTTTTGGGGGTTTTTTTTATGGGTTTACTCTTTGGGGTGAGTCTCTCGTATTTGCGGTAGATACGATTCCAGCAATCCCAAATATGTATGTTATGTTGTTGTTATGTTTTAGTACTTTTGAAAAAAATTTCAAAAAATTCTTATTCTAAAAATTTTTGTGCAGCACAAAATTACTTTTTTGTTCTTTCACCTAGATAGAATCTCCATCAGAAATGTAAGTGTGCCCCTTTGGGTTTTGTGGTGGATTTTCACTTTTCAGACAGGGTTTTTGCAGATTTTGGGTGTGCTTTGATGGGTTAATGCACGGAAGTGACATGTGAAAGTGAATGGCATTTGGGCCAGCATGTACTTCTAAAACACATGGCATATACCAACGTGCATAGTATGTGCCGCTATATGCTGTGTGAGCATAACCATACTATTCCATAAGGTTGCCCAACACCCTCGAAATGCACAGTACTAAATACTGGCATCCTAAGTTCATGCCAGATTTAAGTCAAACTATGTGTGAATGTGATGGACAAATTAAATGATGGTCGAGTAAGACGCCGAATTACTGCCCCCCGTCACGCTCACAAGTTTCCGATAGTTGATTTTTTGACCGTTGTAAATGATTGTTGCTTATATTTTTTTTTGTTATTTTTGAATTCTAGGACCCTTTGGAGGTCCATGTTTTTTTGTAAAAAAATCTGTGAATTTTAGTTTCTTGATAAAATTATGTTGAGAAGGGAGTATACTCTCGAAAACTCAAACCCTCAAATATATTCAGTTAGCTGAAAAAGGTATGCCTGATTTTTTTTCCCTTTTCTACGTTAAAATATAATACAAAAGCAGGCTAAAACCCATTTCCCAACAAGAGGCAGAGAGGTCATGCTGCATATTTTGATGTCTAAAATACACATTTTATGCATAAAAAAACACACTTTGGGCGACATGTATGAAACCTGGCACGAACACGCCAGTTTTAAATCACATTAGAGGAGTGTAGAAGGCACCAGTATGTTTGAAAGTGGCTCACGCACTTTTTAATGTGTCTGTTTCCAGAAAAAATTTTTCTCAGCGATAACCTTTTTTAAAATTTGGGATGGTTTTTGCCCAAACCGTGATGTTTGTAAATTCGGGGACGAACCCCGGAACTTGGACATTCAAAGTGTTGTGTTGGTGAGAAAAGCGCAAAATTTGGGGTACAACTGTTATACATCTTTTGAATACGGAACCCCCAGGTTTTTTGGCTACAAAGCACGCCAGAAAACTGAGGCAGCTCTGTTCATGCATGTCGACCTTAAAGTGTACAATTGTATGCTATGAAAAAAAGGCCCCAAATTTGGGGACCATTTCACTATTTTACATTTTCTTTTAAGCATCCCGAAAAAAATTAAAAAAATATTCCATGTTTTTTTATGAGTAACCACATATTTATGTACATAATTTTACAATGGAGATTGCAAAAAATGCAACACTTACATGTGAATCTTGTTCTTTGATGCATAAGTGGAATATTTTTGGGTGTGTCAAAAGTATATTAAAAAAAGTCAAAGTAAAAAAAAGTAATAAAGGACAAGAAAATCGAAAATAAAATTTCGCACTTTTTTTTAAAAATGCTTTTTATAAAGTAAATTCAGCTGGGGGGGACAAATGCAAGTGTGATGAAAAAGCCCCTTTATTCCCTCCCATTCCCGAGGGGGCCGGCTGCTTTGTATTATACTTGCACACACATAAAACTTCACCCTTGAGATGCAGAGAATGATTACCTAAAGACAGAAGTCTTCATATATAGGAAAATGTACAATGAGAGACTCAACCTTGAGTACATGGTCTGATTGAAGGGAGTAGATGACTGGCTAAGGCTATGTTTACACAGCACTGGTTTATGGTTGGATTTTCGGCGGATTGAGTGTTTAGAATTCACCAAAAATCCAACTGTCATATCTAAAAGCAATATGTCAATAGGTAGCAGTTGATATATACTGTGATGTCTAACTTGCATCTGGACGCTATTTTGGACCGTCCTGGGGGTACCTAGCTCTCGGTTCGCCGTTTTAAAACGGTATGGGCCCAAAACGGGACACAGGCTTCTGTCTGTAACGGGGCCTCAGCCAGTTTTATTGAGGCATGGGAAAACAACATACAAAAACATAACACAACAAAATAAATCCTCAGGCCGTCTAGCCACTACCTGAACATTTGATGTCCCTCTGTGTGGTCAAGGCCTATCGCCAATGCACCACAAACACATTACCAGACCTCACTGGTTCCGGCTTCTCTCAAGCCTCTGGGGGCAAGAGCCTTTCTCCAGCTCCACTGCTGCACTGCCAGCTAGCAGACTACGCCCCCTAATCACCTGGAGCAGCAGGCTTTTAATAGGTCTCCAGGGAACTGCACAAACCCTGACCTGGAACATGGGGACAGTCACCCACCCAACACTATAGTTTTCCCAAAAAAGTCACCCCATACATAGCTTCCTAGCGCATTCTAGCGTATGTTGTGTCAGTAATGATCATTACTGACACAATATAGGTGGCTTTTCCCCACCGAGACCAGGTCCTCGGTGGCACATCTGCAGCAAGTCTCCAGCTGAAACATGTGACTATAGGAGGTCACTCTGCCACAGTACATAAAGGATTGTAACAAGTTGCTTAAATAGAATCAATAACACATCATAGGGTAATAAAATAGTGGCCAAAGGGAATATGATGCAAAAGAACACAACCAATGGTGATTGCCAAATACAACACTATCCCTGTAGTACAGCTACCTGACATGTGGAGGAACTGCCCCGAAAAGGACAGCCCCACTCATCCGATGACTGTACCTTAGTCTTACCACTATTATCAACTAATATACAGATAATCTCCAAAGGCTATATTACCCAGAGTAGTGACCAACAGCGGTAAAAAAGGGGGCAAAGAATGATAATTAAGCCCAAATTCATACCAAAAAGGTATAGCAAGCCCATAAAGAAACTTGGTGAGCGGATGGTAATGACATAAACATCAAGGAAATAAGCCCAACGCGTTTCAAAAAAGCTCATCAGGGGCGATAAAGATAAAACGGATACATTACATATCCCTTTCGGTATGGAAACGGTGGCTGTAGCTAGATCCAGTGATGAGGGAAGCCGGTAGTCTACACAGCCGGGATTTTCTACTGTTGGTTTTATAAACCACCAGCTATCTGGCGTAAGATAGAACATGTACTGGACCAGTGGGAAATCCAAAAAACGACTGCGATTTTTAGCGCAAACCCGCTGCAAAAACCATGGTGTGGCGAAGTTATAATGCCCTTGGCTTTCCAATGGTATTTTAACTATGCTGTGTAGACCTGGCCTAAAAGTGTGAGGTGGTAAATAAGTATAGTCCTATGTGAAGCAACACAGGCAGGAGAGGTGCAAATAACAGGTATCTGAATTAACTGAAAGGTTTATTATTTGAATTATATTTACTTTGTTTTTGTTTATAAAGTTTAAGAGATTAGATCCCTGTGGGTGGAAAATAACTGATCTGCCTTTGTGCCTCCACTAAGAACTGCAACTGCTATGAATTGTTGCACCAACACATAATAGTTCAGTGAACTTGCTTGGTTCAAAAGAAAGCCCACTCCTTGCAAAATTAATGCTTAGGGGTGTGTCCTTGCACAGTCTTGCATTGTCCAATCAGTGCTGATAGTGAGTGTGTGCTTGGACACGCCCCTCTTAAATCAGAAATAGTAACACCCACTTGACTGATTCAATAATACACTTCTAGAGGAAATAAGAGAGAAACAGCACAACACAGCGTTATAAGAGAAGATGCTCCAGATTTGTTATTTCATAGGGAACACAAGGATTTACTAAAACTCACATGCCATTAGATGTCACCAGTCCTTTTTAATATAGATAAAGGGGTATTCCCAAAACAATACATCCAATGTGATCTATTTTTAAATCGACACTATCATAAAAAGTTCCACATGTTGACAAGCAATATGTGGCTTAAAATTTTTTTTAGCAAAAATTGGTTGGTTGGTTTTTTTAATATATTTTTTTAAAGTTCTCCTATGAACATGACCCTCTGGTTTGTCTCTCTGTGAGCTACAACAGCATAGCAGTACGGATTGCTTGATGGTTCTCTTTCAGACTCACTAATGATCTGAGAGAGGTAAGTGGTATCAGTAGGACCTGATAAGTGTGAAACTCCCCCTCTCCCAGTACAGAAAAAGATTAGCCTATTATCCTTTCATGTATTGCTCTTGCCATTGCCGTGTAGGTTTAGCATAATCTCTACCTAAGTTTGTCCAGAGAATAATAGAGCAATCATTCGGTCATTGCCGGCAATTTTGTAATCAGACTACATTCAGATAAGATCTTCTTGCAGCACCAACAGTAAACTGAGATGTCTGCCATGCCATCCAGGAGTTTTATCTCTTTATTATCACAGTTAGGCTATTTTCACACAGCTTAAAATGGGACATATTTCAGTCCATAATTACGCGCCGTACTGCGCGAATTACAGCTGGAATACGTCCCAGTCATTACGGTAATCCACAGTTCTCATAGAGAACTATGGATTCCGTCTCCTCTTCCCGCCCGGTGAATCCGCTGCGGGGGGAGATAAGTGACATGTCATTTTCTAGCGACGTATACGCGGCGCTAGTAATGATAGTCTATGTGCCGGTCCCCCCTCCTGCCCCGCCCCCTGTCCACATGGCGTAATTACGCCCCGCAAATAAGCCGTGTGAACATAGCCTTAGAGAAGGGCAAGACTTTACATGTAATGTTTAATTGCATAGGACTGCTGAAATAAAAAAAAATACAGAAAGTTAAAAAAAAAAATGTTTTCCATTAATATGAAAATACATGTTTTGATGGGAGTGTCCCTTTAAGATGAAAGACATGTGTTATAATGTTATCTTATTAGCTGAAAGGCACAAACTACACCGGTCGGTAAGGTTGTAACAAGTAACCATAGGGCCCACTTGTTAAACTTGGGATAGAGTCCCGCTCAATCACTACATAAAAAGTTTTACTTTTTCTGGTGAGTGTGTTCTTTGTGTCTTCTCCCTCTTTCTTCAGTATTCCAGTGATCTGCATTTTCCCACTCCCCTCTTCCAAAGTCTATCACTACCTTATCTCATCTCTGAGCCCATGTACTTGAAGGGCCCCATAGCATGTGTCATGTCTTTAAGCCTGGCAGTGCCACCCATGTTAATCTGTCTCCCTGGTTAATACCATGGAGTATATAACACACAGTTGTCATAAAATTACCGTAGATTTCTTTTTTCTATATTCTGTTGTTAGCCTCAGCTATATAAATTCTCTGGCCTGTTTCCCTTACATAACCCAAAGCCCATCCTTATTCATAGCGCTTTCCAATTATTATTATAATAGGTGTATAGGGGGCCACTTATCAAAAACGTATCCAGACCTCAAAGAAACCTCAAAAACTTACCACAAATAAATAATTATACAGCGCTGCAGTCAGAATCTTTGGGAGACCATCTGTTCCCTTTTAGGATTTTGACAGATCACTGGATTGTATCCCTATTATCTATTTTATTCTTGGCAAGAAAACTTTGCATGGGCTAGGCTTGCACAATTCCCTGATTTGCTTCTGTAGACATTTTTTTATATGTACTCTGGGAATGGAGAAGTGCGATAGGAATTCATGTGACGCAGAGCCAGGGTTTCTCATAAAAAAAGACCGGATCTAAAACATGTAAGGGTGAATTTTAACTATTTAAATGGCATGCATATGCTCACTGTAAGAAAATCATTGAAACTATTATGAAGCAAAGTAATCACTTCATAGGTACAGATCAGTCCAACACAACATACGGCCTGCAGGCCACAAACGGGTGGTGCTTGTGCAAAGTCTGAGTACCACACAGTTTGCGGTTCAGGTATGTTCCTAAGTGGTCCAGGAGTGTTTCTGGGTGGTTCTGAGCAGATAAAAAGGAAAAAATATGATAAAATCAATTAATAATATAATAAAATCAATGGAATAAATAAATAAATAAAAATATATATATATATATATAGGGACAATCCTCTCACATTTCAGCCACCATCTTGGCCCAGCTCAGGGGTTTTTAGCTCACAGGTACGCCGTCTTTGGTAAAAGGAATGGCACACCGACAAAGGTTTCTTTCCTTCTGGCCTCAACCTGTTTTATTTTGCATTGGCATATATTGAAAAATTGGATGTATGTAAATATAAACTAGTTTAAAATGATTATTTAGATCACCATATCACAAATGTATAAATAATTTACAGTGACAAGAGAATACATAACATTTTATTAGAATATATTGGGATTTTCACATTGGCACATATTGAAAAAACGAATGTATGCAAATATAATTAAGTCTTAAATTATTGCTCAAAACCATACTAAAGTCTCACCTTGAATTTAGGAGATATTATAAGACAAAGGCATCAAAAAAAAGAAAGAAAACTTTATGTAATTAACTATAGAAACAGAGAGATCTATATCGGGATGTATCTTTTGAAATGCAAATCACCGTCACTTAGGACCATGCTCCATCCTGTCTCATCTCCATCTGTTTTGTAATGAGGAGGATGTGTGATGGACAACCCAACATACCATTCGGATCACCTTATTTTATCTGATTGATGTAACATCTAACCTATTACCTGTACTTTGTACCTTTATAATGTCTGGAATAGATACTGTATATCATTCACCCCTGAGGAAGCGCCGGATAAGCGCGAAACATGTTGGGTTTTTATATGATTTTAAATTGTTTTAGATTGGCTGAGGTTAACGCCCTAGCCTTTTTAGAATAATAAAGTATTCTTCTGGATCTTCCCGCCTGCATCAGTGGTGTTTTTGGGACATACACGTGCGCCGGTTCCACCATTTTGCCTTCTCTACTGTCCACTTGGCGGGTTACCACTCACGGGAACATCGGCGGTTGTATACAAGGGCTACGGCTACAATAAAAGCCCTGTATGTTAATATGAGAGTTGTGCCTCTATACTAAGAGCGCAACTCCAATAGGTGAGTAGATTAAAATACTCACTTCTATACGTTCTATACCAAACGTACTTCACTATTTGTGTGCCCCCTCTTTCCTTCTTTCTCTCTCTCTCTCTCTCTCTCTCTCTCTCTCTCTCTCTCTCTCTTCTCTATATATATATATATATATATATATATATTTATATATTATAATATTATATATTATATATAAAAAAGGAAAAATAGACAGGGCAGACGATAGTGAAGATGGTTATAGGCAGACACTGATAACAGGCAATTGCACTATACCCGTTCAGGTTGTGCAGAAGGCACAACACTCAATATTGCCAATGGAAAATGATGAGGGTAGTCACTCCATATAATTCAGCAACGGCAGCTGTGTAATCCTTCAAACCAGATCCCTTGGAATCGGGTCTATTTTGTGGCATTTTTATTTATTATTTATATATATTATATATATATATTTTTTATATATATATATTTATGATATATATATCACTTGTGGCAAAGCGACCTTAGGCGGTCGCGTGGTGCTGCCACCAGGTGGCGTACAGCAGGTCACCTGCTACGAACTTGCCACGAGGGCCTAGTCTTGGTGGGGGAAGCCAGTAGTTGTCTGTCAGTAACACTAGGTTACTGACGCCTATATGTAGTACGGCTGATGTCCAGCCATTATGGACTGGCTTTTCCCGGAACAGCTGCAGTTGGGTGGGTGGCTGTTCCTACGTTCCAGGTCCAGGTTTTACTAGGCTTATAAAAATCCTGGTCCTACAGGTAATCAGGGGGTGTGGTCTGCTATTGGAAGTGGAGCAGCAGAGGAGAAGGGCTCTTGCCCCCAGAGGCTTGAGAGAAGCCTGAACTAAGAGAGACTGGTGAGGTTTTTGGAGGTGCTGTGCAGCAGGCCCAGACCTCTGGTAGTAGAGGGAACCTCTGTGTTTAGTTAGTGGCCAGACGGACGAGGTTTTGATTTGTTTTTGTTGCTGAAAGCTGTAAACCTGTGCCAAAATAAAACAGGCTGAAGCCAGAAGAAGAAGCCTTTGTCGGTGTGCCATTCCACTTACCAAAGCTGCGATCCCTGAGCTAAGAAACCCCCAGAACGGGCCAAGATGCCGTCCAGACGGGAGTGAGTCGTCACACACTATATAAAAAGACACATCTGCACGTTTTTCTCACTATCTGACATGAAATCAGAATAAACTTTCCCCGTTTTAGGTCAATTAGGATTACCACAATTATTTATATTTGACAAATTTCATAATAATAAGAGACAGAGAATTTTTTAAGGCATTTTTATTACTTTCTGCAAAGTCAAAAGTTTCCATACATTTCATTACTATTTGGTAGCATTGTGCTTAAACTGTATGACTTGGGTCAAAGGTTTTGGATATCCTCCACAAGCTTCTCACAATAGTTGGTAGGAATTTTGGCCCATTCCTCCTGACACAACTGGTGTAACCGAGCCATGTTTGTAGGTCGCCTTGCTCACACCTGCCTTTTCCGATTTGCCTATACCCTTTTTTTAAAAGGGTTTTTGATCAGGCTTTGTGTTGCCCCCTCCAAAAAAATGGATTTGGGTTTTCCCTTTAAACACTTTGTATCCAAATTTGGGAGTATAGTCTATTTGGGTCCCCATTTCCGCCCCAACTGTAAATTTTAAAGGCTGATGTCTTTAGTTTTTTTCCCGTATTGCCCCCATTTTTAAAATTTCCCCTTCCCCATGATGCCAAATTTTTTTGTCAAATGCACCAGTCCCTCCCGGGAGGAAAAAAAAACCAAAACAACATGATGCTTCCATCCCTGTGTTTTAAAAGTTGGGATGGTCCATAGGCGTCCCGAGGTTTTCCCTTTTTCCCCAAACGAAAAATGATCATTATGGCCAAAACAGTTTTAAAATTTTTGTCTCATCAGACCCAAGGACATGTATCCAAAAATTTTAGTCTTTTTTCCGGGCTGCATTTGCAAAAAAAATTGGTTTTTTCATTTTTTAATTTGGAGGAATGGCTTCTTCCTTGGGGAGAGTGGGGCCCTTTTAGCCCCTCGTTGATAACCCGTAATCGTTTCACAGGGATTTAAAGGCACAATCTTTCCAGCTTCCGCCAGCATCTTTTACAAGGGCTTTTTTTTTTGGTTTTTTGGGGTTTTTTAAGCCCCATGTTGAAGCCAAAAGGCAATTTATTCAGAGACACGAACCCGTCTCCTTCCTGAGCGTTTGGGTGGTGGAAATTTTTCCCCTTCTTGAATTCTGATATTAAAGGGGTTTTTACGATGAACAAAGGGACCCTTTAAAAATTTTAGGATGATCCGACTTGTGCAAGTTCACCCTTTCTCTTTCTGATATCTTGGGGTTATTTTTTAGGGCTTTTCCCTGATGTTTAACAGAAACAGTGTTTTTTTTGGTGGGCATAAAAAAAACCTTTCCCCGCATGTGACTGTTTAAATTTTCTCAGATGTCGCCCAAAAAAACCTATCGGAAGCCTTTTTAAAAATTTTGACATTTATCATATGGGCTGTCTCAAAATTTTTTAAAGGGGGGGGGAGAGTATTCCTAGTGTATGTAACCTTTTTTACTTTGCAGGGAAAATAATAAAAATGCCCTTTAAAAAATTTTCACTCATTATTCTGGCATTTGGCAAAAATAAAATAATGTTTTGGAAAACCTAGTTGACCTAAAAACGGGGTAAGTTTCTTTTTTTTATAGGGGGATGTTAATTCGGACTCAACTGTGTGTGTGTATTTTATGTCAAGGGATCTTAAACATTTACCAAAAACATAGACAGAAGCTTTGGTTAAAGGGGGAAGGATGGTTTGGGGGTAGTTTTATTGGGGGCCGTAGTGGCTGAACCTCTCCTTTTAACTGTACATTTAAAAATAACAAAAATGGAAAATTTAAAATGGCCCCGGCCCGTGGTATATTTACTTGCTTGCTTTTGGTTTTTTGTAGGTTTTCACAAAAGGGAATTTTAATTTGATAAGGCCCCCCTAGGATTCACCTTTAAACCCTTTTTACAGGGATCTGTACCTCACTGCAGTAAACATTCAGGTCACTAACCCATACCTGCTAATTTTCCTGTTACTTTCAGGAAATTCCTGGAAATCAGGAAACAAAGGGGTAGGTTTATGTCAACCCTAACCCAAAAATGGTCATTCCTGGTCCAAAATTTGGGGGGGGGTTTCTTGGGGCATTCCCCCGGGCGGGTTTTAAAAATCTCCCACAGCCAGAAAAAAAGGTTGACAACTTTTGAACTACCTAAATTTAAGTTTATAAGGGAATGGCTGACAAGCATTGGGAAAAGGCAAAAGGTCAGCACAGGTTTTCAAACTTTGAATTTATTAGGAAACAAGCCGGGACCCAAAAAACCCTTTGGGGCCAAAACCCTTTGGGGAAAATTTTTAGTCTGTTCAGGGGGTCTTCAACCCCATGCTCTTCCGTGTTGAAAGGGTATCAGGCATCTTGAAAAAATGTTTTGATTGGCAACAGCTGGGAAGACACAAGTCCAGTTTAATTAATGCAAAACTGCAACATATATTACAGGAAATTATTATAACTAATATTCTACTGTACATGTATGACCTTTTGCACATAGAAAACCCTGTATGATGACATGTAATCCCTGTGCAGCAGCAGGCACTCTACATACCAAGCATAAGGGGATAGATAATACATGTATGTATATAAAAGGGAAGTTCCCCCACTATCATGGTCCCTGGCTGTTGCCATTCAGTTTTTCCCGAAGGGTTAAAATGTTAGGGTTTGTGGGTTTAAAAAAAGGGCAAAATTTTCCATCGAGTTCAACCCTTGGGTGGGGGGAAAAAAATTTTGGGTGAGGGGGGAGGCAAAAGGGCTTAAAAACCCCGGCTTCCATGGTTTTAAAGCCCCGAAACCCACAAGGCAAGAACCAACCTGCTCCAGTTTAGACCCTATATCTGACCCCAGAGCCGCCACCGGCCAGGATCCAGAATTTTACCTAGCTACGTACGCATTAATATTCTTTAGTTCCAGGTAGGTATCTAAGCCTTTCTTGAAACTCTCTACAGTTCCTGCTGTGACCAGCTCCTCAGGCAGGCTATTCCACAGATTTACAGTTCTTACAGTGAAGAACGCTCTTCTCCTCTGGAGATTGAATCCTTTTTTCTCTAGTCGAAGGGAATGTCCCCTTTTCTTTTGAGGGGGCTTCACCTGAAATAATTTTTCCCCATACTTTTTGTAGGGACCATTTATATATTTATATAAATTAATCATGTCCCCCGAAGCCGTCTTTTCTCAAGACTAAATAAGTTCAATTCTACTAACCTCTCCTCATAACTAAGATGCTCCATTCCCCTTATAAGTTTCGTTGCTCGTCTTTGTACTCTCTCTAGCTCTGGTTTGGTGCTTGTTTTCCATTGTCATCTTTTTTTAAAAGGACACTGCCATCAGAAAGTAGTATTTTGTTAAAACCAATATTCCTGGAAATTGTTAAAAAGGTTTTTTCTATTTTTGCAGTCCTATACAATGAAAAAATTACATATAAAATATTTTCCTTCACTAGCTGTGAGAGAAAACTTTTGTTTGACAGGGCAGACTAATCTCACTTCATCTGCTACTTATGTCTGTATAGTCTCAATACAAACAGTAGATAATGACATAATGATTATAACATTGTTCTTTCCACAGGGAGAGATAAGATTATACTAGACCATGAGCAATACATGAAAGGAAAATAGGGTAATCTTTTAGGGTATTCCTTGTATGTACTGGGCAGAGGAGGGGTTTGTTCATAATTACGGGGGGAATATTACAACCTCAGCCCAAGGACCACAAAGAAGGGGGCCATCAGGAACCCCTCTAACGCCTGCTATTAAGCTCACAGGGGGGAGTCATGACCATGGGGAAATTAGGGGATATAGAGAATTATACATATAAAAACAACCATTTAAAAAAAAAAATCCATATCATAGTTGCATAAATCTTCTCAATATGTGAAAAGAAAAATTTTGATGACAGTGTACTTTAATGGTTCTTGGGCCACTCTTTACTAAACATACAGAGCCTCTGCATGGGGATGTACACCAGGGCGAGAATACTTCCAGAAAATGGCATGGGCCACAATATTTCACAAGGAACCCACAAGAAGAAAACCTCTCAATATGAAATTTGTTGGGTACGTCTGCCGAATATTGCAGCTGGGAGGGTGTAGGGGGTGCTCCGTCCTAAACAGCACTTTTTTTGGATGTTTCATCAGAAAGGGGCACATCTCTACTTGAGGCAAGGAGAACACCAAATGGTGTATAGAGTTTGAATTGCCTTTTTGCCCTCTACTAAACTTCTGCATATCACAAGGCATTATGGAAAAGGAGCTGAGAAGCTCAAGCGCCCTATATTGGATGTAACAAATTCTCAATTTGCTTTTGACCCAGTGGGTCTTGAGTAAGCAAAAGCAATATTTAGCCAAGCCAGTATCTCCCATCTGCAGAAAGCTGTTTTGGGATGCTTGTCCCTCATCAGTGCAGAGCACAGTGATACTGGCTGGCTGCATGGGAGGCAATGAGTGGCTCAGAAAGGGGAACATCTCTCCTTGAGGCGAGGAGAGCACCAAATGGTGTGTAGAGTTTGAATTGCCTTTTTGCCCTCTACTAAGCATCTGCATATCACAAGGCATTATGGGAGAGGAGCTGAGAAACTCAAGCTTGAGCTTCTCAGCTCCTTTCCCATAATGCCTTGTGATATTGGATGTTTCATGGCAGCCATTTCACATTCTGAGTGAAAATGTCTTTTGATACAGTCACAAGAGATCACAATCTATGAATAACCAAACAATATAGAAGTTTAAAGAGTAAGAAGTTTCAAAGGAAGAAAGATTTAGAGAAGAAAGGAGTAATAACTCTTACGGATTGCTGTTTATGATTTTCTCTGCCTCATTGTGCCAAGTTATGACCAAAAGAAAAGCACAAGTGGCTAATTTCTAAGAATTGTTACTTGGGGTGCAAAGAATGTAGTTATTTTAAAAAAAAATCCAGGTCATAATGAATCCCAGGCGAGTAAATTAGCCAAAAATAATTATGCTTTCGCAGATGCTAATTACAAATTATAAATGGTGTTGATGGGGGTTAGTTGCCCTTATGGTGCTTGTGTCATGCTTTAAAAAAGTCTACAGTTCCAACAAATTAACTGTCCTGTCGTTGATCTGTTGTTCCATTTTATGGTTATGTTTCCGGATTAAGAATTTCACAATCACTACTAAACGGTTTGCATTTTATTAATTTAGAACTGTCACGCAAGAGGAACGTCATGATGAGACCATGTAACAGGATCCAGCTTCCATATCCTTGGCCCGGCCAGTCAGGAGATATAACTATTGCTGTTCACCATTCTCAATTTGTGGAGCAGGGTGACATTTTTAATCTCTGGTTTTGACCCAACATCAGAAATTTCACATTTCTTTTCACCAGGTTTCATCATGAGTTGTGTGGAACAGAGCGTCTAATTAAATTGCCTACTCAAGTAACTGTGCAAGCGTTCTCTTGTAGTTGTAAAGACTGCCTACATTTATAAGACAGAGCTTGCACAAAAAGGACAGATAGTTCTTCAAGAGCGTCATACACGAAAGTAAGATCTATCAAAAATTCAAGTGACGCACGTTGTTCATTAAAGCCATGGTATTTTAAAATATCTCACTTGCCATTCATCAGATTATGCAGGGTTCCTGTTACATACAGTCTGTTCAGTAAAGGCTTTATGGAGTAGTTACCCTTCCTTATCCACAGCTCAATGTCCACAAAATATTGAAAATGAAACAAAAACTTTTGTTAACTAAACATATCATAAGAATCAGCAAATGTTTTTATTAATTTGTGTTTTTGGAAGTTTGCCTGTAAATGGTTCATACACTAAACAAACAGGGCCGTCTTAACCGCACTATGGGCCCCAGGGCAGAACTGTGTACTGGGACTCCCCACCCCCCCAAAAAAAAACTACTCAAAGAAACAAATATAAACATTACCAGCTCAGATTACCATTACATGACAGTGACTATAGCACTGATGGAATATAGAAGCAAAATAACCTCTGACATCAGGGACTCACCGGAGACGTCCTATCTGATCAGTTGTTCTCTGAATCGTTCTTTTTCCTTTTTCCTCTCCTTCCGTCCAAACCGCCATAACGACTTCTCCCGGCCACAACTCGTCTAGTTTGCCAGGCAGGACAAGTAATTAGACAGGTAGGGCCAGTCATTAGCAGGCAGGACAAGTAATTAGACAGGTAGGGCCAGTCATTAGCAGGCAGGACAAGTAATTAGACAGGTAAGGCCAGTAAATAGACAGGTAGATAGGGCAGATAGGGCCAGTAGTTAGGGTAGATAGGGCCAGTAATTCGGGCAGATAGGGCCGGTAATTAGGGCAGATAGGGCCGGTAATTAGGGCAGATAGGGCCAGTAATTAGGGTAGATAGGGCCAGTAATTAGGGCAGATAGGGCCAGTAATTAGGGCAGAGAGGGCCAGTAATTAGGGTACATAGGGCCAGTAATTAGGGCAGATAGGGCCAGTAATTAGGGTAGATAGGACCAGTAATTAGGGTAGATAGGGCCAGTAATTAGGGTAGATAGGGCCAGTAATTAGGGCAGATAGGGCCAGTAATTAGGGCAGATAGGGCCAGTAATTAGGGCAGATAGGGCCAGTAATTAGGGCAGATAGGGCCAGTAATTAGGGCCGGTAGAGGCCAGTAATTTGGGTACATAGGGCCAGTAATTAGGGCAGATAGGGCCAGTAATTAGGGTACATAGGGCCAGTATTTAGGGTAGATAGGGCAAGTAATTAGGGCAGATAGGGCCAGTAATTAGGGCAGATAAGGACAGTAATTAAGGCAGATAGGGCCAGTAATTAGGGCAGATAGGGCCAGTAATTAGGGCAGATAGGGCCAGTAATTAGGGCAGATAGGGCCAGTAATTAGGGCAGATAGGGCCAGTAATTAGGGCAGATAGGGCCAGTAATTAGGGCAGATAGGGCCAGTAATTAGGGTAGATAGGGCCAGTAATTAGGGCAGATAGGGCCAGTAAAATTAGGGCAGAGAGGGCCAGTAATTAGGGCAGATAGGGCCAGTAATTAGGGTAGATAGGGCCAGTAATTAGGGCAGATAGGGCCAGTAATTAGGGTACATAGGGCCAGTAATTAGTTTTAAAAAAATAACTTACCTGTTGTCCTTCTTTCCCTCCTCTTCTCCTGCTCTGGAGCGGTTCGCGCTCACAGCCGAGTGTGGGCCGCGAAGCAGGCGCGCGATGACATCATTACATTGCGCTACCTAAAGATCCCGACTGTTCCCAGCTGTTCTGCCTCGGCCGCAGCCTGGGCCCGCCGGGGGGAAACTCCAGCTCCGCCCCCGACGACGCTCTGAGCCGGCGCTGCGGCCTGGATCCCGGCTGCCTACCGGACAGAGCCTGGCTGTCGCTCCACTGGGCAGGGTAGACGGCTGCCCGGGAGGTCCGCCTGAGCTCGTTAGGCCCCCAGGCAACTGCCTACCCTGCCCAATGGAAGAGACGGCCCTGCAAACAAACACAACATTACAATCACCTGCCTAATATGTTATAGATCCCCCTTGTGACATCAAAACAGCTCTGTCCCGTCTAGATGTGGGCTCCACAAAAACTCTTAAACTGCCCCAAGGTATTTGGCACCCAGACATAGGCAGAATATCCTTTAAGTCCTGTAAGGTAGGAGGTGAGGCTTCCATGGATCAAACTTGTTTTTACCACACATCCCACAAATGCTCAATCAGATTAGGATCTGGAAGTTTGGAGGTGAAATCAACACTTTGAACTCTGTATCAATGTTTCTCCAAACATTCCTAATAATATTTGCAGTGTGGCAGGCAGGGGCATAATCCTGTTTAAAGAGGTCACTGTTAGGGAATATCATTGCCATGAAGAAGTGTATTTGGGCTGTTTAGGAAGATTATATGTGCCAAAGTAACATCAATATGATGCTAGCACCAAGGTTTCCCAACAGAGCATTGTCCAAAGTAATGGACTGCCTCTTTGGGCTTGCCTTCTTTCTAAAGTGAACCCTGGTGCCATCTCTTCCCCAGATAAGCAAAGCACCTGCACTGAATAAGTATTCCCCAGGCTCCATTGGGTCATCAGGATTCCCGATGATCAGATGGAATAGAGGAATCCACTTTGATTATGCTGCGGCCAAAGAGCACAGCAATCAAAGCATTAAAAAAACTGCTCTAGGAACTGCTCTGAGCTCCTAGTGCAGTTGCATCCCTGGGAGCCACAAAATACCTCTGTCTGCCGCGATGTCTTTTGGCGTCGCTGCAGACAGACGACGTGAGCGGTCATTAAGGGTTAAAGGAGTTGTCTCGCTACAAAGATTAGCTTTCAACATGTTGGGATCACTAAATAAAGATGTTTTCCAAATATATTACGTTGTTCATTTTTTTTCTTAAGGAGCTACAAGTGATTTTATCACCTTCTGTGCTCTCTCTAGTTCCCCAAGTGACCGACCTGTGTACTTCTCCCCCCCTGCTGTTTGTTCTATCTGATACCAGGGAGTGATGTAATCACACAGGTCAAGCAGTATCTGTGGTCCCCAGGCACCATTACAATAATGCAACCCTCACTATAAATGCTGCATATTGAGAGGCTTGGGCCCTAAAGTTGTGGTTTCCGTGACCTTGTACTAAGACCAACAGCACTTGTGTAGAAAAATACTTGAAAACTGAAAAGGAGACTATGACAACTTGCATTTATGTAGGGCAGGACAAGTAGGCTAGATCTACACAGCTAATGTCGAAATGCCATCCAAAATCTGGCAGCATTTTGACATTGCTAGACCCATGTTGCTGCCACGCCAGTGTGCACCTATGCTCATTTTTTTCAAAAAGGTTTTTTTTTTGGATGTGCAAAACCATGTATTGTTTCAAGCTTGTGTATGGAGGAGGGGCTGCCTCCATTTTGGCTTTCTGCACTCCACCCACCTGAACAGGTTTTGAAATCAATGCATTGTACTTAGAAGCTGGTATCTTCACTCCCTGAAGTATGGAGGTCTGTACAGGACCCAAAAGAGAGATAACAAAATAGTGTAGGACCCACCTGCATTTGAGGTCCCGTTGAAGTTTCGGAGGTGGCTTAAGCAATTTTGATCAAAAATGTGAACTAAGAACCTCAAAAAAATGTCATGTACCCTAGATAGCAGAAATGCTTTTTCAAAAATTCCTATGTCCCCTTTGATAGTTTCTTTAGTTGATAGTGTGCTACTGATATTGGAATGTGCATGATATGCTAGACCATGGCAGGACCACGGTTTTTGGTCCATACAGTTGAAAATACGGGACTCCGACGGCAATCCAGCGGAATTCTGCAGAATATACAACATATTGCATATTCTGCCGGATTTTAAAACCGACAGTAAAAAATCTCTGTAGACTACAGCATGGATTTTTTTATTGCTGACTATGCAGCACAGGCTGCCGTCGGATTTTCGTTGCATTCGGTAGACCTAGCCTTAGACATCCGATAATCTACATTCCATGAAATAGATGTAATTGTACAGGGTCAAAAAGTTATGAAAATACATAACTATATCAATCCCATCATATCTTTATCCATTGTTAGGACATAGTAAAGAAGAGATGTTCATATGCATTGGGACACTCGGTTGTAATCATTTCTTGGCACAAGATAGAAGACAATCAGCAAGATGGATTTATTTTCCCTGCAAAAAATCATGTAGTAACAAGCAGCACTCAGAAAGCTCCCCACAGTAGTATGAAATTACAGGAATGATCACAGGGGCTTTCTACAGGAGAACAAAGACTTATTATCAAAAGGAATAAGTCAATGGAAAGAAGAAGACATCTTTTTCACGCTTGCTCTCCGACACAACTGCAGCGCCTGGATGCAGTCAGCGTCGTCTTTGCCTGCAGACTGCTTTGTCAGATAGACAGCATTATTTCCTTTCTGCACCATCCATTCTATAAAGGCCATTCTTGGATGTGCAAGAGATGACATCACAAGGCAACAAAATATTCCCCTTAGTGCTTTTCGAGTATGCAGCATCTCGACCGTCATGTCTCGTCTATGAAGGAGCCATTTTTATGAAGCTTCTTAATGGCATTGAAGACATAATGACTGTATCACCCACTCAGAATGCACTTACATCTATACTTTTTCTGGTGAGCTTCCGAAGGGTAACGCATTAATAAGTAATCCTATTATCCTTGACAAAGTCGTGGAATACCATGCAGAGGTGTATGCGCTTTACAGGAGCTTACTCATCTGAATCCTTATCTTCAGAGTGGGATGTTTATGTACGGAGGATTTTCAGTGACTGATGATGCAGGTCACAAATCAGAATGCTAGATCAGATTATACCAAATTTGTAGAATCGGCCTTATGTATTTAAAGGAAGGGTCCCAGCAGCACAGATCCAAAGTTAGATTACATGTGGATGCAAAACTCCCTGGGTCCTGAACCAAAGGGGCCATGATTGTATCCAAAGACCTGATTATGGGTCGATTATGTATTGTCACATATGTTAGACTTAGTTGTGTAGTATACAGAAGTAGGTGGTAGGGTATACTACTAAATGGTTTAAAAATGTTTAATGATATATATGAATAATTTGCACTGTTTCTGCTATTATTGCACTGAGAATGTTCTAGAAATTACCCCTATTTCAACCCTGTGTTCACCTAGTGCACATGTCTGTAGATTGTGTATAGTCATGCTGTTTTTTAGAAATGTAACCAGCTGCAGTCACTCAAGACTTTGGTGGGAAAAACCATGACAACACAGGGTGGGGGTAAATTAGGAGGTTATATAAATTCGGTAAACTTAGACTTAGTTTCTGTGTGTCTCTCCAGGGAAGCTTGCCTCTCCCCACTGGGGAGTAGTCTTCTCTTCAGTTCTTCTACATAGGGCTCACTGGTATCCACCTTCGGGATATCGGTGTCTTCATCTGCAGCTGTCAGTGAAGCGATCCACCATGCTATCCTGACAAGGGCTGTGCTGCCTCTGGACTCGGAGGTCAGCTTTAAACCCCTGTTCTTTCCTGGCCGCATTGGAGTGGAGCGATAGAGAGGTAGCTATGCAAGGGACCGGGTTTAGGAACAACACCCTGCCTCTGTCTACAGAGTGGATGCAACTGGAAGGACGGTGTTGTAACATGAAGGATGCCCACTGCCATGTGTATAACAACTTGCTAAGGAAAGTAAAGAGGCTTTGGATGATTGCAACTGTTAACCTTTTGTCTCCTGCCTATCATTTCTGCAACGCACATCAAGGGCAACTTGCACACCATCTCAAGCGGGCAGTTGAGGGACAGACCACCTGCAGAGTGTGCCCCGGAGGAACAACAACTACCACCATCACCAATAGTGCAGACCCCCTCTTCACTGGTGCCGGAGCGGGAGAGGCGCGGTTGATGTGTTAGCCGCCGTGACCAGAGTGACAGCCTAAGCCATGGCTATCTCTGCTTCTGTCCCTCTACTCTGTCCCCGTGATCACCATACTTGCTCCTGCTAATTGCTAGGAAAAGGGGTCAAATTGGTGAAACCAAATCAATAACTCCTGCAGGCTTGTGAAGGCAAGATGAGGAGCCTATAAGTGGCCATCTTGCTAGAGGAGCTGGCGCAGCAAGAAATACACACAGTCTGTTATAGTACTGCATTCAGGAACACTTTACTTGCTAGTGGCACTAAGGGCGACATGTATGAATGGGGATGCACCATTTTTTGGCATGTCTTGAGCCAAAAAAACTGTCATAGCCCTGTTCTATAGATGTATGAATAGTCTTACACCAAAACTTGCACCAGGCATGGCACTTTTAAATGCAGCAAAGATATGCTATGCACCAAAGATAAGCACCAAAGATACTCCATGCAATGCAAAGCATAGCACATGCCAAATTTTGAAACCACATACAACAGGTTCATATATACTGTCGCATTTTACACTCCTCTATATCGATTTGACATTTGTGCGCCAAGTTTCATACATGTAATTTTATTGTGGTACACTACACAACAAAGGACAAATACTTGTCAGATTCTGAATTCTCAAGCCCCCGATGAGTATTTGAACAGTATTTTACATAAGAACCCGAGGATTTTTAACTCGCTTTTAATTTTTTGGTGCCCATTTTCATCAGATTCCAATGCAGTTTTCAGATTAGATTTTTCAGTCGTTTTTGCATCATTGAGCACTATTGAGTTTTTAGACGCGGATCCATGCCAAAAAAACGCTCACAAAGCTTTCTGGCTGTTTTTCATGCCATTCCATTGACTACAATTGTAAATTTTGCAGTTTTCGGAGTGAACTACGATAGAAGCATATTCTAAATTTTTTTTTAAAAAAATGTTGGTTTTGAAATCCGACCTCAGTCATGTGGACTACAATACGGAGTTTCAATTGAGTTCTATGGGGATGGTCTTACAGTCTTTTTTTGATGGTTTTTAAAATCCAAATCTGCGTGGATTTAAGATTGGACGGACGCTGATGCTTGATGGTTACAACAAATATACAGTACTGGCTGATTTTAATGTGATGGTGCAAAATTATAGCTGCACAATTCATATCAGAGAGAACATAAGACAAATTTATTAACGTGAAGACACAGGTTGACATGTATGAAACTGGACCTGACTCGACCTTCATACAAATCCGTATCAGTTTCACAGTGGCATGGCTGAGACTACTCTTGCCGTAGAACGGGACACATCTATAAAGTGCTATGAGACACTTTCATGCATACTGTCGGATCATACATTCATGTGACATTTCCACATAACTTTGCTTATTGCACAGAACACATTTACTTTGGGTCACTCATGTGCTTTATAAGGGCACACAAGTACACACAAGTTCAACAAGCACGCTGGTTCTCACTAGGAGGCACAAAACTTAGTTATAACAGTTGCAGATGGTGGTTCTGATGGGGTTTTATCACATAACAGTCAGCATTCTAGGGACCCATGCAATAAGGGTTCTTAAAGGGGTTATGCCATGAAGTAAAATTGACGTGGGAAGCTTGCAAATTAAATAATAAACATTTTCACCATTCACCATTATTAAAAATTCTGCACCGTTTTTGTTTTAGCTGCTTCTTTAGTGATCCATTGTTTACAGATAGTCTCCAGGCGATATGACCAGGGCTGAGAGCTCCTCAGTCCTGGTCGCACATGCTCAGATATCGCCTCTCCTCTCAGGCAGCTACTGAGTGTTCAAACCCCAGGTGCTGTTATTCTACTCCCGTCTGCTGTGCTCCTTAGTTATTTGTCAAACGATCCAAATAAAGAAACCTCAATGAGGTCTGTGCATTGATAAAGAGAAAAAAATCCACAAGTTTGGTTCCTGCAGGGATTTGAATCTAGGACCTGTGTGCATTTAGGCAAAAACTTTACCTCTGAGCTATAGTGTAGCTGCTCACAGTTCTATACATAAACAGAGCTTTCTTTGACTACAGAGAGGAAAGGCCTGGTGATGTCATCCTGCTGGGTCACATGATATGCAATTCAAATAAATCACACACGCCCCCTTCTGAGCACACAGAGCCGTAGAGCTAGATTCAGGAAGTATGAGATGAGATTGTGGCAAAACCCCTTTAATACACATATGTCTTTATGTATAAAAACTGTCTAGCAGTAAGACTGTCTTTGTTGTCCATAGCAGCCAATCGGAACTCGGATTTTATTTCATATAGTGCTCTGGAAGGATAAAAGCTGAGCTCTGACAGTCTTATTGCTAGACAGTTTTCATACATAATACACCCCAGATTCCATGCAGAATTATAGATTTATTTACATGTAGGCCGCCTGGCTGAAAATGTTCATAATTGGTCTGGCTTTTCTCCAATTTGCTCATATTTGCATCTACTAATATTGGAGATCTGTCTATTTGTAAATAAATCTACAATTCTGAATCAAATCTGTGGTGTGCTGCGGATGTATCTAAAGACTGTAAGGCTATGTTCACACGGCTTATTTCGGGGCGTATTTACGGACGTATTTACGTCTGCAAATACGTCCCGAAATACGTTTCAAATACGTGTCACAAAGTGTGGCACGTATTTTGCGTCGTAAATACCTTCCCCATTTTTTATTATGGGGATTTACGTTGTGAAATACGCCTCAATAAGTGACAGGGGACTTAATTTTACAATCGTATTTACGGACGTATTTACGCCCGCAAATACGCCTCTTTCCTCAATAAAATGTTGTTAAAAAAAAGAAACTTTGTAATTCATCTCTATTTAAAAATCTAAATATAATAATAACCAAATTGCTTTAAAGTAGGACAGGAGGACATAGGAGCTTCAACAGGGAAATTATATATTTTTGTTGCATGTAACATCCTATGGAGCTCTACCTTCATATTCAATCAAGGGTATACATACAATGGAGACAATCCATGCAGGCCCTTTAACAGAGGGGACCCAGCCCTTGCTGACCTTTCCCTTATAGTACTGTGTGGAAAAGAACTGTGCAGGACTCCTCTGTCCTAAGGATCTGCATTGAAACAAGGGCTCAGAGGAAGAAGCAAACTGCATGCAGTGGGCACTTTGACCTTTGCTAAAGAACCCCTTAGATTCAAATAAGGTTGTCGTCTGTCGGACCTTCGGGTCCTGGCATTGTCGGTGCACAATACTCTGTCAGAATTTGGGCCCACCAGAGAGACATGTGGTAACCTGATGAGCCATCCAGACTCTGATTTCTTTTATATACTTATTTTTTGAACTTACAAGAGCCGGACAGTAATAGAAATCTGCCATGGACCTTTAAATGTCTTATCTGACAGTTGCTCCCCAGCCTGTATGTAGGGGTGACTAGTCCCTGCTGCCTCTCTGATCAGTAGAGTAAGCAGAATATTACAAGATGTTTATTGCAATAAATAGCCATTGTTATTGCTCATTATATGTCATAGGTGTACTTCAGATAATCTCCAAAAAATTGGGAATCTCGCAAGAGAACAGAGAGTGACTTTTGATCACTATATTTACTATTTTGCCGTAGGCAAACAAACTCTATCAGTTCTCTATCTGTTAAACACTAAAAAAAAAATTATTCATGGATTTTGTATCTAGACTCAATGATAATGAAATTGGGATGAAATTCAAGTTTGAAATTCATCGGGAGAAAATTAATTTTTTGGATCTTGAAATTATGTTGGATGAAAATAAGCAGATTCAGACAAAGATATTTCAGAAAAATACGGCTACTAATAGTTTGTTACATTTTTCTAGCTAGGATCCACCTTCTCAAAAAAAAGGGGATTCCCATAGGCCAATTTCTGAGGGCTCGTAGAAACTTCCACATTAGAGGATTTCAATGAAGAATGTATAAAGTTAAATGCACGTTTTCAGGCAAGGGGTTATCCTAAAAAATGTTTGAGGAAGGCGTTTAATAGGGCTTTGACCAGTGACAGAGGACATTTATTAATCAGTAAAAAGAAGAAAGAAAAAACCGATTTAATTCGTTGTATAGGTACCTTTGATGATAGAGCTAATGAAATGAGAGCTATACTTAGAAGACATTGGCACATTCTGAAGGCAGATCCAGTATTCTCTGAGGTGATTTCTAAATACCCTAGTGTCACTTATAGAAGAGGAAGAAATCTTAGGGATGAATTTGTACATAGTCATTTTGAGGGAGATGGCAAAAAAACATGGTTGCAGTCTCCGGTGGTAGGCTCATATCCCTGTGGCAACTGTTCATTCTGTCCATTCATATGGAAAACTAAAGAATTTGTTAATCCCATTGATAAGAGAAGATTTGAGATAAGACAATTCATCAATTGTAAAACCAGAGGGGTGATTTATGGGGCTATGTGTACTTGCCCCAAGATCTATGTGGGAAAAACCATACAGGAGTTTCGTCGTCAGATCTCGAAACATCTGAGTACTATTAAAACTAGAGGTGATACCCCCCTAGCGAGACACATTTTGGAAGTACATAATGGCGAAATAGAGGTGCTAAAATTTTGGGGCATCTGTGTGAAAAAGCTAGGGGAAAGAAAGGGCGATCTGGATGTAGTTTTGTTGCAGGAAGAGGCAAGATGGATATACAGACTCAATACATTGAAACCTAAAGGCCTAAATCAGGGGTGTCAAACTGGCGGCCCTCCAGCTGTTTGGAAACTACAACTCCCATCATGCTCACTGTTATAGATTATACAAATGCATGATGGGAGTTGTAGTTTCCCAACAGCTGGAGGGCCGCCAGTTTGACACCTGTGGCCTAAATGAAGGCTTTTAATTTTCGGCATTTATTTGATCTTGCTGATTCCCTATATAATAATTTTTGAAGAAACATGATATATGTGATTAAGTACAGTCAAGTGGATATAGCACAGTTGAATATATGACTATGGAAGCATCAGAGTTTACACATGGTTTTTTTTTTTTTTTTTCCTCTCTCCCTTCCATCTCCCTCGTGCCCCCCCCCCTCCTCTCCCCTACCCCCTCTACCCCTCTGCCTCTACGGTTTTACTCATTTTCCCTGGGTCCTGTAATGATGATAGGTATTCATCACATGAGGCCACGGTTTCTATTTAACAAATTAGGGATGCATGTATATTGCTTTTGCAAGGGATGTGCGCTCGCATTGTTGTGGCGAGCTGCGGCCCGGGAGTGGATTGGTACCTATTCATGTAGGTACTCATCTATGCATAGATTTATTGTTTCTGCTTGCAGCGCTGATCTAGTGCGAAGTGGATGCAATAACAGTTGAAGATACTGATATATTTTGCATGCTCCCATTGTGACGTGGTGAATTGGGTGGCTAGCTGTGAGCCGTAAGAGAGAATCTTCAATGGGGAAGTTGTGAGGTCAAACTGTGGGAGGGAGGGAGGTAGGGCTAGCCATAGAGCATGCAGCTTTGTTAAAATGAGTATGAATATTACATGTGAAAGACAAGTGGTTTATGAAAATAGTCTTGAGACAATACTATACAGTACAATGGAACATGTATTTAATGGGGCCTGCAGCTCTATTAAAATGAATATGCATATTAGATATATAGGAGAAGTGCTTTATGGGAAGATAATATGACAATAGTCTATTGTACAATGGAATTTATATTCCCAATGAATATGCATATTAGACATTGAAGAGAAGGGGCTGATGGGAGTTGATAAAGTTGGTAGTGTGCTGTGTTATGTGACACCTATTCTGCTTAGTTCATTCTAGGTGAGCCACGCAGTTGCAATAATATGAGAGAAGTGAGACGGAAGCCCATCACAGTCAGGGCTGAGGTGTCTGTTGGTGCAGTGCGTTGGCGCGGGCAGTATGGTAAGATGGGGCGCAAGCCCGTTATGGAGATGGTGAATTTGTCTGAGGTTTGATGTCTATGGGAGCATGGTGGCAGCTTTAGCAGCACATGTTATGAGTGTGCGTGCAGGAGAGCGGAAGGGGGAGTGGGTTTTATGTGGATTCTCTGATGGCTAATTGGTGAGCACCTGAATGGGGTGTACCTAACATGATATAAAAGGAAGTGAGCTTACACCACATGTGATCGGACCTCTAATCCCTGATGAAGCCAGGTTAGCTGGCGAAACATGTCGGCGAGGTCAGATATGACGTTTTAAATTGTGATTTCTCACCTCTGTCTACAAGTGTCACCTGCTGCAGGGGTGTCACAAGGGGGCCTTATTTGTTCTGTGTCCATGAGATTGGGGACGACTGCCCAGGTGGTAGGCTTGGGATCCCTTACTGGAGTTAATAGTAATTTGTTATAGATAAAGGCTCTCCTGTTAATAGGTGGTGCTCCACCAGACTTGATAATAGAAAGGGAGTTATTCCCTCTTTCAGAAGCAAAAAGGGTTAAATGATGAGGTGAGAGATCAGGTTTTTAATAGTGTGTATAGAGGTTAAGAGTTATATATAATAAAAGTTACGTTTTAGTGTTTAACAGATAGAGAACTGATAGAGTTTAAGTTTGCCTACGGCAAAATAGTAAATATAAGGTGTACTTCAGTTCCCATTGAAGGGCTCTGCTAAATGTGGTTTGCAGCTTTATGGCGAAAGAAGAAGTAGAGGATCCCCTCGACCCACTGTTAGGTGAATGCTGTGGACCTCATACGGGCATTGAAAATAAGACTGTCCAAAATATCTGGTTAATCTAAACACATGATAGGGCACTGGTCCTTTACCGGCTTTCAATTTCTTTTTTTTTTTTTGGATGCCTCATACTTTATCTCATAGATTTGATTCTGACAGATTAATTAGCCTCCCATGAGATTGGCATAAGTATTTGCTCTTGTGATTAAAAAAAAATAATAAAAAAATAAATAAATAATAGATAGTAAGCTCCACAGATTCAGAAACCTAATGTGAATGATTAAATTATTTCTCAAGGACTGCAGACTATGTCAGGGCTCTAGCTAATAATAGAAAGTACAGTGGGTGTAAGGTTATATGTATCATCTATCTATCTATCTATCTATCCCATATCTATCTATCTATCTATCTATCTATCTATCTATCTATCTATCTATCTATCTATCCATCCATCCATCTATCTCTATGTATTATCTATCGTTCTAGCTACCAGTTTACCTTCTTTTCTTCCTTGTATGTTCTAGAAAAAATGTATTATACATATAATAACAATTCTGCATTCTGTTGTCCCTCTGTTATTCCTCTTGACTAGTGTTGAGGAAACAGTAAACAGTTCTAGTTCGATTAGAACCTCGAACTTTTGTGAGTTCGGTTCGAAGTTCTATTCGAACTCAAACTTCGAACCCCATTAAAGTCTATGGGAGAAGATGTTCTGGTTACTTTTTATACCTATACAGGTGAGGAGAAGCTGTAATTACCATCCATAACAGTAAACTGGACACGTGAAACAACTTAGTGAAGAAAATTTGGCTCTAAGATTTACAGGAAAAAATTGAGAGGCTAAAATACTTCAATCCTTTCAATGGCTAACTGAAAAGATGAGGACATCTTGCAAGCAGGGGCGTAGCTATAGGAGGTGCAGCACTAGCAGCTGCTACGGGGCCCTGCTTCCTGAGGGGCCCAAAATCCCCTTTGACACATAGGAGATTTAGAGACAGTGTGTTATACAATTACTGAACCCACCAAAACTGCAAAAACAGAACTTTTGGGCACTGAGTATGATTTAGCAAATCCAAGCACTCTGTATAATATATATCCATGTATGAGAGTCAGGTGTTATGTGACCCGGCAAATGTCGCCAAATAACAGCTTCTGGGTGTGGGAAAGAAGCAGCCAGCAATACCAAACTCCCTAACTATTGGTGTCTATGCAGAAGAAAATGCTATCTAACTAAGAGCAGTCTGTACAGTACAGAGAGTGGGCTGAAAATGGCGTTCACAAGGCAATACAGTGAAATATATATAACATGGTCATGTGATTTTAGCAGCCAATGAGAGCCCTACACCTCAGCAATTACATTTTTGACACTTCTCTGTGCCCTGCACTGATTGGATGGCCGCCAAAAGTGCAGAAAGGTGACTGGAGAGCAGCCAAGAGTGCAGAAAACCGCTGAAAACGAAACTGAAAATGGCATGTCGAACTAGAACTAGAACTTTACTCAAAATGAACAGTAAAATGTTTAGTTCGCATTCTAAAAATTCGAGAAGTTCTACTAGAACTTAACTTTTCGAGAACAGTTCGATCAACATTACTCCTGACTATAAAATGGGTTGTCTCACTAGAAAGATTTGATTTCATCACGTAAGGAATGTTAAACCAAGACTTTTTCCAAATACATTCCTCCTGATTTTTCCCTGATCAGGGGATAAGAGAGATTTTCTCTGCTCTGAGTGCATACAGGTTTGTCTGATTGCTGTCCTGCTCTCCTCTTTTCTCTCTGACTTCACGACAGGTTAGTACACAGGACGCCGGCAGCTTGAGAACAGAGTGTGTTATTTATAACAAACAAAGAAGATTAATTACTTTTGATTGTTCACTTTGAGGCATTAAGCCCTCTGCACAATAGATTACATCTACAGTGCAATTAGAAGAGCTGTGAGTTCAGAGCTGACATGATAATCACTGCTATAGAACCACATACAGCCTGACCAGGAAGAGAGTGGAAGCATGAATCTAAAGCTGTTTGGGGCTTTGTGAAACAGCATGGTGAGAAAACCCCTTTAAAGCTAATGCAATCTTTTAGGACTCACTTTGAACTGTGAAAAACAGATCAACTAAAAAATGTCATTCAACTCAGACCAGAGTAGTGGTAGTGAGTTTTGATAGGACTAATCTCATTGCTATATTATCCAGAATCTTATAAAATCAAAATTCTTTAAATACTGGGATAACGGAGAGACTAGAGAGGCTTCACATTCCATGAAAAGAATTAGGAGAATACTCAGACGTTCTCATATTCAGCCTAATTGCCACTCAATGTCTATCTAGTAGTCTGTTGCTATGACAACTCATAAAACTCCATATCCAGTTGCGTCTCTGAGAAAAATAAAAATTAATGCAAAACAAAAACTTTGGGGAGGGAGGATTTTGGTGGTGCAATTAAATTAATGAGGAAACAATTTCGTATTCTTTCAGTCGTGTGGTCAAGAGAGTCAGGTACCTCTATCTCTGAAACGAATCATATCTGATAATACAAGAATATGATTGCTGCTCGTAAGCTGTATCTATTCTTCAGTCAATGTTCTAGATGCATAGCTGGAACATTTAGGAACTGTTTGCTTACCCCTATTTTATGACCACAAAATAGTTTCATATGAAAGATATAAATTATTTTAGGTCTGTTGGATAACTCCACAATCAACCTGGACCACCACCAATTTCTAACATACTCCGTCACTTTAGATGCCCAGCAGTATTACAAATTAATTTCTTCATTATCCTACAACCCAAAACATTTTACAATTAAGGGTATGTTCACACGTTGTAGATTTTCAACAAATTTTAAAACCCTGTATTTTTTCTTGTAAAATTTTAATGTTGATTTACAAATTGACAATCACTGCCAAATGAGAACTATGGGCGACATGTATGAATCTCGCCACGTCGGGGCGCACCTTTCCGGCGAAATTTGCGCCTGATTTATGTTGGTACTGGGGCGCGCTCATACATCCTATGTAAAGTCCGCCGCGCCTCGCCAGTGTTTGGGGCGCAGTGCGGGACTTAGGCGCAGTGCGGCGCTGCGCCTAATATTCGCCGCCCGAGGTAGTGCGCTCATACATGCGGTGTAAAGTCCACCGCACCTCGCCATTGTGTGGGGCGCAGTGCGGGGACTGAGGCGCAGTGCAGCGCTGCGCCTAAGATTCGCCGTCCGAGGAGGTGCGCTCATACATGCGGGGAAAAGTCCGCAGCGCCTCGCCAGTGTGGGGGGCACAGTGCTGGGACATGGGCGCAGTGCGGGACTGCGCCTCACATGTATTCCGATTCGAGACAGGCTGGAAAACAGCGATAAACATTCAACATGTCCGTGCAGAGTATGAATAAAAAAATCGACTTTATAAAGGCAGAAAACATTCTCAGAAAAGAGCTTAAACCAAAAAAATTAAAAATAATTTAAAAAAAATCACTTTCCTAAAATCTAGAACGGCGCAAGATCAAGAATTAGGATATTGGAAATTGCCAGGAAACACAGTAATTCAAATTCTGAAAGCTATTCTCATTGGTCGGCATAAACTGGCCAATCAGAATAGGATCGACAGTGAACCATTAAAACCTATGGAGAACTATTGACCAATCAAAATCAAAGGCGGAACAGTTCAAAATACAGTAAAAAGACAGAAAAGAGCTGATTGGCTGAGCTAGCGGGGGCTTGACTATCTCGGCCAATCAGAATACGAGCGACAGTGACCCATTATAGCCTATGGAGAATTATGCACCAATCAGAATCAAAGGCGGGACAGTTCAAAATACAGTAAAAATGCTGAAAAAAGCTGATTGGTTGATCTAGCGGGGGCTTGGCTATCCCAGCCAATCAGAGCGCGAGCTACTTCTCCCATTGTAGTCTATGGAGAGATGGGCGCAATGCAATCTCGGCGTTCAGCGCCGTGCGGCATGGAGTATGAATAAAAAAATCATTTTTTATTAAGTGTAAAACATTATCAGATAAAGCGCTGAAACCTTCTCTAAAAATAAATCAGTTAAATCCCGAACAACGCGTTTGTCGCTGAGACCGGCGCTACATAAGGAATTGCAATAGAGAGAATTGACGGGAAATACAGTAATTCAAATTGTTTAAGCTCTTCTCATTGGTCGGCATAAACCAGCCAATCAGAATAGGAGCGACAGTGGCCCATTCTAACCTAAGGAGGAGTATTGACCAATCAGAATAGGAGCGACAGTGGCTCATTCTAACCTATGGAGGAGTATTGACCAATCAGAATAGGAGCGACAGAGACCCATTCTAGCCTATGGAGAAATATTGACCAATCATATTCAAAGGCGGGACAGTTCAAAATACAGTAAAAATGCAGAAACGAGCTGATTGGTTGAAGCGGCGGGGGCTCGTCCAGCTTAGCCAATCAGAGCGCGAGCTACTTTCTCATAGAGTTTTATGGGGAAAAGAAATTCAGAGTGAGCTCTGTGATTGGCTAAATTAAAAGAGGCGCGGTTATTTGGACCAATGGGAGAGCGAGCGACGCTCCTATGGGTTTTCTAATGCAATCTGAAATAAAACTGTACATGGCCGAAATCAAATGAAAAGAGTACAGGAGTTGTCCCGATGTGTATATAACATGAATAATAATATGGGGGTAAAGACAAAAAAATTTTTTATTCAATAAAATCATGTTTATTTCTGTATTTTCGTTAGGCAAGGATCAATAGTATTTTTGTAACGAAAATAAAGAAATACAAATGATTTTAGTGAATTAATTTTTTTTTTCTTTACCCCCATATTATTATTCATTTTATATACACATCGGTACAACTTCTGTAGTCTTAACATTTGATTTCGGGCCGGGAGGCGCAGGTTACTCCAAAAAACAGGTGAAAAGCCCGATCATACATGTCGCCCTATAAATTAACCCTGAATATGGTTGCATTAAAACTTAATTTTCATTTAGTCACAACACATAAAAAAAGGTCATAAAAAACAGGACTATCATCAAATACATCAATAGTATCAGGGATATGCAACACTTCCAATGTTCCAAGAGGTATATAGGGACAGGCCCGGACTGAGAACCTGCCTGACCGGGCGGATGCCCGGCGGGCCGCGCAGCTGGGACACATGTGGGCCGCCAGCACTTATAGCTGTGCCGCCGGGGAGTGAAGCAGCCGCCGCGATGGGCTGCTAAGGCAGTGCTGCGCGTGCTGGTACATTGGACATAGCAAACAAGTACCAGCACGCATTTGATGTCGGCTGCGGCCACTACAGAGGGCTGCCGGCCGCGCCCGCGACCACAGCTGAGGGCCGCTGCAGTCCCCAGCAAGTTAAGACAGAGGCGGGCTGCGGTCACTACAGATGATCCTGCAGCCGCCGTGCCGCAACTGAGGGCCGCCGCAGTAAGCAGGGGTGCTTACTGCAAGTTTGTGTGACATAGAGTCGTCTGGCTGCGGCCACTACGGAGGGTCCGCCGGCCGCCGCGCCGCAGCTGAAGGCCGCAGTGAGCCTGGATGCTCCGCAGCGGCCGCAGCTCATCTGTGCTTGCTGCTCAGGCTGCGTCATGGGTTAACAACTCAGGAGGCGGGGCCGGAGGTGCAGAGAGGGAGCATGGAGGCCGCTAGCTCCCAGTGATCAGAAGAGACGCTCACTGGCTCCGCCTCCCCAGTCCTGCAGCCCCTGCTGAACGCGCCTCTGCCTCTCCTGGGAGCCGGCTCCTGCACGTGAGTATTATTTTTATTTATTTTTTAAACTAATAACTGGCCCCTGGCTAATAACTGGCCCCTGGCTAATAACTGGCCCCTGGCCCCCTGGCTAATAACTGGCCCCTGGCCCCCTGGCTAATAACTGGCCCCCTGGCTAATAACTGGCCCCTGGCTAATAACTGGCCCCTGGCCCCCTGGCTAATAACTGGCCCCTGGCCCCCTGGCTAATAACTGGCCCTGGCCCCCTGGCTAATAACTGGCCCCTGGCTAATAACTGGCCCCTGGCCCCCTGGCTAATAACTGGCCCCTGGCTAATAACTGGCCCCCTGGCTAATAACTGGCCCCCTGGCTAATAACTGACCCCTGGCTAATAACTGGCCCTGGCCCCCTGGCTAATAACTGACCCCTGGCTAATAACTGGCCCCTGGCCCCCTGGCTAATAACTGGCCCCCTGGCTAATAACTGGCCCCCTGGCTAATAACTGGCCCTGGCCCCCTGGCTAATAACTGACCCCTGGCTAATAACTGGCCCCTGGCCCCCTGGCTAATAACTGGCCCCCTGGCTAATAACTGACCCCTGGCTAATAACTGGCCCCCTGGCTAATAACTGGCCCCTGGCCCCCTGGCTAATAACTGGCCCCTGGTCCCCTGGCTAATAACTGGCCCTGGCCCCCTGGCTAATAACTGGCCCCTGGCCCCCTGGCTAATAACTGGCCCCTGGCCCCCTGGCTAATAACTGGCCCTGGCCCCCTGGCTAATAACTGTCCCCTGGCTAATAACTGTCCCCTGGCTAATAACTGGCCCTGGCCCCCTGGCTAATAACTGGCCCCTGGCTAATAACTGGCCCTGGCCCCCTGGCTAATAACTGGCCCCTGGCCCCCTGGCTAATAACTGGCCCTGGCCCCCTGGCTAATAACTGGCCCCTGGCTAATAACTGGCCCCTGGCTAATAACTGGCCCCTGGCCCCCTGGCTAATAACTGGCCCCTGGCTAATAACTGGCCCCTGGCCCCCTGGCTAATAACTGGCCCTGTCCCTGCCTGGCTAATAACTGACCCTGTCCCTGCCTGGTTAGTAACTGGCCCTGTCCCTGCCTGGCTAGTAACTGGCCCTGCCTGGCTAATAACTGGTCCTGGCCCTGCCTGGCTAATAACTGGTCCTGTCCCTGCCTGGCTAATAACTGGTCCTGTCCCTGCCTGGCTAGTAACTGGCCCCCTGGCTAATAACTGGTCCTGTCCCTGCCTGGCTAATAACTGGTCCTGTCCCTGCCTGGCTAGTAACTGGCCCCCTGGCTAGTAACTGGTCCTGTCCCTGCCTGGCCAGTAGCTGCCCCCTGGCTAAAAACTGGTCCTGTCCCAGCCTGGCGAGTAACTGGTCCTGTCCCTGCCTGGCTAGTAACTGGACCTCTCCCTGCCTGGCTAGTAACTGGACCTCTCCCTGCCTGGCTAATAACTGGTCCTGTCCCTTCCTGGCTAGTAACTGGTCCTGTCCCTTCCTGGCTAGTAACTGTCCCTGTCCCTGCCTGGCTAGTAACTGGTCCTGTCCCTGCCTGGCTAGTAACTGGTCCTGTCCCTGCCTGGCTAGTAACTGGCCCTGCCTGGCTAGTAACTGGTCCTGTCCCTGCCTGGCTAGTAACTGGCCCTGTCCCTGCCTGGCTAGTAACTGGCCCTGTCCCTGCCTGGCTAGTAACTGGCCCTGTCCCTGCCTGGCTAGTAACTGGCCCTGTCACTGCCTGGCTAGTAACTGGCCCTGCCTAATTACAGGGGTAGGCCCTGTCTACCTCCCAAATTAATGGAGGAAGGCCCTGTCTACCTACCTAATAGGGTCTATCATATGCCGTTTTGGGTACAATTACTATGTGGGGCACCAGAAGGGGCACTATTACTATTTGGGGCTCTATGGATGGGGAGTTTGTACAGAGGTGGGAATTGATAGGAAAGTGCTGGAAAAGAGTCTAAGATGTATTTGTGGTAAATTCTACAGGGACGAAGACATCATGGAGGTTTGGGCCAGATGGAGAAGGAAAGGAGAAGAGAACAACTTCCATCAGAGATGACGTTTCCTGTGAGTCCCTGCTGTCAGGGGTAAGTTTACTTCTGTGTTGAATCAGTGCTGTATTCATGTGATGGTAACCTGACTACTGGTGATGGGATTGGTGGGGTTGTAGGTTATATTGGTGCTGATGTAGTGTCAGTGTGGGCTTGTTCTTGATTGTAAAGCAAGTGCACACCTGACTCTGTGACGGGTTTCTCTGCACCACTTTTTATGTCTTGCTTGCGTTTAGGGGGCTCTCACACGGAGCGGTTTTGGTGCATTTTTTGATGCGTTTTTTTGTGCAGAAATGTACAGCATTAACTGCTCTGCCTTTCTGCACAAAAACGCACCCAAAAACCATCAAAAAATGCACCAAAAATGCTCCGTGTGACAGCAGCTTTACAGTGTAGTTTATTTTAGAAAGTGGCGAGGTGCCAGAACAAGGGACATTTTGTAAGCGGATTTTGTATGTGGGCTGCTGGGGGCTTAGTGCCAGGGCTAATTTTTATTCCCAGTCCGGCCCTGTATAGGGAGTATGTACTCACAATACCAATGGCAACAATCCTGTCCAACTGTACTTTCACAGTGGTCCAACAGTACGATATGTCGTAATTAGGGTCCTCAACCGTCTATTTATGACGTGGGTGTCACTAGACTCTATATAGAGAATCAGGGACATATAGTTTAATAACCTCTCCCTGAATTGCCCCTAGTACATCTTATGTACACAAAGTGGGGTCATCGCCCCGAAAAGGGCGGCCCCACAATCGGCAGCCGAACCCTAATAAATCCACTACCTTTTTGCCTTATCTAGGTACCAGTTTGTTGTTCGACAGCAGAGAGTGATTTTACTCATTTGTGAGCTAAATTAAAGGGGTGTTTCCATCTCGTACTTTGATGGCATAACAGTAGGATATTCCATCAAAGTCTGATAGGGGAGGGACCCACTTCTGGAACCAGCAACTAACTTGGGAACTGGACCCTGAAATCCTTGCTTGCACATTACTCTCTATTCTGTTATGTGGGAGTTCGAAGTACAGGTGAGCAGTGCATACAGCTTTACCCAGAACTCCCATAGAATAGAATGGAGAGTTCTGTGCAAGCGTGACTGACTCTCCAGTCTGAATGAAGATTTGTGTCGACTTTGAAGACTTATCCTACTGATATGCATAATAGTCAGTGTTTGCCAAAAACGAGTGATCAGAGTCAGTCCAGGACTCCCCACACAATGAAGATAACACAAGATAAAGGAGGCCAGGCTCGGATTGTCCCACAGGGTAATAGGGGAGACCCCTGAACATGCAGACCTGAAGTTGCTTTTCAACTCCACATACATCCTCAAGGGAGGCAGAAGAGCAGAGAAACTGAGACACAAGAGAGGCAAGTACAGTATTTGTAGGGTGGGCAACCAGAGTCAACTCCACCATTGGGGCCAAAGCACCCCAGTCCGACACAGAAGGAGGCTGCTATTATTTGTCACAGAAGAAAGCAGCAGGTAATGGACATCAAAACTAAACAATCAAATGTATATTTTGTACTTATGGAAACCTGTGTTGAGTTGATGCTTAATGTGGGTTTATCATTGTATCCTCACAGGAGAAAGCAAAACAAAGAATGAGATGCTGAGCACAGCCCAGTGGAGAGGGGCTACTTTATTCATCTTTATGTTGGGTTCAGAATGTTATTATAATTTTTTATCCTCCTTTAATTTATGTATTTATTTTTAAATGAAGGCAGCAGTATACACCGGAAATTAATTTCTTTCCTTGCAGGGATCTAGATAAGTTCATAGCTTTCTTCCACGTGCCCATGAAGACATTTGATAACCTCCTGGGAATTGAGAGGGAGCACTGTGGCAGGAAGGATATCACGATGAGGAGGTCCATACATGTGCCGGAGAAGCTGCATATCACGCTGAAAAAATAAGCTTTGAAAGATCTACCTTTATTCTTTGCAGAATTGACCTTCTTGACTGAAGTTGATCTTGATTGATTATGACTGTGGTCAACTGAGGTGGGCAAAAATGTATTGTTACTGTTATTAAGGTTATGTGTTATAAGGTTACTATCATCACCTTCTTAAGCACCGTAGACCAAAAGGGATGTCTTAATTTACCATTTCAGCATTCAAGACCACTAAACAAGTTACTATCGACTCCTTTACTATGCCTAGACCACCTGGAATTAAAACAACCCCACACAACTCAGTATATTGTATTGGTTTATATTAGTTGAGCACTATGTGGTAGTATTATTTGGATACTATGGGCGACATGTATGAAGGAAGGCGCATTGAAGTGAATAGTCGAGTCTCATTTTCAGTGTATAATGCGCCTGTTGTATGAAAGTGATTTTTTTGCGTTCATAAATTGTGAGTAAAGTTTGACGCGCCTCGTCTATGTGTTAGGTGCATTATGGAACTTAGGCGCATTGCTAATGCGCCTAACCTGTATTAAGGTTATAGACTAGCTGAAAATAAGAGAAAAAAAAATCATTAGAATAGCATGTCAGTGAATAGAATCTATGGAACTGATCCTGCTTGGTGGACCACAGGTCCCAGCAAAACCTGTGCTGTGCTGGCTCTTGCTGTATGCAGAATAAAAGGTTAGAGCAGCAAAAATAAATGTAAAATTTAATGTAGTAAAAATTTTAAATAAAAAAATCTGAACAACATAACCAATGGGTTTTTTAATGTAAAATTTGTTTTAGATTCTATTAATTTTAAATACATTTTATAGGAGATATTTTTATATTTCTGGAATATTATATATTTTATATTAATTTATATGATCATATTTTTCATTGAATTTAAATAATTAAGTTTTATACAGTTTGATAATTATAAAAAATCACTTTCTATTATTGTGCTGCTGTAAGTTGAGAAATATTGGACATTTTTGCCCCTTACAGCAAATCTATCTCCACATTGAGATAGGTCTGCCTGTCGGAGCACTAATGCGCCTAGTTTTGCCAAACCGTATTCATAGATGTGTCTAATATTATGAATGTAGTGTGACACGCCCCCAGAACGCCCTAAAGTGTTGAGTCTTACGAACAATGTGCCTAACACATTCATTAGGTGCATTAGACATCGTAAAGGCGCATTTTACACCAGAAAAAGGTTGAAAAACCCTTTCATACATGTGGCACTATATGTCAGTATTATTTAAACAGGGAGTGGCATGGTATGTGAGGCACCAAGCTGCAGGTCTTGCAAAGTACAGCCCTAGGGTAAATTAAGATATTGATACCCTGGAAGAAGCCTTAAGGGCGAAACTCTGGGTTGGGCGAAGGAAAAACCAAACTGCTTGATCAGAATTGGTACTGAACGGTTTGTGGGACAATAAAGAAACACTGATAAAGGGAGATCTAAACAAATGCTAGGAACCCTCTTTTATATGACCGATTCACCAATTAAGTGGCTTTATAGTGGATTTATATATTAACTTATATTGTTAATTTTCCACCCATTTTAGCTCTGGATGTTTCTTTGTCAAATGGATTAAACAACTGGAATTGTATGATATGTTTATAGATTAAGATATTGTAGATGTTTCCACCACAGTTTTTACCACAAATCCATAAATTATTATGCAATGTGCAAATCTGAATATCTGCAACGTGTCCTATAGATCCATATCACTATAAACCAATGCCGGCACTTTATCCTTAAAATGATGCAAAAACTTTATTGTAGCCTTTTAAAATTCCAAAAAAACAATAGATTCACGCTTACACGTTTCAGATCGGGTTCCGGTGCTGGTCAGTTCAAGGACATTTGTACAAAAAAGGTGGTAGTAAAGCTGTATAACAAGAGACTAAGCTAATATAAATCTAATAAAATATAAATAATAATGATATGCATAATATAAATTGATATAATATTAACTGTTATATTAATTACAATATAATATATACAATATAAATATAATATGAATAATATAATATATGAATAATTATAAAATTATATATACATATCTGTATATACAAATATATAAATAATATAAATTATATAATCAATTTATCAAATATAAATCAAATATAAATAATATATATATGAATAATAATAACATTTATAAAATATAAATTTCATATAAATAAATAATATGCAAAATATAAAAAATATCAATTATAATGTAATATACATAATATAAATATAATGTAAATATTAATATAACAAACACAATATAAATTTAATCTAAATAAATAAATATACACTTGCTACACAATCCTGATTACAAAAATTACTACAGGTGAGAGTGGCCTTATACAGGTCCCTATGTTTGTACAGCAGAAACATACTCGAGGACTGGGCTATTCCATATTCTGCTAGCCATATTTTAAACAGGAGTTCTCTTCTTTACCTTACTGAGTAAGCTAGTGGACTCCTGGCAGGCCAACACAGACAGTAAATATTGACCTCAGGTTGTCGAGTCTGGAGGCCTCTACCACTCTTTCCCTCTGTTAAGATATTGGGTTCCATGTTGTCTGGGACTAACCAGAAGCCTGCATTCAATACAGTGACTTGATACCTTTGTATAGAAGGCAGTAATGTATACATGCTCATTTAATATCCATAAAATACAGTTCATTATTTGTTGGTATTTATCGCGCTGAATACCAACATTTTTAACTAAAAAGTACATGATGATCATGATGAAGTCCATCTTCTTTCTCCTCTCCCTCAAGGAGAATGTCCTTAAACTGAGATCACTTGCATCTTCAGTGAAGTTCTGCAATAAATACTAAAAATACAATAAGTAATTGCAGGATTGGACATTGCAATGCAAGCATTTCATTATCTGCACACATGTGTACAACAGCAAGAGAATCTCATTATCCCGGTAATGGCTAAAACACAAGGATGTTATATTTTCTGCATGATATGGATTTAATTTTGGAAGACGTCTGCTCTGGAAAGCTGCTTAGCACTCTACATGGGCTCATAAGGAGCACACGGGAAACCTGATGCGTCTACATCTTTCATAATTAATAAAGGGTTTTACAGAAGTGGCTAGTGTAATTATCAATTGTGAGAGTTGAATTATTGATGGAATTATGGCATGCGTGCTCTGCGGAGCTTGTGTCTTAGAGAGACTAATAATAATATAATGTAATTTATTACTGCCCATACTATAAAACAAGGCAAGGTAAATTATTTTGAATTGGATAAAGATGTCCATAAAAATGTCTAGTTTGGAATAAGGTTCTTACATGGAATCAGTAGGCATTGGGCTTATTTTGTTTTCAATGTCAGTGGAACCCTGGGAAGACTGTAAAAACCCGGTTATGGATCCTGGACAGAAAATTGCACTGATGATCTTCAGCTCATTCAAAAATGTTTGGCTTGGTCAAAGCATCCTGATAATCCCTGCTTTTTCGGCCTTCACTTTATTTGATCATTTGACCCAATATGATGTTATACATCTGTATAAAATGGACTATGGACTGCATAAAATGGACTATGGACTGCATAAAATGGACTATGGACTGTAGGCTGGGGTTACATGATGTTTTTTTGTGCTTGATAGTAAATTGCTGAGGCTGCAAAATGTTTCCGAAGGGTTTCCTCCCTCACCAAATGGATGGGATCTATTGATACAGGAGGTCTCCGACTCATACTGTTCCAGCTTACATATGTCTCCTAGTTAAAAATGGAGACTTATGGGGCATGCTGGCACTTGTAGTTCCATGTTCCACAGCAAATAGTAGCTGTAGAATGATAAATTCCAGCATGCCACAGCAGAACATGAGGTGAAAAGGAGGTGAAATCTTCTTAACAGGGGCACAGACAGCAAAACAAATGTAAAAACCCTTCCCTGTACTACCCAAAACTAAAAAAAACTTTTTGTGCTGGAGTTACATTTAATAAATTTACCTGTTTCAACTTACATATAAATTCAATTTAAAGGGGTTTTGCCACGAAGTAAAATTGATGTGTGAAGCTTGCAAATGAAATAACAAACATTTTCACCATTCATTGTTATTATTAATTCTGTACCGTTTTTGTTTTAGCTGCTCCTTCAGTGATCCATTGTTTACAGCTCGTCTCCAGGGGATATGACCAGGGCTGAGAGCTTCTCAGTCCTGGTCGCACATGCTCAGACATCACTTCTGCTCTCAGGCAGCTACTAAGTATTCAAACCCCAGAAGCTGTCATTCTACTCCTATCCTCTGTACTCCTTAGTAATTAGTCAAACAGTGCAAATAAATAAAAAATAAACCTCAATCAGGTCTGTGCATTGAGAAAGAGAAAAGAAAAAAAAACAACAGGTTTGGTTCCTGTAGGGATTTGAACCTAGGACCCATGTGCCTGGAGGCAAAAACTTTACCTCTCAGCTACTCAAAATGCGTTACATAAACAGACCTTTCTTTAACTAAAGAGAGGAAAGGCCTGGTGATGTCATCCTGCTGGGTCACATGATATGCAATTCAAACAAATCACACACGCCCCCTTCTGAGCACACAGAGCTGAAGAGCTGGATACAGTAGGCATGAAATGAGATTGTGGCAAAACCCCTTTAAGAACACACCTACAGTCCCTATCCCATTCATGACCCGGGGACTGCTTGTATAATGTCTTCTATTTATAAAAAGTATAAAGTAGAGGAGATGCTGTTAATAAGCAGAAAGACTAGTGTGAATAGAGTAGGGAGTTCTTTATGACAATAATCTCTTATAGATGCATGATAAGAAAGGGATTTATGTCATATTACTGTAGGAAATGTTATAAAATTCTAACACCATGAAATGTGAAAATCCTAAAATAGGAACCATTATTATCTACATAAATGTGCAGTATATAATACTATAATAATTATGCTGCTATAATAATAGGGTCAGATGTTGCATAAGCAGTTGAGAACCCCGCAAAAGTTTCCTATTAATTGTTGATGGTTTTCTGGTTGTATCCTTCAAAATCAAGTATAATTATTATAATTATTGTAATTTATACTCATTATGATTTTGCAGGGCATTAGAGAGCCTTGCGGAGGAGCATGTCTGCACAGTCCTCAACTGCATTGCTGCTGCACTGTGGCTATTGGGCGTCTACACCATCTGGCCCTGCCCTTAAAGTTAAAAGGTTCAATCGAAATGAAGTGAATCCTGGGATTTTAGGTTTCAAGTTCCAGGGGTGTATAAGGTGACTGACTATCCACCTCATATTTAATCTTTTTTGTATTTTTTTTTTCAGATACAAATTTTAATAAGTCACATCTTAACATAGTTGTCAACTTTTGAAATTGAAAAAGCAGGAGACTGAAGTGGGTGGCGCGCTTAGCGCGCCACGGCAAAAATTTGCATGGCCACGCCCATCTTGTCAGTGGGTCACGCCTCTTCAAAAAGCCACACCCACTCCACCTAACTGCATAACGGCTTTGGACGAAAGCCAGGTAGAGGCCCTTATCGCCAGGTAGTAGCCCCCCCCCCATAACCAGGTAGTGCCCCTTACAGGCAGGTAGATGCCCCCTTGTAGGCAAGTAGATGCCCCCTTGTAGCAAAGTAGATGCCCCCTCTGTAGCCAAGTAGATGCCCCCTCTGTAGCCAGGTAGAGCCAAATTTGTAGCCAGGTAGATGCCCCCCTTTGTAGCCAGGTAGATGCCCCCCTTTGTTGCCAGGTAGATGCCCCCTTTGTTAGCCAGGTAGATGCCCCCTTTGTTAGCCAGGTAGATGCCCCCATTGTTAGCCAGGTAGTGCCCCCATTGTTAGCCAGGTAGTGCCCCCATTGTTAGCCAGGTAGTGCCCCCATTGTTAGCCAGGTAGTGCCCCCATTGTTAGCCAGGTAGTGCCCCCTCTGTTGCCACATAGATGCCCCCATTGTTAGCCAGGTAGTGCCCCCTCTGTTGCCAGGTAGTGCCCCCATTGTTAGCCAGGTAGATGCCCCCTTTGTAGTCAGGTAGATGCCCCCTCTGTAGCCAGGTAGTTGCCCCTCTGTTGCCAGGTAGTGCCACCTGTGTAGCCAGGTAGTGCCCCCTTTGTAGCCAGGTAGTGCCCCCTCTGTTGCCAGGTAGTGCCCCCTTTGTTGTCAGAGAGTTGACACCATTGTAGCCAGGTAGATGCCCCCTCTGTTGCCAGGTGGGTGCCCCCGTTGTAGTCAGGTAGTACCCCCTTTGTTGTTAGGTAGTTGCCCCCTTTGTAGTCAGGTAGAGCTCCCTTTGTAGCCAGGTAGTGCCCCCTCTGTTGCCAGGTAGTGACCCCTCTGTTGCCAGGTAGTGCCCCCTTTGTTGTCAGGTAATTGCCCCCATTGTAGCCAGGTAGTGCCCCCTTATTGTAGCCAGGTAATGCCCCCTCTGTTGCCAGGTAGATGCCCCCATTGTAGTCAGGTAGTGCCCCCTTTGTTGTTAGGTAGTTGCCCCCTTTGTTGTTAGGTGGAGCCCCCTTATAGCTAATAAAAATAAAATAATAAAAGTCACTCACCTGACCAGGCTCCTGCAGCTCCGGACACCTCCGATCTCTTCAGCGACGCAGGGGAGTGAGTGCAGCCGCGCGTCACTTCCCCTGCGCCGCTGACCTGTATGTACGGGGCACACCGGCGCCGGACATACGGGGAGAGGAGGAGGAGGGCCGCTTCACCCGCCTGTGGGAACGGATCGGCGGCGCCAGAGTAGCGCACCAGCGCTACTCTGGCGCCGCGGTCATTTAAAGAGCCCCCGCTGCCTGCTGGCGGCTGGAGTTTCGCCAACTCTGCCGGGATGGCGGGGGAGGGGTGGGGAAACCCCAAATAGCGGGACCCCACCGCCAAAAACGGGAGAGTTGGCAAGTATGCATTTTAAGCTGGTCCTGATCAAGGGTTTAACTGTCAGGATAGCAAGCATAGCAGCTTCTGTCGAGCAGACAAAGTACAGTGAACAATGACTAGGGATGATGAAAGGGGGCATGGAAAACTGAAATAAGGCACATTGTTTGTCTTAGTATGGAACCCATGGTGACCACAGCTAGGTGCATAACCTCTTCTGCTACATTACCATTTTCCTGTCCTGTGACATCATATGTGCATTGTGCCTGCATGTGACATCATCATAATTCTTTTATTATTTCACAGTATACATAGTAACTTTTTTGTGTATGTTATGCTGAACTGTGATATCCCTGTGCTGTAACTTCACTGTGCCCAATATCCCCCTACTGGAAAACCATTAGGGCATGTCTCCATGGCACGGGTTTTCAGCCGGTTTTTCAGATGGTTTGCGTTTTTTCAGACCGCTTGAAAAACCGGCCGAAAATAAGCACAATTGTGCTCTATGGAAAACCCGTGCAGCAGTCCCCACTGCATGGGTTTTCCGCCCGGCAGTTTTGCCGCCCGCAGTCCGCTCAAAAAACATTGAGCAAGTTCATTCTTCCGTCCGGTTTCCGGACAGAATATGAAAACCTCAATGGGAGGGGGGGGAGGGCTGTTCTCCGCTCATCGCTAACCGACCGGTATTTGCCCTGTGCCGTGTGAACGCAGCCTTAGTGGTTTTAGAAACCGTCTGAAGACCTGCAAGCAACGCTCCTCCATAGACTTCAATAGAAAAACAGTTCAGCGGTCCCCTCTGAACTGTTTTTCTGCCGAGCAGTTTCTCACACCGCCTGCAGTCCGAAAAATATAGAACATGTTCATTCTTCCGCCCGGTTTCCAGACTGAAAACATTGGAGTTAATGTAAACTGCTCAGAAAGTGAGTGAGCTGTTTTTGGCGTAGTTTTTGGCACGGTTTCTGGGTGGTTTTAGGTTTTTGCAAAAAAAGTGAATCATGATCCCACCTATAGTGGGGGTGTTTTTTTTGCAGGTCCTTTTGCACTTTTTTAACACAGGAAGGTCCTGCAAAGCACTTAAGTGTGAACAAAAGTATATAAATTCTCTTTTTAGCCTAAACTAACCCAATTTTTTTGTTGTCTGTGCCCTTTTTTATAAGATTTCACCTAACTTTCTGTATCTCTTGTGCAGCTGTGGCATGCTGGCATTTGGTTATCATGGTCCGTGACTCAGTGTTGAATGTCAGCAACGCCCCATAAGTCTCTGTTTGTAACTAGGGGACGTATGTAAGTCGGAACTATGTAAGTAGGGGACTGCCTGTATATTCAATCTTAGACTAATGTTTAAATCTCAATAAAAGTAAACTTGCGGTAACCTCCTGTCTTTAGCAGTGTACGATCAGTCCATGATGTTTCACATATCGTTCTCCTAGTTCGTAGCTCCTTCGGCTCGAACAGGTGTGTGTAGTCTTCTGCTATGTTTCGGGGTCCTCCATGTTCTGTGCCTTATCCGACAAAGAGGGCGTGATCTCATAAAAGGGTGTGGTTTCGTGGGAAAGGGGCGTGGCTTAATAGCCAAAAATGTGCCAGAAATGTTGTTGCTGTTTCTGCCGTAAAAGTAAGGCAACTTAAAGGGAACCTGTCACATAGATTATGCCCCCCTTGCTGAGGACAGCACAAGCTAGTGTCAGACCTGCTGTTTCCAGCGCTGTGCCCCTTATTCTGTAAGATGCAGCCGTTTTAGAGCATTTACCCCTCAAATCTTATTCATGAGCAGGTGTTAGCTCCACCCACCAAACTGACAGTTATTCACATGTTTCTACCTATTCAAAGTAATAGGTTCATCAGTGGAGGTGGGCGGGGCTAGCCTCCGGTGGGCGGGGTTTGAAAAAAACTGACACTCTGAAGGACTCTTCGAATGACTCTTCTGGCTGAAAACTGCAGATTTGAGCATTAAATACACGAAAACTACAGCATCTTACAGAATAAGGGACACAGCACTGGAAACAGGAGGTCTGTCTCTAGCTTGTGCTGTCCTCAGCCAGGGGGGCAAAAACTATGTGACAGGTTCCCTTTAAATATGGTACAAACTTAGACTAGACAGTTCTAATCTGCACCAGACTTATCAACACTGTGATGAATATAAAGTACTCCAGCCACGTTCTCTTCTCAGAGTCGATCCCCTTCCAACGGATCCCCACCAGTAAACAAATTCAAAATACGATTGAGAGTTATCCCAATCGATGTACTGAGAAACAAGTAGCACTGTTCTTCAAACCAAAGAAACTTTTGCTAGATGCTGTGATTCCCTTAAAACAGCAATGGCACTATAGCTTCTATCATATAATAATGGCAATATCCCAAAAAATGCATATATCAACACTGGGGTAAAAGTGCAACCCTCTATGGTGTGCAAAGTTTAAAGGGGTTGTTTTACTACTTCAATTCATCTTTCCTCAGTCCTGTTTTCTCAGTTTCATTTCTGAATTTACTGGCTTTACTGGCTCCTACTGGCCTGCAGTGATGAGCTGCTGAGGACACCAGGTCTGTAGCTATAGCGACCAGTGCCTGCAGCCCATGAAGCAAGATTGAACATGTCTGTAGCTATAGCAACCTGAGGAGCTGATGCAGCCCATACAAGAGGGGATATCTAGGAATAGGAAGGACACTGTTAATGGACATATATTGCAAAGTGACTTGTTTTTGCAAGATCTTTAAAATAAAAAGCAGCAATCCTTGTAGTGAGACAACCTCTTTAATGTAAAAAATCAATTGTATACTCAACAAACTATCAGGTCTAGTTATTCCTGGTCTGTATCGAAGCCTTGTACCTGACGGGGAGTTGTTTCAGGTGCACTGGAGCGTCAGCTCCAGAACGAAGCTTCTGCCTCTAACTATAGTGCTACAAAAGTAAAGTATCCATTCTGAGTACAACATTTCTGATACAATTTATCACACTATATAGCCTCCAAGCTACACAATATTATTTTGTTATTTTTAATAGCTTAAATAAAGTATCTCCTGGTCACTTATTTCAATTAACTTTATTACTAGTGGACAATTATAGACTATTCAATCCCAGACTTGGGGATCTATATTGCCATTCTAATGGGGCAAGTTAAACTTTCCTTAATTATATTTTAGTCCATATAAAACTGAAACTAAATGTAACTGTCTGTCTATGCATTATTAAAATTACAAATTTTCTAAAATTCCTGCGCTTCGTTCAAACTCCTTGGCATTAACATGTCTAGCTTAAAGAGAACCTGTCATATAGGTGCTGACCCCCCCTTGCTGAGGACAGCACAAGCTAGTGACAGACCTGCTGTTTCCAGCGCTGTGTCCCTTAATCTGTAAATTGCAGCAGTTTTAGAGCATTTACCCCTTAAATCTTATTCATGAATAGGCATCAGCCCCGCCCACCAAAGGCTAGCTCCACCCACCTGACAGTTATTCACATGTTTCAACCTATTCAAAGTAATAGGTTTATCAGTTGAGGTGGGTGGGGCTAGCTTCAGGTGGGCGGGGTTTGAAAAAATTAACTCTTTCGATGACTCTTCTGGCTGAAAACTACAGATTTGAGCATTAAATACTCTAAGGCCCCGTTCACACGGCTTATTTGGCCGCGGATTGGAGCCATACTGCGCGCCGGATTTGCGCTTCAGTACGGCTCCAATCCATCCCAGCCATTACGGTAATCCACAGTTCTCTATGAGAACTGTGGATTACCGTCGCTCCTCCCTGCTCGGCGAATCCGCCGCGGGGGGAGAAAGTGACATGCACATTATTTACGGCGCGTATGCACCGTAAATAATGCATTGTCTATGGGGCCGGCGAGCAGCTCCCCCGCTCCTTTTTCAAGCCGTATTGCGGGCGGGATCCGTCGCGCAATTACGGCTTGAATAAGCCGTGTGAACACGGCCTAAAACTCCAGCATCTTACAGAATAAGGGACACAGCGCTGGAAACAGCATGTCTGTCACTAGCTTGTGCTGCCCTCAGCAAGGGGGGCATAATCTATGTGACAGGTTTTCTTTAAATATCCAGTACATCTCCCTATTAGTAAGTGTCTGGAGACGATTCAGTATATTGATTCCCACATGTTCAATTGGTTGAACCCGATATTCTGGACTTTCACCAGGATGCACCTCATGACAGTGACATGGCGAGCTATGGGTCAAATGTTGGTGTTTTACGTTGAACCTATGGTTATTCAATCTCTTGGACAGTTTGGTCACTGTCCACCCAATGTACTGCGTGCCACATTTACGTGTAATTAAATAAACTACAAATGATGAGCTGCATGTAAGGTGTGATTGAATTTTAAATTCCTCTCCCATTACCGTAGATTTAAATGAAAAAGCGGGCAAATTTGCTGGGCAAATTTCCTTGTAGCACATGCATGTTGCAAATTGACATAAGAATATTTTTTCGCGGTTGCTTCAATACTATTTGTTTGTATCTTATGCTGTTTAACCTGGAAGAGGACAGAATATTTTTCATCAGTCCAGAAAACAATATTTGATTCTGCACATCCAAAAACATTTTTGGAAAAAAATAAGCATAGGTGCACACTGGTGTGGCAGCAACACACAAACACAAACCAATATCCGTAGGACACTACTGGCACTAAAAACAATAAACAATAGGAATTTTTGGAAAAGTAGTTCTGATACTTTGAATACCTGGAAAATGTTGAGGTTCTTAGTTTTACATTTTTGATCACAACTGTGTAAGCCCATCTACCATTGGCAAGACGACCTCAGTACATGTGGGAACCTACTCTATTGTTACCTCTCTTGGTGCCTGTTCAGACCTCCACATTTCAGGGAGAGTAGATGCCAGCTACTCTGAATGGATTCCAGCTGATATTGGATTGTGTTTGTATGTTGCTCCCACACCAGTGTGCATCTATGCGCATTTTTTTCAAAACTTTTTTGGGATGTGCAGACCAAATATTGTTTTCTAGACTGTATGGGGGAGTGGCTGTCCCCACTTTGTTTGCTTGCACTCTGCCCACCTGCACAGGTTTTTAAATCAATGCAGAGTAGCAGAGTAGCTAGTAGCTGGAATCTACTCTCCCTGAAATGTAGAGGTTTGAACAGGCACCAAGAGAGGTAATGTAGCATAGGTTTCCACCTGTATTGAGGTCACCTTGGCGGTGGCAGGTGGACTTACACAGTTTTGATCAAAAATGCAAACTAAGAACCTTAAAATTTTCCATGTATTCAGGGTAGCAGAAATGCTTTTCCAAAAAATTCCTATGTTCTTTTTGATTGTTTTTAGTGCTAGTAGTGTGTTATTGATATTGGATTGTGTTAGAACATTTTTCAACGCCCTGGCCCCTCTGTATGTAATTGCAGTTTTTTTCAGGAGTATTGGTTGTGATACTGGATCTAAATGCCATACTGCCCAATGTTTTAACAGTATATTCTGCACTTCTTTGAATTGTGAATTATATGTTTTGATACAATCTAAATGATCATTACATGGATCTAGTTCTTTTTTTATCAAGAAGGCATTCATTCTGAGTCAGATGTGCTACTCTAGTTAGTGATTCCTGAATTAGCCTGTTTAGATACCCTTTTTCCAGAAATGTTTCTGTTATTTTCTGGGCTTGTGCAGAGAAAATCTGATCTCTACTACAGTTTTTTCTAACCTTACAGAACTGTCTGTACGGTATATTTCTGATCCACTTTCGATAATGATTACTTTGAAAATGGAGATAATTATTAGAATCCACAGGTTTACACTGTATCGTGGAATTCTGTTGGTATAAAGTCCAAAAATACTATTTCTCTCTGATTCACTGTGAAGGTGAACTTGATAGCCCAGGTATTTTTATTCAAATGCACCAGAAATTCTTTTGCGGTTTCTGGGGTACCCCTCCAAATAAACAAAAGATCATCTATACATCTTTTAAAATAGACAATGATTTGAAAAAAAAAGGTTCAGCTCAGACTCAATATAAAGAGCCTCAAATACACTCATCTACAGATTTGCATATGATGGGTCACTCGGATACCCATCGCTGTTTCCATTTTTTGATGGAAATGTTTTTTTTTGTAAAATCATTCTGAGTACTTTCAGCAAAAAATCTTTTTTAGTGTGGGTTACATTTGGATTATCTTCTAAAAAGAATTTCACAGCTTCTGTTCCCAGTTAATGCTGAATATTCAAATAGAGGGAGACTACAGCTAACGTGAGAAAGCAAAAATCTTCTTCCCATTTTAGACCCACAAGATCTTTTAACACGGAATCAGAGTCTTTTAAATGGATCCTCAGGTTACACACATAAGGCTGTAAATGCAAGTCTAGATATTTTGAAAGATTTGACAATACAGAGTTAATTCTGAAGACTATAGGCCTCCCCGGAGGGTTTACCAAATCCTTATGGACCTTCTGCAAATGGTAAAAAAATGGCATTGAAGGTCCTATGATATAGTAAGAAAGCTTTTCTCTTTTTTTGTGATGAATGTATTGTGACATCACTGTATATATTATCCTTGTACTATGACATCACTGTGTTTTTTGTCACTTTGCTGTGACATCACTGTTTATTACTGCTGTGCTTTGACTTTACTTTGTCCATTATTCCAGAACTGTTACATAGTTCTGTTTTGAACTTAAGGTGGTCATGATGAAGTGTGGCTCTGTTACAATTTTTGCTATGGGCCCCATGGTTACTTGTTTTGGTCCTGATGCTTAAAAGGGTTTTCTCACCACAAGCATCTTTTCATCCACTCTAGTCTTGTCAGGCTGTGGGTGGTTCTATTGCAGTGATTAGGATATTTAGCTTCTCTGTAACTAGCCAATACATTACAAAGATGAAAGTGCAGGAGATTTATTCTTCAGTAAACAAAGCTACAAGTACTCTCAGGAGTGAAAACAATTGCTCATCTGTAAACAAAAGCTAATCTTGTTAGAGATAATGGGTCTGCTCCAGAGTGAACTCCATGGTGACATCACTCCTACTTTCTGTCTAATTAGGAAGCAAGATATGCATGAAACCATAGAAATCTGTGTGCAGTCAGAGAAGATAAAATCTCTTTTATCTCATGACCAAGGTAAAGTCAAAATGTATGTGGAAAAAGTCTTTAATTACCTGGAGACATGGATAGGCATGTGCACTTATCAGGATTTCATAACATTTCTAAATATCAGGTAATCAAAATATGTTTTGGCCAAAACTTTATTATTTTTAGAACTGCAGTTTTTTCTAGTAGATCATTCTTCTGTCTGCCAACCAGTGTGTAGCTGAGCCAGCTGAGGCTTTATATAACTGTCAATGAGGCTTAATATAGTGGTAATTTTGGGAAGGATAGACATCTTTAAAGCCAGAACAATAGTTCCAAGTTTTCCTCTGATGAGCCAAATATCTAAACCGTAATGGTTCAGAAATAAAAGGGTTAAAGTTGCAAATGCAGTACGAGTGTGAGACTGACAATTTTATGTCAAGTTGTAATAAGCAACCAGGTTTCAGAATTAGAATTGTAGAGGGAAAGGTCAGCCTGAGAGGAGAGCTCTGACTATGTTGTCACCTGACAGCTCTTACGGTTCAGTTTAACAGACTGTGACAGCACTGTTAATAAATCGCAGTGCCTGGAGCTTGCTTTCCGCTTGGTAACAGCTCTCAGAAGACTGGTGATGGAAGAATAAATCACTTGTGCTTGCTAAATACATCCAGTCCCTGTTTGGAATCTGCAACTGTGCTGGCCACTTGGAAGTGGCACGTGTACCTTTAATACTAGTATATTAGCACTGTTAAAGCATAGATTTCTGTTTTTTTTCAATTTAATCTGGACATTTGTGAGGGTATTTAATTCTCTAAAGTAGTTTCCATGCAAAATGATCAAGAGAAACCAACTAAAAAGCAGAAAAAAACATGAATTAAATTAAGCCCCAAAGACTTTAATAATCTTTACCTTATACAGCCAGTGACGTAGAAAGGTAGAGGTGGGAAACTTCTCCCGGCGGCATGTTTGTGTGCAGGACCAGACCCAACATGTTATTTCAGCTGTATGCGCATCCTTAGGACGCAAATACAGTTGGAAACTGTTGATTGAATACTTCTGTGAGCTGGAGACAAGGAGTACAGGAGTGAGCGGTGCAGGAGGCGTAATACAGCAATGTTATCATGCCTCCTGCTATCCCCATTTTCTTTCCTAGGCCAAAAGTCTAGTGCTTAGGCCCAAGTCTTCTGGCCTAGGAGATGCCAGGAACAGCATCATGAGGGACTTAAAATATATATATATATATATATATATATATATATATATATATATAAATACATACAGGGGGCCTCTATACCTTCTTACAGTGGGCCTATATACCTATCTATTTGATGTGGTGCAATATAACTATGCACGTACTTAATTAAGTGGACAATATTACTACCTACCTACTTATTGGGGCACCAAAATACATACCTCCCTTCTGTAAGGCCTTTATATCTTCCTACCTAGCAGGGGGCCTATATACTTCCCCACCTACTTAATGGGGGACCTAGATACCTATTTGACTAATTGAGGTAAACCTACATAAAAGGGGCTCCACCTATCTGCCTACCTATTTTGTAGGTGTGCCTACCTATGATGTGGGGACACGACAAGACTAAAGCTGAGTACAGAAGTTGGAGCCCCATCACTGTCCAGAGGTACTTTTACTGTTTTACTATGGATGAGAAGTTTGTACAGAGGTAGGAATTTGTAGGGAATTGCTGTAAAAGTGAGGAGTCTAAGATGTTTGTATGGTAAAATCTGCAGTGACGTGTTATGGCTGGGAGAAGTCATCATGGCGTTCAGTTGGGGTTGTTTGGACAAGAAAAGGGAAGGAAAACGGAAGAGAACAATTCATCAGAGAAGATGTCTCTTGTGAGTCCCTGGATGTCAGTGGTTATTTTGCTTCTGTGTTGTACCAGTGTTGTATTCACTGTCATGTGACGGTGATCCGAGCTGGTGTCTGACTATTCTGTCTCTTTATGGTGGTATTATAGGTTATATTGCCACTTGTATATAGGCATACTCTTGTCCCTCATTGTGAAAGTCAGTACACATCCATCCCTGACCCTGTTATTAGGGGTTTTTCTGCCCCACTTTAACTTTCTTGCTTGTGTTTATAGTGTTGTTTATTTTTGAAAGTGGCAAGGTGCATGACCATTGGAATAGTGTATGTGGCCTGATGGAGGGTGGGGATATTGAATGTGGACTGGTGGGGAAAAGGGTTTGTATGTGGACTGGTGGGGAGCATATATTGTATGTGGGCTGGTGGGGGATGGGGTATTGTATAGGGACTGGTGGGGAGCATATATAGTATGTGGGCTGATGGGGGTGGGGATATTGTATGTGGGCTGATGGGGATATTGTATGTGGGTTTATGGGGGGGATATTGTATATGGGCTGATAGGTGGTGGGAATATTATATGTGGGCTGATGGGGGTGGGGATATTGTATGTGGGCTGATGGGGGTGGGGATATTGTATGTGGGCTGATGGGGTTTGGGAATATTGTATGTGGGCTGATGGGGGTGGGGATATTGTATGTGGGCAGGTGGGGATATTGTATGTGGGCTGATAAGAGGTGGGGAAATTGTAAGTGGGCTGATGGGGGTGGGGATATTGTATGTGAGCTGATGGGGGGGGATGGGGATATTGTATGTTGGCTGATGGGGATGGGGATATTGTATGTGGGCTGATGGGAGGTGGGGATATTGTATGTGGGCTGATGGGGGGTGGGGATATTGTATGTGGGCTGATGGGGGTGGGGATATTGTATGTGGGCTGATGGGGGTGGGGATATTGTATGTGGGCTGATGGGGGGTGGGGATATTGTATGTGGGCTGATGGGGGTGGGGATATTGTATGTGGACAGGTGGGGATATTGCATGTGGGCTGATGGGGGGATATTGTATGTGGGCTGATGGGAGGTGGGGATATTGTATGTGGGCTGATGGGAGGTGGGGATATTGTATCTGGGCTGATGGGGGTGGGGATATTGTATGTGGGCTGATGGAGGGTGGGGATATTGTATGTTGGGCTGATGGGGGGTAGGGATATTGTATGTTGGGCTGATGGGGGAGGAGGGGATATTGTATGTTGGGCTGAGGGGGGGTGGGGATATTGTATGTGGGCTGGTCAGGGTTTGTGCCATGGCTGCTTTTTAGTTGTAAACTCATCCTGCAAATATTAAAATCTCACAGACAGAAAATATTTTTTTACTCTTAGAATATAGTTACAGAATTTTTTTTCTTTTTTAAAGTGATGATTATGATGTATTAGTGTGAAAAGTGGGGGATGTGGTCTATAAAATGGGATAGCAAACTTAGCAAAAGCCCTAGGCAACAAAAGTTGTAGCTACATCACCATCCATGTGGCTATAAAAAGGAATTATCCTGCAAAAGGAAGAAGACTGTCTCTCCAGTGCCACCTTTTTTGAGGTAGCTACCCTGTAAGTCAATCTTTAGTCCATAAAAAAACCCTAAAACATAACTAGAAATTATTAACCAAACCAGAATCTCCTTAAAATGAAGGGACATCCACCTGTAGACAGCTGTTTTAGAGTTCTTGTCCTTTGTCAGTACAATACAACCCAAAACTAAATTGCTCAAGACAAAGTATACAGGTCTAATAAGCACCATATATTAATATATAACCTACTAAGCTCTTGGATGCAAGACCAAACAAATATCAATCTGAATCCCAATAAAAAATTTTTTTAGATTAACATTTTATTAGCATAATACATATGAAAAATATATTAAAAAGTCGAAAACAAGATGGACAAATCGAACCAGAAACAGTGGGCACAAAATCATGATCAAGGTAATTAACATAAAATTAGAGTTAATATGTAGACAAAGAGCAAAGGCACAAAAAAATAAAAATATAAAATAATGTAAGTAGAATACTAGTAAGGGAGAGAAAAAAAGGGGGGGTGCCTAACTAGTGTCAATTACCAACAATATAGTCAATCAAATACATAACACAATACTAAAGTGCCAATACTTCATAATAAACTAAAGTATAAATAGTAAAGTGACACAGTGCCATGAATCAAAAATGAATCATAGTATATACAGAAATCTAAAGTGCCGAGGCTTAGTAATAAACAAACATATAAATAATAAGGTAACACAAGGCCATAAATCAAAAATTAATCACAGTATACAAAACATGATTAGAATCACCCTCTGCAGAAAACCGGGCGCGTGTTTCGCTTGCGTGCTTCGTCAAGGGAATTCATGGCACTGTGTCACTTTAGTATTTATACTTTAATTTATTATGAAGCTTTGGCTCTTTAGAGTTTTGTATTCCATTGTATATGTATCACTGTGTGACTATATGTGACTATATTGTTGGCTACTGACACTGGTTAAGTCCCCCCCCCCCCCACACACACCCTTTTTTTTCTCTCCATTACTAGTATTATACTTACATTATTATTGTACATTTTTTATTTTTTTTGTGCCTTTGTTTTTTGTTTATATTTGATGTTTTTTTTTTGCCATTGCATCGGTCTATACACTCACCGGCCACTTTATTAGGTACACCATGCTAGTAACGGGTTGGACCCCCTTTTGCCTTCAGAACTGCCTCAATTCTTCGTGGCATAGATTCCACAAGGTGTTGCAATGATGCTCAATTGGTACCAAGGGGCCCAAAGAGTGCCAAAAAAAATATTCCCCACACCAGGGACACCACCACCACCACCTGAACCGTTGATACAAGGCAGGATGGATCCATGCTTTCATGTTGTTGACGCCAAATTCTGACCCTACCATCCGAATGTCGCAGCAGAAATCGAGACTCCTCAGACCAGGCAACGTTTTTCCAATCTTCTACTGTCCAATTTCGATGAGCTTCGGCAAATTGGAGCCTCAGTTTCCTGTTCTTAGCTGAAAGGAGTGGCACTCGGTGTGGTCTTCTGAGGCTGTAGCCCATCTGCCTCAAAGTTCGCCGTACTGTGCGTTCAGAGATGCTCTTCTGCCTACCTTGGTTGTAACGGGTGGCTATTTGAGTCACTGTTGCCTTTCTATCAGCTCGAACCAGTCTACCCATTCTCCTTTGACCTCTGGCATCAACAAGGCATTTCCGCCCACAGGACTGCCGCTCACTGGATGTTTTTTCTTTTTCGGACCATTCTCTGTAAACCCTAGAGATGGTTGTGCGTGAAAATCCCTGGAGATCAGCAGTTTCTGAAATACTAAGACCAGCCCTTCTGGCACCAACAACCATGCCACGTTCAAAGGCACTCAAATCACCTTTCTTCCCCATACTGATGCTCGGTTTGAACTGCAGGAGATTGTCTTGACCATGTCTACATGCCTAAATGCACTGAGTTGCCGCCATGTGATTGGCTGATTAGAAATTAAGTGTTAACGAGCAGTTGGACAGGTGTACCTAAAAAAGTGGCCGGTGAGTGTATATTAACTCTAATTATTATTAATTACCTTGATCATGATTTAGTGCCCACTGTTTCTGGTTCTATTTGTCCATCATGTTTTTGACTTTTTAATATATTTTTAAAATGAATTATGCTAAAATAATTTTAATATAACTTCTTTTTTTTTGTGATTCAGTTTGACATTGTTTTGGTCTTGCATCCAAGAGCTTTGTAGGTATATACAGTGAGGGGGGGAAAAGTATTTAGTCAGCCACCAATTATGCAAGTTCTCCCAATTAAAAAGATGAGAGAGGCCTGTAACTGACATCATAGGTCGAACTCAACTATGAGAGACAAAATGAGAAAACAAATTCCGAAAATCACATTGTCTGATTTGGAAAGATTTTATTTGCAAATTATGGTGGAAAATAAGCATTTGGTCACCTACAAACAAGCAAGATTTCTGGCTCTCACATAACTGTAACTTCTCCTTTAAGATGCTCCTCTGTCCTCCACTCATTACCTGTAGTAATGGCACCTGTTCAAAATTGTTATCAGTATAAAAGACACCTGTCCACAGCCTCAAACAGTCACACTCCAAACTCCACTATGGTGAAGACCAAAGAGCTGTCGAAGGACACCAGAAATTGCAGCCCTGCACCAGGCTGGGAAGACGGAATCTGCAATAGGCACGCAGCTTGGTGTGAAGAAATCAATGGTGGGAGCAATAATTAGAAAAGACTTACAAGACCACTGATAATCTCCCTTGATCTGGAGCTCCACGCAAGATCTCACCCCGTGAGGTCAAATGAACGGTGAGCAAAAATCCCAGAACCACACGGGGGGACCTAATGAATGACCTGCAGAGAGCTGGGATCACTGTAACAAAGGCTACCATCGGTAACACACTATGCCGCCAGAGACTCAGATCCTGCAGTGCCAGACGTGTCCCCCTGCTTAAGCCAGCATGTGAAGTTTGCTAGAGAGCATTTAGATGATCCAAAAGAGTATTGGAAAAATGTCATATGGTCAGATGAAACCAAAGTAGGACTGTTTGGTAGAAACACAACTCGTCATCTTTGGAGGAAAGAGAATGCGGTTTTGCATCCAAAGAACATCATATATCTACTGTGAAGCTTGGGGGGTGACAAAATCATGCTTTGGGTCTGTTTCTCTGCAAAGGGACCAGGACGACTGATCTGTGTACATGATAGAATGAATGGGGCCATGTATCGTGAAATTTTGAGTGTAAACCTCCGTCCATTAGCAAGGGCATTGAAGATGAAATGTGGCTGGGTTTTTCAGCATGACAATGATCCCAAGCACACCGCTAGGGCAACGAAGGAGTGGCTTCGTAAGAAGCATTTCAAGGTCCTGGAGTAGCCTAACCAGTCTCCAGATCTCAACCCCATAGAATACCTTTGGAGGGAGTTGAAAGTCTGTGTTGCCCAGCGACAGCCCCAAAACATCACTGCTCTAGAGGAGATTTGCAATGAGGAATAAGCCAACATACCAGCAACAGTGTGTACCAACCTTGTGAAGACTTACAGAAAGTGTTTGACCTCTGTAATTGCCAACAAAGGATATAGAACAAAGTATTGAGATGAACTGTTATTGACCAAATACTTATTTTCCACCATAATTTGCAAATAAATTCTTTCCAAATTAGACAATGTGATTTTCTAGATGTTTGTTTGTCAGTACAAACCGTAGTAGGTCTTGACAGGTAAAATTTCTCCACCAGCTAATGTAGACTATATAAAGTGTATTATGCATTGGACGTTGACTTACCGGGTAGCTGCCTTCAATAGGTAGCATTAGATAGACATCTGGTGGAGAGCTAATTTGAATAACCATTTTCCCAGTGAGTATTGCCTAGTCTATAAAACCCCCATGCCAGTTGATGGTCTACACAAGGTGAAACACTACCCTCCAAAACCTTTATCTATTCATATGGTTTAATTAGATGTGTGTGATTCATACATCACCTACTATGGATGGATATGCAGAAGGACTACATGTTGGGCCAGCCTTGTCTATGGATAGCCTACGTTGGTGACATATAAGGATGTCATTGATCTGTAGAAGGGACACAGATAGAGAAAAGTGCTGTCACATTATATTGATAATGTAATATCTCATGGCTTCCTAGCTGGTGACTGCAGGTGGTGATGGAGTAGTATCTGAAAGGTCCGCTTCATCCATAGCCAGTGGTAGACATCCAATCCTCCAGTAAATGAGCAGCGCCAATTCCACTTATCTTAACACTAACTACGCGCATTGACTGGTGATCACTTTTTACCTTAAGATCTCTTCTTTGTCCAGACACAACAATAAGCTATGGTGTCCAGTTCCCTCACTACATGTAATGGATAAAACAACATTTATTCCAGTACATAACCTACAACCTCACCTGACCGGCGTTCTGAGGTGCCAGGATTCATGAAGATAACTATATTTACTATTTTGCCATAGGCAAACTTAAACTCTATCAGTTCTCAATCTATAAAGCACTAAAACGTAACTTTTATTATGTATAACACTTAACCTCGATACACACTATTTAAAAACCTGATTTCTAACCTCTCAATTTGTCCCTTTATAATTAAAATGTCATGCCTGATTTCCTACCTCTTTGTACTGTGTTACCTGCTGCAGAGGGTCTCACAAGGAAACCTTATATGTTTCATGCCCATTAGATTAGGGATGACTGCCCAAGTAAGATGTTTTGGATTTCTTTTTGGAGTTAGCAAATCACTGTATATATAGGGTTTCCCTGTTAATAGGTGGTGTTCCACCAGACTTGATAATAGAAAAGGAGTTATTCCTTCACAATTAGAAAGGGACAAATTGAGAGGTTAGAAATCAGGTTTTTAAATAGTGTGTATATAGGTTAAGTGTAATACATAATATAAGTTATGTTTTAGTGCTTTATAGATTGAGAACTGATAGAGTTTAAGTTTGCCTATGGCAAAATAGTAAATATAGTCGCTAAATGTCACTCTTTTGTTCTCTTGCTAGATTCCCATTTTTTTATACTATTTGACAGGATTCATGAATATCTCAGAACTTCTCCATGCATGTTTTCCCTGCTCCATAGTGATGGTGTGATCCATTGAGGTCCTATTTTAGGTAAGCCCTGTGCAGTACTTTCTAGTAATGCTTCATTCTATTAGGCTGGGTACACGTGGCAGTATTGTGGTAATTATTTTACATCAGTATCTGTAAGCTAAAACCATGAGGAAAACCTATATAGAGTGAAGGTATAATGGAAAAATTTGCATCTCTAGCATGTTTGGGATTCAGGCATGGTCTTGGCTTGCAAATACTGATGTAAAATACTGTTCAAAAACTCTACGTGAACCAAACCTTATGGCACAATATATCTTGTCCAAATGACATTGCTATAAGGTTTCCAAATAATTGATAGGTGATAATGTTCTGTAATTGGAAATCCTTATAAACCAGAACACATATATGTAATGCATTGAATAATCAATGTAAAAAGATCCTTCATACTGATAAAGAGCCAGCCTGTTTGTTTCATTCCACCAAAGTATGCTTTCTATCCATTGGGACCGCATTTAGATCCAGCCTTGTTTGACAAGTTTGTTAGAGCATGTTTACTTTTAGCTTAATGTGCTCAAGAGCAGACTCTCTGGATTAAGAGTATTAAATCATTGTTACAAGTTCTCATTTTCCTTCGGTCCTCGCTTTGTTTACTCTCTCAACAAAATGTCTGCATTAGATTAAGAAAGAAGCACCTGCAGCTTGGAGAAAACCATCGATGGTGGAGTTTCAATCTATCTATCTCCAAGAATTCTCAACAACGCCATAAATCAGACCTGTTTATAGTAAAGTGGTTTTCATGTATGATCTATTAAAAGACAACGCCATACCATTATGACACTCAAAAAATAATAGAGGTACAGGTCCTAGCTCATACCTCATCAGATATTTACACAATTTGGATTACCCCCCCCCCCCCCCCACCCTCCCACAGCCCTTAACTGGCAAAGCTACTCGATGCTTTTTGTTTCGATCTAGTTTCCATCAGGGGTTCAGGGTAAATACACTCTAGCAGGAGACATGCAGTAATAGCTAGGGTGGATGAACAGCTGTCCAGACCCAGTCATTAAAGAAGATGGTAAAAGAACCATCTCACAAACCTCTTCAAATTTTCTTGCTCATCCAAATGGCATTTCATAAGAGGTTGACGGGGCAACCAGCCTTATAGGATTCCTCAGGACTATTAATATTAGATCAGTGGGAGTCTACCTCCCAGCACCCCCACCAATCAGCTGATTAAAATGGTCCCCAGCCATAATCGAGGCTACAGCCTCTTTAACATTTACATCAGTCTCAGCCCTGTTTGTACTTGTCATTATCATACCTGCAGTAGCGGTGGTGCAAGGTATTGCAGCATTACCTCATTTAAAGGGGTTGTCCATCAAAGAAAAATTATTCTTAAATGGGGCCAGGGTGGTACAAAAATTTAAAAAAAGTTCTTATTAATTACAGGTCCTTCACTGCTGCTCAGAAGCCCCCCTCAATCTGCTCCTCTTTAGCATACTCCCTCCATTCGTAACTATCCTCCAAAAATATATCCGGGATACCATGAAAAAAATTTGAGTACAACCAATAACATACAAAAAGGGCTACCCACTAAAGTATAATAACAACTGACAAAAGAGAAACACATTTAAAAATGTATCAAAAACTTTATTGATCATGCATAATAATAAACTAACACCACAAAGATATTTAAAAAAAAACACCACCCCTTGAAGAAGCGTTAGCGAACAGTGCGTCAGAGCGGCACGGAGGTCTAGTCGTCACTATCCTTTGGCAGCATCATTTTCTTTAGCGGACACCTCCACCTTGGTATAGTATTGCATTGACATGGCCAGTTGGTTTTTTGCATAGATACAATAGGAGGTTGGTTGTTTGTTATAATCCCATAAGTATTTTTTGGGGACGTGACCCTGGACCTCCGTGCTTGTGCATTTATTGTTTTATCTGGGTGGTGGTGGTTCTTTTATATATTTTTGTGGTGTTAGTTTATTATTATGCATGATCAATAAAGTTTTTGATACATTTTTAAATGGGTTCCTCTTTTGTCGGTTGTTATTCCCTCCATTCGTAACAACAGAGCATGAAAGTTTTCTATGTGTCAGGACAAGAACCCGGAAGTGAAGAGGAGCGGATCTCCGAGGAGCTCTGGAGCAGCAGTGGCGGGGAACCTGTAGGTAAGTAAAAAAATGTTTTCATTTCGTACTACTCTGGCTCCTTTTAAGAATATTTTTCCTTTACTGGATAACCCTATTAAATAAAAAGAACAACACAAAAACAAACGGCTCCCCTCCAAAAGGACTTGATGCTGTGCTGTAAGTCAGGGACCCCGCTGCTGTAGCCAGCCTCTCTGGTCTCACCGCCGGCAAGGCGGAAATGTAAAATATATATGTATCAAATATATTCCACACTACGAAGGAAGTATACTACATACTCTATAGTCCACTTTACTTATAGGTATACGTTTTACATGGTTTCAAATATAGATACAAGAGTGGTTTTATGTGGAATAAAGATAGTGTAAAGGCATTTACAATATGTTGAACATATTTTATACCATCAAATATGCATATATCGTACTTTACAGCTCATATATTTTGCAGGTATACATTCAGTAAAAAGATGGTAATGTCTCTTTAAATGCTCCTCATTTGGAATGATCATGTGATAATTGCTAAAGAAGGTGTTTGGTTTTAGTTTTCTTTTTAACCAAGGTGACATTATGGCCTGTTATAACAGTGAGCAAGAGCTATACGCTCGAAACGCGTCTGTTTTTGTACACCATAGCGGAGGTTTAGTGCCGTTTTGCTGTCTTTTAATCATGTTTAATAAAGGACTGTGATTTTATCCTCACCGGATTTTTGGGATTCTCCGGCGGCACGGACACAGTCGTTGTTCCTGCCCTGATTTCCGCACTCGTGCATTTAAAAAGAACAACATTTAGCTGGTTGACAGGAATAGCCAGAGCTAGACCCAAATGGCTGTTTATGCAATGTGCCGGCAAAATCTTCTAAAGCAAGAACCACTCTTTGTAGCTGTTGCTTATAGATGAGGGTCCTGAACAGGGGATCCCAAAAATGAATTCATAGTTCCTTAACATGGTATTTGAATATGGGTTTCTCAAACCAGAGAACAAATGACTTATATGATAAAATGTGATTATAGTTTTAGGATATATGTACCTTGCATTTTCACAGCACAATTGACCCACTTACTGTTTCTTACTGTGTGGCCCCGTACTATATAGCTTATTTGTATAAATACATTATTACACTCACCTATATAGGGTTAGCCTCCGTAGGGTGGAGCTGCCCCCTTTCGGGGCGACTATCTGCTATTAAGCAGGGACTTGTAGGGACTTTGTTATCCCATATATGCAAATATAGTCTGTATATGTCACCACACAGTATTGTATTTATCTTGGGTCATTATCCATACTTATTTAGGTCTGCTTTTTGACTGTAGTGTATTTTTGGTAGAGACCTTCTTGTTGTTAAAGCCATTTGTCCCAAATTTATAAAAAGCCTTCTTGCTTGGAGGGATGGGGAAGTCATTGGGTGCCTTATGCTTTTGAAAAATATGGCGCTCTCCACAAGGAGAGATATTCCCCTTTCTGAGCTTTTGGAAAAGGCTTTCGATGGGCCATTTACCGGTGAGCATGTTTTTGTGGCACATCAGTGACAGTAAGCATGAGGTTTTACAAAAAAAAAGTTAGTACACCCCTCACATTTTTGTAAATATTGCATTATATCTTTTCATGGGACAACAGTGAAAATATGACACTTTGATACAATGTAAAGTAGTCAGCTTACAGTTTGTATAACAGTGTAAATTTTGGTGAGCCCTCAAAATAACTAAAAAATGAGTACACTCCTAAGTGAAAATGGACCAATTCTGCCAATATTTGTGTTAAGTGTCAATATTTTGTGTGGCCTCCATTATTTCCCAGCACTGCCTTAACTCTCTTTGGCATGAAGTTCACTAGAGCTTCACCGGTTGCAGCCACTGGAATCCTCTTCCACTCCTCCATGACTACATCACGGAGCTAGTGGATGTTAGAAACCTTGCCCCCCTCCATCCTCTTTTTGAGGATGCCCCACAGATGCTCAATAGAGTTTACATCTGGAGACGTGCTTGGCCAGTCCAGAAAATTTACCTCATTTTCTTTAGCAGGGCAGTGGCCATCTTGGAGGAGTGTTTGGGGTCCATTATCATGTTGGGATACTGCCCTGTGGCTCAGAAGGGAATGGATCATCCTTTGCTTCAGTATATCATAGTACATTTTGTCATTTATAGTTCCCTCAATGAACTCTAGCTCCCCACAGCTGGCAGCTCTCATGCAGCCCCAAACCATAATACTCCCACCACCATGCTTGACTGTAGGCAAGACGCACTTGCCTTTGTACTCCTGACCTGGTTGCCAGCACAGACTCTTACACCATTATAACCAAATAAGTTGCTCTTGGTCTATCAGACCACAGGACATGGTTCCAATATTCCATAGCTTTAGTCTGCTTGTCTTCAGCAAACTGTTTGCAGGCTTTCTTGTGCATCACTGTTAGAAGAGGCTTCCTTCTGGGACGACAGCCTTGCAGACCAATTTGATGTAGTGTGTGGCGTTTGGTCTCAGTACTGACAGGCTGACCATCCACGCCTTTAACTTCTGCAGCAATGCTGACAGCACTCATATGTCTATTTTGAAAAGACAATCTCTTGATATGACGCTGAGCAGGTGCACTTAACTTCTTTGGTTGACCATGGCGAGACTTGGTCTGAGAGGAACCTGACTTGTTAAACCGCTATATGGTCTTGGCAACAATGCTGCAGCTCAGTTTCAGGGTGTTGGCAGTCTTCTTATACCCTGGGCCATCTTTATGTCGAGCAACAATTCTTTTTTTCAGATCCTCAGACAGTTCTTTGACATGAGGAGTCATGTTGAACTTCCAGAGACCAGTATAAAAAAAGTGTGAGAGTGATAACAACAAATTTAACACACCTGCTCCCCATTTACACCTGAGACCTTGTAACACTAACGAGTTACATGACACCATGGAGGAAAAAATGGCAACTTGAGCACAATTTGTCCATTTTTTACTTAGGTGTGTACTCTCTTTTGTTGCCAGCGACTAAGGCATTGATGACTGTGTGTTGAGTAATTTTGAGGGCACCCCAAATTTTACACTGTTATACAAGCTGTACACTGACAACTTTACATTGTATCAAAGTGTCATATGTTCAGTGTTGTCCCATGAAAAGGTATGATACAACAATATATGCAGTTGAAACCAGAAGTTTATATATACTATAGAAAAAGACACATACAAATATTTTTCTCACTGTCTGACAGGAAATCAGAATGAACCTTACCAGTTTTAGGTATATTAGGATTCCCAAAATTATTTATATTTTTCAAATGCCAAAATAATGAGAGAGGGTATTTTTAAGGCATTTTTATTACTTTCTGCAAAGTCAAAAGTTTACATACATTTCATTAGTATTTGGTAGCATTGCCCTTAAACTGTATGGCTTCGGTCAAACATTTTGGATCCTTCCACAAGCTTCTCACAATAGTTGGTAGGAATTTTGGCCCATTCCTCCTGACAGAACTGGTGTGACTGAGCCATGATTGTAGGTCGTCTTGCTCGCACCTGCCTTTTCAGCTTGGTACATAAATCTTCAATAGGATTGAGATCAGGGCTTTGTGATGGCCACTCCAAAACATTGACTTAGTTATCCTTAAGCCACTTCGTAACCAGCTTGGCAGTATGCTTTGGGTTATTGTCCATTTCGAAGACCCATTTCCGCCCATGCTTTAACTTCCTGGCTGATGTCTTGAGCTGTTGCTTCAGTATTGTCACATAATCTTCTTTCCTCATGATGTCATCTATTTTGTGAAGTGCAACAGTTCCTCCTGCAGCAAAACAATCCTACAACATGATGCTGCCACCCCTGTGTTTCACAGTTGGGAAATTGTTCTTAGGCTTCCAAGCTTCTCCTGTTTTCCTCCAAATGTAACAATGGTCATTATGGCCAAACGGTTCAATTTTAGTTTCGTCAGACCATAGGACATGTCTCCAAAAATGTAGCTCTTTGTTCCTGTGTGCATTTGCAAACATTAATCTGATTTTTTTTTATCTTTCTTTGGAAGTAATTGCTTCTTTCTGGCAGAGTTGCCTTTCATCCGCTGTAGATACAGTACTAGTTTCACTGTGGATAATGACACAATCTTACCAGCTTCCGCTAGCATCTTCACAAGGTCTTTTGCTTTTGTTCTTGGGTTGATATGCACATGTTGGACCAAAGCACATTCATCTCTGAGACACAGAACCCGTCTCCCTCCTGAGAGGTATGATGACTGGACATTCCCATTCAGAAGCTTCCAAAGACATGACATCATCATATGGGCTGTCCCAAAATGTTAAAAGGCATAGTAATCCTAGTTTATATAAACTTTTGACTTCGCAGAAAGTATTAAAAATGCTATATATATATATATATATATATATATATATATATATATACATTTTTATAAATATATATATATATATATATATATATATATATATATATATATATATATATATATATATATATATATATATATATATATATATATATATATACCCTGTTTTCCCCGAAAATAGGACATAGTGCATTTTTTATGCAATTCAGGTTTGGCTCCTCATGCTGGTGTTTGTGATTTAATCACTACAGTATATTAATAAATGTTGATTTTTTGTTCAACAATAAATGTCAATTCTTGTTCTTAAAAAATAAGTATTCCCCTAAAAATAAGTCTTAGCTTGAGATATATATATATATATATATATATATATATATATATATATACATACATATTTATATATATATATACATATATATATATATAGATAGATATTTTATATAAGTATATAACTGAATGAATGTATATATATGGAGATAGATAGTTAACTAACCATATATAAAAAAAAATAGTATAAATTATATTGAAATTTCAAGATAATGTCATATATAAGAAGATCTACACAAGTGCAGAAATGACAGAATAACGCTGTGCGGGCTGCAAAATACATTATGCTGCTTTATTTTTAATAAGCCGAAATGTTGATAAAATCATCGTCTTGACTGGAAACCCATAATTATCTCCCAGCCAGTTCAGCTACAGTGATAAGAAATAAGAAACCAAATGACTGTTCGCATGGCTCAGACAGCAGCCAGAGAAAAGGGAGGCGAGAAGAGAAAAAAAAGAGAGGAAAAAAATGAAGTGAGAAAACAGCAGACGCAGTCGTGAGTGGGAAAGAAGTGGCATTCAGTAGATAATGTGTTGCTGTACTGACACACGACAGACGCTCAGATCCCTGCACTGCGTGGGAGGCTGCACAAGTCTTGTAGGCCTCCCTCTCTTTTCCCAGGCAGGAAGCACACAGCCTACAATAGAAGCAGTCATTCTGCTCTGGTGGCCAGCCAGAACCTAACTCCCTCAATTTCCTCCTAGCAACACATGCTCTGTACCCCTCAGGTCTCCTCTGCATTAACCCGTTCACACAGACTTCACATAGCTCAGCAATGTGCAGGAATGCAAAGCGCACAGAAATAATAGACAATGACTCCTATTACAGAACGTAATGTTCCTACAGTGGCGTACACAGAAGAGTGGGGGCTTCATAGCCAAGATTCAATTGGGCCTTCTTTCAAGTGCCTGTTTTGCCACCCAAGATAGAGGCTATCCACCCTTAAAGGTCTTGCTTTGATCTATGGGACACTTGCCTAAAACTTTCTTTACAAACAATTCAGTTAATATGAACAAGAACAGATTCTCGCCACCTAAAACCAAAGGGCATTAAACCAAATGGGTTGGGTCAGACAGAGACAACTAAGGGCTTTGCTGTGAAAAGAGTATATGCAGAGCTGGGACAACCGGGAGGCGACCGCTGGGGCCCAATTCATTCCAGGCAGAAAAGGGGGTGCAATGAGGCAGTATCGGACTGGGATGCCTAGGGCCCACAGGGGGGGATGATTCTAGAGGCCCACCAGTTGAGATGTTTCTGGGCCCACCAGTGGAGTTGATATTAGGGGCCCACCCTACATCTACTGTAAATGACTGTACATGCCTCTTATACAATGTCTCTTGCTTTTTGCCTCTATTTCTATATTTTTCGCCTCTCCCAAGGTTGTATATGCAGGTAAAAAACAACTACACGTTTGCCATGCTAAAGGGCCCACCGGGGGTTTCCACTCTTCCTCTGTGGGCCAGTCCAAGTCTGCAAAAAGGTATCAAGTGGGCTGAATTTCCCCTAGAGGGGGACTATATGCCTTATTTGCCTAGGGCACCAGAATATCTTGTCCCAGTCCGGAGTATATGGGCACTTGGTATTCAATATCTCTCCATACAGCAATCTCTTATGTCTGTCAACCTTTTACATTGATTTAAATAGAAAATCCATGCAGAAGTCCACACTGCACGGATCTTCAACTGGACGGTTTTTGACACCGATGGCGTTCCTAAAAACTTAGAACATGTTAATTCTTCCGCCTGGTTTTTGAGCAGAACATGAACATGTGGGTGTGAAGGGGCACGGCTTGAATCTGCAAACTGCAGACAAAAGCCGCTCCCCTGAAAGCAAAAAAAAAGACTAAATACCAGTCAGTATATCTGACCTGTATTTGATCTTTGCTGTGTAAACGTACCCTAAGTGTCCCTCTTTGACTGTTCACAATGTTGGGCTGACTGCTCTTTATTATGTAACCAGCAGGACTACAGAACAATTAGAAGGACTGAAGTGTGTGAAGAGAAACACAGTGAAGTGCACAAAATCTTGACTCATGGATGACCTTAAAGGGATTGTCCACTACCTTCCTAGCTGTCCTCCGCTGCTGCTGCTCTGGAGCTCCCGGCGATCCTTCACTTCTGGGCTCTCATCCCGACACACTGAAGAGACTTACGCTCCATTGCAAGTGAATGGAGCTTGAGCCTCTCCTCGGTGTCAGGATGAGAAACTGTAAGGGAAGAGGAGCGGACCCTGGAAGCTCCAGATTGGCAGCAGTAGCGAGGGATAGCTAGCTAAGGTTCATCTTATTTTCCTTTTTTGCCCATCTTGCCCCAATTTTGGATAATTGTTTTTTTTAGGGGGCAACCATGTTAAGTAGAAAGTATAATTAACCTCATACCGACACATGACATATACAGTAAGTACTTCATGGCGCTAGTAAGGTCCTATGTAGCATGCTTACTCAGAAAGTCAACTACTTAGGAGGCTGGTGTCAGCTGCTAATTGTCATTAACAGCAGGGAATGGAGCCCGCTCCATTCCCTGCTGTTTAACCCTATGGAGGCTGAGGCGAATGCAGAGTTTAAAGTAACTAGAAACAGAGCTGCGCACTGTTCCTTACTCCGAACGGCACCCCCACGGAAAGATCGCGAGGTGCTGATCTGTTAACATGCTGGGAGCTGGGAGCCTGATGAAGGTTTCCATAGCTGCCATTTTTTTCTACGCTACTAAATCATAACAAAAACCCTACATATTTGGTATTGCTGGAATCGCATCAACCTGCAGAATATAGATAACACATAATTTATACAGAAGAGTGAACACTGCAAAAACAAAACCCCCACAAACACGGCGCAAGTACATTGTATTTCACATTTTACCCCACTTAGAATTTTCTTTTAATTTCCCAGCATATTCTATCTATAGGGTCAACAACACCATAAAAGTACATCTTTTTCTGCAAATTAAAGCCGTCATATGCCTATGTGGATGAAAAAATGAAAAAAGTAATGGCTCTTGGAAGACGGGGAGGAAAGAAAAGCCATATTATTATTATGACCATGAGGCGGGAAGGGGTTAAAAGTGCATATACTCTTCCTGCTAGGAACAATGAAACCCTATTCATTACCTACTGACAATATCTTATATGTATCTATAGTGCATAGATAAGTTAGCGACTTTCTGGCCCTAAAAACAACATGTGTAGTAGCTTCTTTACCTATTTTTATATAACTTTTTAGGGATTTCTTAGTTCATAGAGGGAGGTCTTTTGTTCAGAATCCTCACCTCTTGGTCAAAATGGACAAAATGGTTACAATAAGTTGCTCTGGAGGACCTTTTAGTTGACACGTTCGTTTTTCCCTCCTCGCCTTCCCGGAGCCATAACTTTTTTATTTTTCCACCTACACAGACCTATTAGGGCTTTTATTTTGTGGGACAAGATGTACTTTCTAATGGTGTTATTCACTGTACTATAGGACATACTGGGAAACCGCAAAAAAATTCCAAGTGGGACAAATTGTGAATAAAAGTACTTTCGCCATGTTTGCAGGTGTTTTGCTATTATGGAGTTCAATCTTCGGTAAATATAATGTGTTATATGTATTCTACCGGTTGATACGCATCCGGCAATACCAAACATGTAGGGTTTCCGTTATGTTTTGGTACTGTAAAAAAATTCCAAACATTTTCTGCGGCCAATAATTTTTTTGTACTAACACCTATGGATGTCAGTGAGGGTGCATTTTTGGTGGGCTGAAGTGTACTTTTTATTGCTAGCAGTTTGGAATGCATGCAACTTTTTTGATCACTTTTATTCCAATTTTTATGGGATGTGAAATGTCCCTAAAATCGCAATTTTGGTGTTTGGAAATTTTTTTCTTCTACGGTGTTCAGCGTACGGGATAAATGATGTTATATTTTTATAGATCGGACTTTTTTTGGACGCGGTGATACCAAATATGTGCAACTTTTTTATTATTTTATTTTTTTTATTTGTAAAATGGCGAAAGAGGGGGGATTTGAACTTTTAATACTTTTTTTTTACACTTTAAAAATTTATTTATTTATTTTTATACTTTAACATTGAGTCCCCCTAGTGCGATTTACCACTGGGGGCGCAATCATTAATACAGTCTAATGCATTGCATAGACAATGCATAAGGGTGTACCAAGATGGTGGTTTCCCCACTTCCTGTCTGGGGCCGGAAGTGGGGAAATTCAAAACATGGCAGCGACGGAGGCCTTCACATGGCTTCCTGCTGCCATGTTCAGCGATTGGATTCCCGCAGTTATGCTGCGGGGACTCCGATCGCAGTGAAGAACGGTACGCGGCACCGTTTTCATTCATTTAGACGCCGCAGCCATGATGACCGCGGCGTCTAAGTGGTTAAAGGGGTTTTGCCATGAAGTAAAATTTACGTGGGAGGCTTGCAAATGAAATAACAAACACTTTCACCATTCATTATTATTAAAAATTCTGCACTGTTTTTGTTGTAGCTGCTCCCTTAGTGATCCATTGTTTACAGCTCGTCTCCAGGGGATACGAAAGTTTCTCAGTCCTGGTCAGACATACTCAGACATCACCTCTCCTCTAAGGCAGCTACTGAGCGTTCAAACCCCAATCATTTTACTGTCATTCTACTCCTGTCCTCTGTACTCCTTAGTAATTAGTCGAACAGTGCAAATAAATAAAAATGAAACCTCAATGAGGTATATGCATTGATAAAGAGAAAAAAAATCCACAGGTTTGGTTGCTGCAGGGATTTGAACCTAGGACCCTTGTGCTTGTAGAAAAAAAACTCACCTCTCAGGTACTCACAATGCTTTACATAAACAGACCTTTCTTTGACTACAGAGAGGACAGGCCTGGTGATGTCATCCTGCTGGGTCACATGATATGCAATTCAAACAAATCACACACACCCCCTTTCTGAGCCCACAGAGCTGAAGAGCTGGATACAGGGGGTATGAAATGAGATCGTGGCAAAACCCCTTTAAACAGCGCGGGCAGGCGGTGGCACCCCCCCCCCCCCCCACACCCACACACAGACACACACACGCACTGTAACCGCTGGGTGTAAGCAGCAATTAGCCGCTAACACTCTTAGTGACCCTAGGACGTACTCATACATCCAGGGTCGTTAATTGGTTAATATGAATGGGTATTGTGTAATGCCTCATTTCCCTGTATGGGTGCTGCAGGGAGACTGTACACTTAAAAATCACAGAAAAGTGGGACATTATTTACTCAAAAGCATAACCACAAGGCCATGCTTACAGCTAGAGACTGAACCCAGAAGGAGGCAACACAAGCCCCTGTGCTACATGGGAAAAGTATAACAGGTATGGATGACTATTGAGCAGTAGCTCACGCGCCCCTCCATTAGGAGGGCAACGACTGATAAAAAACTGGACATTAAATAAGTAGCAGTTCACACCAGTATGCAAAAAAAGCACAGGGGCTTGTGTTGCCTCCTACTGGGTCCATTCTATAGTCCAGCCATTGAGCTGTTAGTATGGCCTTGTGGTTATGTTTTTGAAACTATACACTGCCTACAGTGGGGATCCCAGCAGGGAAACACCTTGGGGGACATGTATGAAAACTGTCTAGGTTTAAGACTTTATTTGTTGCCCATAGCAACCAATCAGAGCTCCTCTTTCATTTTTTCAGAGCACTATATGAAATTAAAAGGGAGCTTTGATTTGGTTGCTATGGGCAACAAATAAAGTCTTAAACCTAGACAGTTTTCATACATGTGACACCTTGTGATTGGCTTATGATCAAGTCATCCTTCTAACAGAAAGGGATTGTTCAAAGCGGAGTACCCCTTTAAAAGGTCAGTCAACACATACGTACATTCACTATTCAGTGTGACTTGTCAGATGCCTGTGCTACAGAATTACACAAGCCAGATGTTTCAATTCGCTTCTGAAGATAATTTCTTCCATTTCCTGCTAATTAAGCTATCATATTCGAGAGGGTATCCTAAAAGCTGACATGGGTTTTGATATAAAAAATAAAAATACTTTTGGAAAACATTCTATGGTGCTAGAAACACATTTCAGCCTTAAGGTCCTCTCTTTGATTTGACATGTTTCTATGCTGAGATACGATAGACTGAAGTTACAGGCCCGAAGCCTGAGGTTACACTACTGAGAGGTGCTGATGACAACTTGTCCCCATCTGTTGTCATGGAGACCTTGTGCGGCTTTCATGTATATCATTATTCCCCTTAATCTGTTCCCATTAGAGCTTGATGAATTATATCACTGGCAGAATAATCCTACAGATAGAGATGTGTGTCTTAACATGTAATAACATGTAATTAATTGTGTATGAATATTTTTGCTATGTACATTTCTATCTTGGAAATCTTGGTTCACGAGTCAGAATGTTGAGTCATTATTAGAATACAGTAAAGCTGCCCATACATTTTAGATAGCTGTCGGACGAATGCTTGTTTGGCTCATATAGTACTCCCACCCCCCAATTCCCAAGTACACTCTGATGAGTGTGCATGTATTATGAATGAGGTGAGGGTTTGGGCTATGTCTACACAGCACTTGATTCTCGTCGGATTTTCAACAGATTAAGTATTGTGAATCCGCCGAAAATCTGACTGTGCCCAGCGCTGTGTAGACCGCAATGAAAAATCCGTGCTCTAGTCTACACTTCTTAGGTTTTTTTCCGGTCAGTTTTAAAGTCCGTCAGATCCCGGCATATTTTCAAACCTGTTGGATCTTCTGCAGGATTACCTTTGGATTCCTGTACATTCAATATAGGGGGCCGACGGCAAATCTGAAAACCGACCGCAGTCATTAGCGCAAATCTGCTCCAAAAACTGTGGTTCAGCGATGTTAAAATGCTTTTGGATGCCATTTTAACATATACTGTGTAGACAAAGCCTTAAAATGTATCTATCACCCCCAGAGAAACTTCATGAAGTAACAGGACACTAAAATACGAACATTTTCTCAAATATGCTTCATTAGAAAAATCAAAGCATTTCACCTGTAATTCAATTATTAAATAAAGTGCTGGCCCTTTAAGACAACTCTGAAGTCAGGCCAAGTGGGCACATGATAGCTTGATGGATCACTATGTTGACAGTTGTGTCAAAGTAACTGCTTCTGAGCTGGGAGGGTCCATTGTGGGGAGCCTGTAAGTCTACATCATGTTTACACCAGCAGCAATGTAATATAGTGCCTGTGTTCTGTGGAGTAGGAGGCTAAAGCAACAGGTAAACTCTGTCATACTATGTCCTCCATGTGCTGTGTCTGCTGTACTCTATGTAGTGAGAGACTCAGATCACCCTATACAAGCAGCTATACCCTCAGCTCCCCCTGCACAGTTGATATCTCCCACAGCCTTCTGTAGGATCTCCTGCGTTACAAAGTGAAAGTAAAACCTGTCCTGCCATAATACTGAGGTAAATCCGCTAATTTGCTAATGACATGTATTTTGGAAAAGTCTTTTTGTATGTTTGTGTGGAGGTGACAGGTACTTTTTAAGCTGCTGCCAGACACCCATGGCGATGGCTTATCTACCCTGAGACCAAAAGAATTGGGAATGTTGAAATCCAGTAGCCTGATCCTTCTTCCCCAGCAAATGTGATGTAGAGGTACAGTCGAGACACCCCACCATACATGTACGATGGTCTCCCAGACCCAAATTTGGTAGGATTAGCTGACAGTCTAATTTGTGGCTACTCCTTTAGTTCATTAGAAATTGCTTATAGGTACACAGCAGTGCCAGTAATTTTGCTTACTTGCAGCTGAATACAGGATTTCTCACTGCTGCCACTGGGTCATGTGACCTGCACTGAGTTACTGAAACACACAGCATGGTTGGTGATCAGATAGTGAATCCCTCTATACATTCCTACCGAAGGTTCAAAGGCAGTCTCATAAGAATGTATAGAGAGACAGACGTCCAGTCAGCATGAAAAACACAATGGACCACATGTATGAAAGTGTCTAGGTTAAGACCCTCCTTGTTGCCCATAGCAACTAATTAGAGCTCCCCTTTCATTTCATATAGTGCTCTGAAAAAATGAAAGGGTAGCTCTGGTTGATTGCTATGGATGACAAAGACAGTCTTAGACCCAGAGAGTTTTCATACATTTTCCCCAATGTCTTTGAGCTAATAAGAGAGCAGGTCATGTGACCTAACAGAATAAGTTGCATAAGCCAGAAATCCTGTATACAACTGCAGGTAAGCAAAATTACCGGCACTTCTGTGTACCTAGAAGCAATTTCTAATGAACTGAAGGAAAAAAATGGAATAATCACTAGGTAAAAGGGAACCTGGACTTTCCTTGATCTCATTTTGGAAGATGACATCAGATGTGATTTACTCACGAAATTCCAGACTAGTTAAGGAATATGTCCTACTTATTAATTAAAGATTAAACAGGAGCAACCTCCTTGTAACTATTTAGTCTAGCAAAACTATGACGAATGACAAAGACCTTCGCTTATCAGTGTTCCTCAAGATTTTCTCCGGAAGGAGCTCCACTTCCCTCATTGATTCATATGAGGAAAAGTGTCATGAGATGATGTCTCTTAAGTGGCTCTTCTAGAAGGTGATACTGTGAACTCCCAGATCCTGGATTCCAACTACCGGAAGACTGTACAATCTGCACTTAATTATAGGTTTCCATTTAACCAGGTCATCAACTAAAATGTTTTAATCGATTGAGGAAATTAGTGTTTTTTTGTTTTTTAAAGGCACTGACAAAAAGCTAATTACACGGTGCTAGGATCCCCAGTGATGAACTGAAGTCTGCATAGGAACCTGATACTTGAAATGAGCTTTCTTCATTAGGGAGAAGCACCATGTATTTGTGTGGAGACCAAGATATACCAATAAATGGTAATTCAGCACTTATCCACCAAGGCATAAAATCTTCTCAAATTTTATTTCATCTTCATAAAAAGACTGTCTGAGCATTTGGAACATGTGGTGAGCAAACTTTTTCTTTTGCTACTTGTGGAGTCTTATAAACTATAAGTTACTCCACTGAAATTTCAATATATTCTAAAAGGACCCTTGGGAAATGAGCTAGGTCTCTGAAGTACCACCTATTGGTTGAGGGACCAACACCACGAAACAGCTGTCTGCAGATGAATATCTGGTTGGCTCTAATCCCATTTTTATTGCAAAGCTCAGAGAGTCGGATGTGAAATGAGGAGCTCTGCATCCCTTAGGTGAGCCATGGAGCAAATACCCAATATTTCTGTTCTTGTTACAAAAGGGGGTGTAAAGTGTTGGACAATTCCAGTTGAAATAAATGGGGTTTAAAATTTGCTGAATCCTAAAGAGTGAGAAATGCTGTCCCCCCCCCACACACACACTCTATAACCTAATAATTTGAATAGTGAATGCCCTTTATTAACTTGTTAACGACATCCCACCGAATATAGACGTGGAGGAAACCTCCGATACCCTGCGATTAATCCAGTGACAGCGGCATTCCCCTGCTCCATTGGGTGATCAGAACTCCCGGTGACTCGATGGAGCCCAGGGAATGTCAAGTACAGTCAGCCATGGGGACCTAGAGTAGGCAGAGGGCTGTCTGTATAGGAAACCTACGGTCAGGGCACACTGTGTGCTGCCCTGACTGTTTCCTGTGTTATACTGACACAGAAAGTACAGTATTAACATATATGAATAGTGTAAGTGTAAAAAAAAAATTGTAAAATAGTTATCTCTTTATGGGATTATAAAAAAGAAATCCGTAATACCCTGATTTTTTATATCGGATGGTCAGTGATAAGAAGTGGTTCACATAGTTTCATAGTTTGTAACGCCGAAAAAAGACAAGACGTCCATCCGGTTCAGCCTGTTGTGCTAAGGTGTTGATCCAGAGGAAGGCAAAAAACCCCAATGAGGTAGAAGCCAATTGTCCTCATTTTAGGGAAAAATTCCTTCCCGGCTCCAATCTGGCAATCGGAAAAATCCCTGGATCAATGACCCCTCTCCAGAATCCTAGACACTATAACTTGTTATATTATCACGCTCCAGAAATGCATCCAAACCCTTTTTGAACTCCGTTATTGAATTCACCATGACAAGTCCCTCTGGCAGAGAGTTCCACAGTCTCACTGCTCTTACAGTAAAGAATCCCTTTCTATGTTTATGTAGAAACTTTCGTTCCTCAAGACGTAAAGGATGCCCCCTTGTTCTAGATACAGCCCTGGGTATAAATAAATCTTGGGAGAGATCTCTATATTGACCTTTGATGTATTTAAACATATTTATTACGTCCCACCGAAGCCGTCATTTCTCCATACTAAATAACCCTAATCTTGCTCATCTTTCTGGGTACTGTAGTCCACCCAGTCCTTTTATTATTTTTTTTGCCCGCCTTTGGACCTGTTCAAGCTCTACAATGTCTTTCCTGTGCACTGGTGCCCAAAACTGTACACAATATTCCACATATGTGTCATAGAGTCTGTTCAGGACCTCCGTCACATGTTCAATTAGGAATGATAGAGAAAATAGCTCAGCAAGCTGCATGCGCTATTTTTCCATCTAAGCTACAGACACCACGGTGGAAACCCGACAGACCCATTGTAATTAATAGGGTCCACGGAGAGCCTTGGGTGTCCATTGTGAAACATCCTATGGCTTCCTTATTCACTTCTGCGGCAGAGGTTCTGAACCTCGGACACAGATGTGAACTAAGTCTTAGACTAGTCAACTCTTATATTATGAAGACTGAGCTCTTAAAGGGGTTTTGCCAAGAAGTGATTTCCTCACCTAACAGGCTGAACTGTCCTCTTGAGCCTTGAAAAAGGGGTGTTTCTGTGTTTAAAAAAACAAGTGTCATCGCACCACCTCCCATGCACGCTCTCGAGGCTTATATTCAGTCTCTGTAGTTGAGCAAACATTGTTTGGCTAAACCACAGAGGATAACTGTATTGTGCACAAGCTCTAAGGGTTTTGTTTTCTCCCTCTTATCTGCTCAGGAGAGAAGATAAGATCCAAGCAGGCAGGAACTGCTGCAGTGGGGGAGGGAGGAGGGCTGAGCAGGGAGGTCTGCATGTTTATTCAAATAATTACATTACAACCAGCAGATTCTCTATATAGCAGACACAGGCTTTGTTCTCTCCCTCAGATCAGCTCCTGGTCATAGCTAATGTAAGCAGTCAGGAAACTAAGGGCATCTAAGCAATGCTGCAGCTCTCACAGGCTACACTTTTTTAAATCATATATATTTAGAAGAGTGATTAAATAGCCATTTTGGAGAATTCCATGTCAACATTAAATCGTGGCAAAACCCCTTTAAAGAGAAAAGCAGGTGCAGGCTGAATGTAAAACATTCCTGCCCACTATTTGACTCCTAGCTACATCTCTTGTATATCACAGATCCTCTTTTTACCATTTCTGCTGTCTTGCCCTTTTTGTGCAATTTCTGAGATCCACTCTGACGGTTAGAGGAAATTATACTATAAATTAGATAATGTATTAGATAACTATGTGTTATAATAATTTGTACATTTGCCAAGTAGGGCAGCCATGTAATTTCATCACGAGTTAGATGATTCACATAAGAACGAATGCCAAACTAGAACACTTAAAGGGAGGAACATGTTTAGTAGCATTGCAGCACAGAACGCATTGTTCTGAGGTCATCTGGTCTGCAGAGGAGTATCGGCCTGATAGGTCAGAACTGAGGCACTCAGTGGATATTCGACTTTAATATTTATAAAAAGCCTGACATGACTGATGCAATTCATAGGTGGAATAGCTAAGGGTGGCCACAGAGAGCAGTGGGCCTCCATGTAAGAGCAGTACATGCTCCAACTCTCCCCAGCCATCTGCTACAGCAGCACAAATTGCACTTGAGGTAGGTTGACCCTGCTGGTAACTTTATACCTAATACATACCTGTCAACATTCAAAAAGCAAAAAGTGGTAAATTTAAGACCTCAGGTGGAAACGCAACAATCAATCACCACCCTGTTTTAGCCTGGTTCATAGGAATGTCCAAAAATTGCGATTGTTTAAAAGTCTGCAAAATGGTAAATACCCTTCACACAGTTCTACTGAATCAGTGTTATAAAACCATAAAGATCATATTGATTATATCCTTTAAATTAGATTCTTGTTAAATTATCACTTCAGGATTGATAGGACATGCTGCCGAAATGTGACAATATACCATCAGTCTCCTCGAAGATAAATCTAAGGTGACAAACAATATGGCTGCATGTTATAAAAAGGCCTCGAAAACTAGATGAAAAATACCAATATCTCTTTAAATAAATAAAATAGTAAAATTGAAATGATCAAGCTTGGCCACTTCTAAACCTCCTGACCAACATACTGTGGGTTACAAAAGGCTTCTTACCCCTTGAACTGTTTCTCTTTATTAAATGTTACAGCCACAAACTTAATTGTATTTTATAGATCTTTTATGTGATAGAGCAACACAGAGTAGCAATTATTAGTGAAGTGTAAATAAAATGATACTTGCTTTTCGAAATTTTTGCAAATTAATAAACTGAAAAGTGTGGCGTTCAGATGTATCCAGCCCCCGGAGTCAATACTTTGTAGGACCATATTTAGCTGTGTTTGGAATGTCTCTAGCAGCTTTGCACATCTAGAGGCTGGAATTTTTGCCCATTCTTCTTTGCAAAATAAATCAGATTGGTTGGCAGACATTTGTGGACAGCAATTTTCAAATCATGCCAATCATGCCATCAGGGATTTGGACTCTGGGACATTTCAACACACGAATATGTTTTCATGTAAACCGTTCCATTGGAGCTTTGACTGTATATTTAGGGTGATTGTCCGGCTGGAAGGTGAACCTATTCCCCAGTCAACTCTTTTGCAGCCTCTAACAGGTTTTCCTCCAGGATTACCCTGTATTTAGCTCCATCCATCTTCCCATGAATTCTGACCAGCTTCCCAGACCTTGCTGAAGCAAAGCCTCCCCCAAGTATGATGCTGCCACCATCATGCTTCATGGTGGGGATTGTGTGTTCAGGGTGATATGCAGTGTTGGTTTTCCTCTACACATAGGGCGACATGTACAGTATTTCACAAAAGTAAGTACACCCCTCACATTTTTGTAAACATTGTATTATATCTTTTCATGGGACAACACTGATGATATGACACTTTGATGCAATGTAAAGTAGTCAGTGTACAGCTTGTATAACAGTGTAAATTTGGTGCGCCCTCAAAATAACTCAACACACGGCCATCAATGTCTAAACTGCTGGGAACAAAAGTGAGTACATCCTGAAATGAAAATGGACAAATTGTTCCCAAAGTGTCAATATTTTGTGTGGCCACCATTATTTTCCTGCACTGCCTTATCTCTCTTGGGCATGGAGTTCACTAGAGCTTCACGGGCTACAGCCACTGAAATCCTCTTCCACTCCTCCATGACAAAATTATGGCGTTGGTGGATGTTAGAGACCTTGCACTCCTCCACCTTCCATTTGAGGATTCCCCACAGATGCTCAATAGGGTTCAGGTCTGGAGACATGCTTGGTCAGTCCTGCACCTTTACCCTCATTTTCTTTAGCAAGGCAGTGGTCATCTTGGAGGGGTGTTTGGGGTCGTTATCATGTTGGAATACTGCCCTGTGGCCATGTTTCTGAAGGAAGGAGATCAGGCTGCTTCAGAATGTCACAGTACATGTTGCCACTCAGCTGTAGCTATACTGAGAATAAATTACTTATAGATGTCATCTATTTACTAATTGGGTGACTTCTAAAGGCAATTGGTCGCACTGGATTTTATTTAGGGGTATCAGAGTACAGGGGGCTGAATACATATGCACGCCACAGTTTTTAAATTTGCAAACATTTGGAAAAGCACATATTTTATTTACACTTTACAAATACTTGCTACTTTGTGTTGCTTTATCAGATAAAATATTAATAAAATATCTTTAAAGGGGTTTTGCCACGATCTCATTTCATACCGCCTGCATCCAGCTCTTCAGCTCTGTGTGCTCAGAAGGGGGCGTGTGTGATTTGTTTGAATTGCATATCATGTGACCCAGCAGGATGACCACCATGCCTTTCCTCTCTGTAGTCAAAGAAAGGTCTGTTTCTGTATATAGCTGTGAGTAGCACAGAGGTAAATCTTTTAACCTCACAGCACAAAGGTCCTCGGTTCAAATCCCTGCAGGAACCAAACCTGTGGATTTTATTTCTCTTTATCAATGCACAGACCTCATTGAGGTTTCTTTTTTATTTATTTGCACTGCTTGACTAATTACTAAGGAGCACAGAGGACGGGAGTAGAATGACAACACCTGGGGTTTGAAAACCCAGTAGCTGTCTGAGAGGAGAAGTGATGTCTGAGCATGTCTGACCAGGACTGAGGAGCTCTCAGCTCTGATCGTATCCCCTGGAGACGGGCTGTAAACAATGGATCACTAAACGAGCAGCTAAAACAAAAACGGTCCAGAATTTTTAATAATGATGAATGGTGAAAATGTTTATTATTTAATTTACAAACTTCCCACTTCAATTTTACTTCGTGGCGAAACCCCTTTAATGGAGCACTGAAGAAATCTGTTCATTCTGATCTTGGGCGTCGAAAGCTGGAGTATTTGTTTACAAACTAATGCACACAGTAAGGGTATGTTCACATGGCGTGTTTTACTCCGTGTAACATACGCTTTTAGCTGCGTGTTTGGATCTGTCTGTCAGACCCCAAACGGACCCAAACACGCATCTAATAAACAGCAATGTGATTTTACATTGCTTTTAATTTGAAACACGCATCGGCGTTCACACGAGTCTGACCAGGACTGAGGAGCTTTCAGCCCTGGTCGTATCCCCTGGAGACGAGCTGTAAACAATTAATCACTAAAGGAGCTGCTAGAACAAAAATGGTACCGAATTTTTAATGATAACTGGTGAAAATGTTTATTATTTAGTTTGCAAGTTTCCCATATCAATTTTACTTTGTGGCAAAACCCCTTTAAGTTTGTGGCTTTACGGGTATGTTCACACGACATTTGTTAAATATGTTTGAGTATGTTTTATTCACCGAGAAACGGACCCCAAAATGTATTAAACAATGTTCAAGTGTGATTACATTGGTTTCAATGTAAAATACATATTATCATTTAGAACAAAAGGGATACGTTTTTGCAGTCCAGAAAATGTATCCAAAAACATATCACACTGTGTGTTTTTTTGGATGCGTTTAACGAAATACATTTTACATGTAGCAAAATGCGTATTCAAGACGCCGTGTGAACATACCTTAACAATTCAAGGGGTATGAATAGTTTTGCACCCCACTGCATGTTTACAAACAGCAGATTTTTTGCAAAAGTTTCTGTGACTAAAAATCTATGGCATACAACTGACTAGGGTTTTTTTTGCTATATGGAATGTTATTAGAAAATCTGCTGGCTGTGATTATACCCCGACTATAACCTTTCTATCTACTGTGATATCAGAGGATTTCCACTTTTGGTTTCATGGCCACAGGATTAGGATTTTACCGTATATTTTAGCAGTATACTTTACTCCCCATCTGGCTAAATACATGGTTTTGTGGCCTGTATACTGGAATTGTTACTCGAATCTCCTGTGTCAGCAGGAGAATTGTGTCGTGTATTTTTCCAGCCAGATGTGCATTCCACACCTGTTCCCATGCTATCCAAGAAGGTGAGAGCCGTGCTTGGAGTCTAGTGCTTGGGATTTTTTCCTCCTTTTTTTTTATATGTATGCACCCAAATAAATCTGCTTTTCAGTTTTATCAGTAACAGTCTCTCTGCAAAAATGATTTAAAAAAAAAAAATGTAATGGTGTTCTTTTACAGGTAACCATTTAATCCACTAATGCAAAAGTATATCAGCTTGGACTGGATTATTTTTATATTTCAGTGTGATACACTTTTGGGGTTTTGTCATTAAGATCCAAAAAAATGTGGAGGGAGAACTTTGGACTAAAGATCAAAGAAGAAGCACTGTTCATTTTGCCCGTTTTTGTAGCCAGTTGGCAAATATAGAAACTTGATTCCTTTCCCAGTAGCTTTGAATTTTATTTTAAGAGGGTTTTCTAGGCTTAAAAATCACATAAACTAGATATGAGTTAAAACAGCAAATACTGGTTTAAGTGTCTTTCAAATCCTCTTATCATTGGCTTCATGGTCCTTTCTAGCCTTTATTTACAACAAGGCAATGACATGACCTGACCTATGACCAATCATTACAAAATAGAGGTGTCTGTAGACTGATGTGAGCACTCTATCCCTGGTTTTAAAGGGGTATTTGCACCACATTGATTAGCTTCAAACATGTAGGCAAATGTAAATAAAGACTGTTACTAAATAAAGTGCTGTTCTGATTTTGCTTCGTTAGAGCAGTTCTTATCTCCTGCTTGTTTACACAAGTCTCTCTAGTTACCAACCGCCTCTTTCATCTCCAGCAGCTCTGGTCAGGATCATGATGTTACTCCCTGCTGTGTCTTATCAGCAGCACAGAAGCTTGTATGTCTTTCTTACTGACAAACTTTACATCTACACAGCAAGGACAAAATACTGGTCAGATTCTATCCAGCATCCGACCAGTATTTTACATTTGGTTTTTGATTTTTGTCTTCTTTTTTTCCTTGGATTTCGGGCACCCCATTTTATTGAACAGTACTATAATCCATCTATGGGGATGACTTACAGTAGGATTTTTGTGGATTCTAAATACTGAATCCTCTTAAAAATCCAACTTTAAACCAGTGCTGTGTATACGTAGCCTGAGAGTTCTGTGCCCTGCGGTTAAAACCCTTATATCACCAATGTACCTCCAATAGGCTCAGCTACAGTTAGGTCCATAAATATTTGGACAGAGACAACCTTTTTATAATTTTGGTTCTGTTCATTACCACAATGAATTTAGAACAAAACAATTCAGATGCAGTTGAAGTTTAGACTTTCAGCTTTAATTCAGTGGGTTAAACAAAATGATTGCATAAAAATGTGAAGAACTAAAAAATGTTTAAACATAATCCCTTCGACTTCCGGTTCCGGCACGTGCATAGCCGGTAGCAGGCACTGAGAGCTCCGGCCCCGCTCCGTCTATACCGAGGCTTTTCAGTGCCAAGGCATCGAGGTGCGCTCCGGTACCAGAGACGGGAGCGCATCGCACAGCGGGGAGCCCGTGCGCAAGTAAACACCCGGAGAGCCCGGGACACCGACCCTGCCACACAAGATGGCGCCGGATCCTCCGCGCTCCACAAGGAGTGGACGCGGACAGCAAGCTGCGGCAGCGGCTGAAGCAGAGGAGGGGGACACATACTCTGACTATGAGAGTCAGGACCCTGAGGTACCAGCCAGCACACCAGTACTGCAGCGAGCCCCTACTAATACACAGGCAGCCCCAGCAGCATTACAGAACGCTGACCTGGCAACACAAGGGTTAAGCTCACAGGCATCTGAATCTGAGCTAGAAGAAACTATCCCTGGTTTAAATGTCTCCTGCAAAACCATGGCTGTTGCGGTGGCCAAGCTGCTTGCCCCTGACTTCCTAGCCTCCTTTGAGGCCACCATCTCGGCCTCAGTTAAGGCAGCAGTTACTTCGGCTGTCTCATGTCTACAAATTGAACTGAAAAATCATTCTGGCCGCATTGTGGAGCTGGAGGAGCGGGTGGAGGGAGTTGAAGACGATATCATGGGGGCTAGGAGCACTGTAGGGGTTGTCAAAAGAACGTCCCTGAAAGAAAAGGTCGACGACTAGAAAAAATGGTACCGCAGAAACAATTTAAGAGTGATAGGCCAAAGTGAATCGACCCAGCAGAAGAACCTCCCGAGATTGCGCAAGACATACCCCGAAGATTGGGTATCGAGGGCCCTAAAGTAGGAGAGTGACAGGATCGGCCGCCAAGACCACACCCAAAAGGGGACTGAGACAAGCCCCCGTTGTTATAGTGAAGTATTTGGACTTTGCAGAAAAGGCCCAAATTCTAAAAGCATCCGATCTAAAAGGTCGCCCTGCTCTATAAGGGAGACAAATTTTAAATATTTGCAGTTTACTCTTTTAAAGTCTCAAAAAAGAGAAAGGCGTTCTCCCAGCATCTCCCCGGCCCCCTGTCAAGAGGCAAATCGCTTAACTTAAATTTCCCCCGGCCACTCAAAAAAAAATTTCCAGCCCGGGGGCGCCAATCATCTGCCAATCAGTGGAGGAAGCAGAGGAATTCCTGGCGAATAAACCCCAAAAGAAAGGACGCAGTGACCATCGGGAAGAGAAGCAGCTCGAAAATGAGGGGAGGACCCGGTGCCAAACCGGCAAGAAAAAAGCGCACAAGGAAGGGGAACCCCGCGCAGCAGGACATTCCGGACTCGAAAAAACGTGAGTTTTCCCATAATTTTAATGGTTTCGGAAATGATTTAGCCATTTTGTGGTTGGTTCCTCCCCCCCGCCGCCCTCGGCAGTTTACACTGCGGCGGGCACAGTACTGTGGCTGGCTGAGGGAAGAAGCACTGTTATTAATCTTGTCATATATAAATGTTCTCTTACAGGATTACAGGGGCATTGTGCTGGGACAAAGGTTAGGCAGAAAGGTTATTTTGCAAAAGAGACGGGGAGGGAAGGTAGTTCCTTTATAGTATCTGTCTTTAAGAGATTTAGGAGGAAGTTGTTTTCGCCTCCACCAATATGCATGAGAAAAGAGAAGTCGAGAAGGGAAAGGAAAGAAGGGGGGTATTCCCCGCTTATTCTTGAAGTGTTGCCCGAGTAAAAACAAAAGCACAAATATGATTTAGTTACATGGAATATAAAGGGGTTAGTTCCCCCATAAGGAAAAGTGTTGTTACGATATCTAAAGATGTTAAGCCAGAATTTGTCTGTTGGGAGTCTAAAAAAAAGGATAACGTTTTTTTTTGCTCAAAAAATTATGGGGGGGAGAGGGTTTGGGGGGCCCCTGTACGGGGGAAAAGAGGGGTGTCATATTTTTATAAAAATTTCACCTTGGATTGTGGCAGGAGAGGACGACTACTTGAGTACAATAGAAACGTGGCCGGGATCTAGTATGTTCAATGTTTATGCCCCAAACGCACCAGATAAAACATTCTTCCACCAACTTGGGACATCTATTATGAAAGAGAGCACCAACAATATTTTAATTGGGGGAGACTTTAATTGCGTGATGAACGAAACGGAGGATAGAAAACGCACCAACAAATTACAGGGAGTAGGGGGTCCTAAGCGATCGCTAAGTCATCTGTGATACGCGGATTGACAGATGTTTGGGCGGACTTCAACCCTGAAGAGCGGCAATTTACGCTTTTCTCAATGTGCCCCTGTCGGGTCAGCTTAGTTTTTTTTCGGGCAAATTCCTCGTGATGGGTGGGTAGAATCAATAGAGATTGGGCCCTGAAAATTACCCGTCACCCCCAAGTGGTGATTAATTTAAAAACCTACACCCCTAAGGGTACAGCATCTAGGGGTTTTCCCCGGAGGGCCTTAGTTGCAGATGACCACTTTAAAGAGCAGCTAAAAAGGTGGTGGAGGGGTAGCCAGGACAACCAAAGCCACTCGGGTCTCCCCCTTTTTTTGGGTATGGTAAAGCTGTGCTGAGAGGCAGGATAATGTCCTATATGGCCGCAAAAAAAAAGGCAATGAGCCCAGCTTAGACAGGTTTACACCGCTTTCCAAGCCTCTCCAAGCAAAAAAAAACAAAAATTTTGGGACCCGGCTAAAGAACGTTGAGTTTCAAAAAAAAAGATGGTGTTCCAGGGGAGGTTGAGAGTCCTTGTTCCAAATTTGGTAACAAGTGGGCCGACTCCTAGAAAACCCTGGCCCCGAAATAGTGGGGTCCAGCGGGTTTCTTTGCTAAAGGGGGAAGGTTTTCAATGGAAAAGTCGAGGAAAATTAATTCCACCCCTGGGAATATTACAAAAAAATTATATCGCAACCCCGTGTGATAATTCCAAAAGGGGTGGAGTTCTTAAAGTTTGCAGCTGAAAAATTTATTCGCGAGGATAGGTAAATTTGAATGCCCTCAGTGAGGGGGAAAAATAACTGCGTCATTAAGATTTGAAAACCAGCCAAACTCCAGGTCTGATGGGTAACTGGGGACTTTTTTAAAATCCCGTTGAGGAGGTCAAACCCCCCGTTGTGGTGTATCCGGGAAATATTTAGGACACTTTTACCTTTGGGGAAGCGTACCGCGTACGCGTACATCACGTAAATTCCCAAAAAAAAAGGGGTCCCCAAACCAGGTCTTTTGCAAATTTATTTTTCAAGATGTTAAAATTATTAAAAAAAATGGCAATAGGCTATCAGTCTTGATGCCTAGGTTAATAGGTATGCATCAATTAGGGTTCATAAAAGGAAGATCGGCGGTTAAAAACATCAGGGCAGTTTTTGCAGTGCAGGATGCAGTTGAAAGGAATTCGAAGGGTGGCTTGTCGCAGGCCTTGCTGGGGATTGACGCAGAAAAGGCCTTCGACAATGTCAGTTGGTGTTGGCTAGATCTGGTCTTGGATAGGATGGGCTTCAAGGGAAACTTTAGAAATTACCTAGCGGCCATGTATAACACACCACAAGCGAGAATCTATACACAGGGTTTTATCTCAACTCCAATAGAGCTCCAGAAGGGTACAAGACAGGGATGCCCTCTCTCGCCCATGCTCTTCAATATAGCCTTGGAACCATTGGCTGTCTACTTATTGAACTCAGACGTATTTAAAGGCATCAGAGTCGGGGGCGAGAGAGGTCAAGCTCACATGTTTCGCTGATGACATGCTTATCTTTCTGGAGAACCCCCTTCACCATCTGGAGGGACTCCTGGAAACCATAACCAGGTTCGAGGAATTTTCGGGCTTTAAAATTAACAAAACCAAATGTCAGTTATTACCTTTGGGTCATAGGGGAATGTTCCCTAATAGGTTGATGGGAGTAGAGGTGGTTCATACCCTAACCTACCTGGGTATCAAGATGGGATATAGAGGAGCGCTAACCTACCAGCTAAATTACCCCCCCTGCTAGGAAAAATACTGGCCGAATTAGAAAGGTGGAAGGACCTCCCACTGTCCATCATGGGAAGGGTCCAGCTGATCAAGATGGTCAGTTTTGCGAGGCTGTTATGCCCCCTGCAGAACATTCCGCTTTTGCTACGCCACTTAGACGTTAAAAAGTTGAATAGCGCTTTTGCAAAATTTATATGGAGGGGCAAGCGTTCTAGGATTAGTTACAAAAAGCTCACGATGGGAAAGTTAGAAGGGGGAGCCCAACTTCCGAATATTAGGCTCTACAACCTGGCAGCTATGTGGAGGCATGTACAAGACTGGCTCGAGGGTACGAATCTATTTTCTAACACTGTACTGGAGACTCAATTGGCTAGCCCTTTTAGCTTAACTGCACTTCTACACCTTCCGTTGAAATTACATAACACAGAGATTAAGCAGAGTCTGGTTTTGAGAGATACCTTGGCAACATGGCGCCATGTTAGAAAAATGTTCAAAAGACCCATGTACATCTCGAAATTCTTCCCGCTTTGGGAGTCACCCGTGTTCAAGGCAGGGACAGAAAACAGACTCTTCGCTAGCTGGAAACAGAAAGGGATTAAAAACTTGGCTGATATTCTGTCCCTCTCGGATGGCTCTTTGCTTAAATGGAGTGAACTAGACAGCAGGTTCGGTCTTGGCCCTAATCATATACTCCAATACAAGCAAATAGAAAGTTTTTGTAAAGCATCGGTCACTAACCTACAATCCTTGGGGGAAACGAGGAAGTTTATGGAGCTCTGCAAAAGGGCAGGCAGCAGAGGAACACTATCTAGAATCTACTTGACCCTACGCAATAAAGACATCGAAGCCCAGGAGGGTGTCCTTTTTAGGAGCTGGGAATCCCATCTTTTAGACCCTGAAATTTCGCAGAAAATACTAAAAGGTCTGTCCCTAGTGCGACAGGCGGTAGTCAGCGAGCAATGGAGGGAGGTTTTATTTAGGCTAATTCACAAAGCCATTTACGCATTTAATATCCCATTTGGGAGTGAAAATTCTGAATATCTCCAGGCCTGCCCGAAGCGCGACCTGGAAAAGGCAAACATCTACCATTGTATGTGGTTATGCACAAGCATTCAGGGATTTTGGAGGCAGGTCGCCCAATTCATAAAAGATGTATGGAACATCTCAGTTACCTACAACCCACAGGGTTTACTCTTTCACTATACCACTAGGGAGTTGGACCAGGGCGAGGGTGAGAGCCCGCTGGTGACTCTAAAGGCTGTCCATGTGACACTCCTGGCGGCGAAAAAATGTATATTGCGACACTGGCTTCATCCAGTGGCCCCGGTAATATCGGAGCTTAGTGACAGTCTGAAACAGGCCTTGTATATGGAAAAGCTGGAGGCTGAGAGAAATGTAGACAAAGATGCTAAAAACTTCATTAAAAAATGGAAGCAATTTATTTCCACTCAATATGGGGATGAGAAGATCAAGGCTATTGTGGATCCATTCAAATACACAGAATATTATCTGCTGGAAAGACTAAGAGGCACACTAGGGAATCTAGACGCAGGGACTTAATGACTACAGGAGCGTGGTACCGTCTGTTTGGGGAGTTGGTATTATGGGTTGGGTAAGGAGATAAGGGACATTTCAATCAAAGAAGAAAAAAGGGGGGAACGAAGTCGATTGTGAAGAACTCTAAAAATCTGTGTTATGTAACATATGTAATCATTGTACAATTTCTACGTTGACACACTGTGAATGACAATTGCAATTGTTTTGACTTTGTTTCCACAAATAAAAAACTTTATTTAAAATAAAAAAACATAATCCCTTCATTTCAGGGGCTCAAAAGTAATTGGAAAAATTAAATAATTGTAAATAAAATGTTAATTTCTAATACTTGCTTGAAAATCCTTTGTTGGCAATGATGACTTGAAGTCTTAAACCCATGGACATCATCTTGGCCATTCAAGAATATTCCACTTCTTTGCTTTAATAAACTCCTGGATTGCTTTGGCTTTTTCTTAGGGTCATTGTCCTTCTGTATTATGAAACGCTGACCAATCAGTTTGGCTGCATTTGGCTGGATTTGAGCACACAGTATGTCTCTGAATACCTCAGAATTCATCCGCCTGCTTCTGTCCTGTTTCACATCATCAATAAACACTAGTGACCCAGAGCCACTGGCTGCCATGCATGCCCAAACCATCACACTGCCTCTGACTTGTTTTACAGATGATGTGGTATGCTTTGGATCATGAGCTGTACCAAGCCTTCGCCATACTTTTTCTTTCCATCATTCTGGTAGAGGTTGATCTTGGTTTCATCTGTCCAAAGAATGTTCTTCCAGAACTGTGCTGGCTTTTTCTGATTTTTTTTTAGCAAATTCCAATCTAGCCTTTTTATTCTTGAGGCTTACGAGTGGCGTCAACACTCTGTATTTACTTTCATGCAGTCTTCTCTTTATGGTAGATTTGGATATTGATACACCTACATCCTGGAGAGTGTTGTTCACTTGGTTGTTGTGAAGGGGTTTCTCTTCACCATGGAAATTTTTCTGCAATCATCCACCAGTGTTGTCTTCCGTGGGCATCCAGGTCTTTTTACATTGATGAGTTTACCAGTGCTTTCTTTCTCAGGATATACCAAACTGTAGATTTTGTCACTTCTAATATTGTAGCAGTTTCTCATATGGATTTTTTCTGTTTTCGCAGCTTAAGGATGGCTTGTTTCATCTGCATGGAGAACTCTTTTGACCGCATGTTTTCTTCACAGCAATACCTTCCAAATGCAAGCACCACACCTGAAATTAACTCCAGGCCTTTTACCTGCTTAACTGAGAATGACATAAAGAAGGAATTGCCCTTACCTGCCCATCAAACAGCCTTTGAGTCAATTGTCTAATTACTTATGGTCCTTTGAAAAACAGGATAGCGCATCCAGTTTTAATGAAAAATGTAAAGATAAAGTCTGGACTTTATGTCCATGTCCATTATATAACTGTAATTGAATATGTTTCAGTAAACAGGGAAAAAAAACAAATTTTGTGTCAGTGACCAAATATACATGGAACTAATTGTAAGTACAACAGAGGTTAAATGTCAGTCACTGATGTAAACTAACCCACAGCCCAAACAAGAAGTGTGGACCTGAAGCCTGTCGTCAAGCAGGCTCTGTGAAACATCAAGGTTAGAAAATCTATTTAAATATACAATCAGTATTTAAATGTTCACCTCGGCCGCCATCGCAAGCAAGTCACGTCAGGGGTAGTGACCTGGTAGCCTCACGCCGCAGCAAGTCCATCCCGCTTTGCGGCGGGCTCTGGAGAATACCGGGGGATACTTTAGACTCCACTCCCTGGCGTGGCTTAACTATCATCGCTTGCGGTGGTCCAGCGGATTCACTACCCAGCCGTTACAGTTAGATCCAGCCATGGATCCCGCCAAGGTGCCTCTGCCAGGCCTTGCAGATCTCACGACCATTGTCGCCCAACAGTCGCAGCAGATCGCGCAACAAGCTAAGCAACTGGGTTAGCTGTCCGCCATGTCAACTCCTGGCCTCCCAGCAGCAGCAACCTGCCTCATCGCCAGTGACTTCTACTACCCCGGCCGTCTCGCTGGCAACTGTGGGCCCGAAGCTTCGCCTTCCACTACCCTCCAAGTTCGACGGGGACTCGAAGCTCTGTAGAGGTTTCATCATGCAGTGCTCCATGCACGTGGAGCTGTTGGCCGACCAGTTTCCCACTGAAAGGTCGAAGGTGGCGTTCGTGGTCAGCCTGATGTCCGGAAAGGCCCTGGCCTGGGCGACGCCTCTTTGGGACTGGAATGACCCTGTGACCGAAGACCTACAGGCCTTCCTCTCAGAATTCCGCAGCGTTCTCGAGTAGCCTGCGCGAGCATCTTCCGCGGAGACGGCGCTACTAAATCTACGCCAAGGGGACTCCTCCGTAGGGGATTATGCGGTTCAATTCCACACCCTAGCCTCCGAGCTCTCATGGAATGATGCCGCTCTCTGCGCCACATTTAAGAAGGGTCTGTCAAGCAGAGTAAAGGACGCCCTTGCAGCTAGAGATCTCCCAACGTTGTTAAGTGAACTCATCCATCTAGCCACTCGCATAGACATGCGTTTTACAGAGAGACAGCAGGAGCTCCATCAGGAGCGGGGCTTGGCACAACCCCGCCGTTTACCTAGGCTGGCTCCTGTGTTTCAGAGATCTCCGCTGAGGAACCCATGCAGGTGGACCGGGCACACTTGTTGGAGTCAGAACTATCCCGTCGCAGGGTGGAGAACCTTTGCCTCTACTGCGCCAGCCCGGACCATTTCCGTAGGAGTTGTCCGCAGCGTCCTCAGCGGACGGGAAACGCTCGCACCTAGGGGCCATAGGAGAGGCATCCCTAGGTGCTCAGTCCTCCTCTCCACACTGCTGTTGCCAGTGGAGGTAACGACGGATGCGGGCCTATCTCTTCGGGTCTCTGCCTTCCTGGACTCCGGCTCCGCCGGGAACTTTATTCATGCCTCCCTGGTGTCTCGCTATCGCTTGCCGGTGATCCGCCTGGAAAAGCCGTTGCTCATCTCTTCCGTCAGTGGGGAGCTTCTCAGCGACTCCATTCAGTTCATCACCAGGCCCGTGACCCTCCGTGTAGGGGTCCTACACACGGAGAAGATCTCCTTTTCACGTCCTGCCTCGCGCCTCTTCGGAGATCCTGTTGGGGCTACCCTGGCTGCAACGTCACACCCCTATGCTTGATTGGAAGACAGGCGAAGTCCTACGTTGGGGATCGGAGTGCCAGGATCTCTGTTTGGTTGCACCACGCCCGGTGTCCATCTCTCCTCCCCAGTCGTCCGTCAGGTTTCTACAGGGTCTGCCAGCGGAGTACCAGGATTTTGGAGATGTATTCTCGGAGAAACAGGCTGAGAAGTTACCACCCCATTGGCCGTATGATTGTCCTATAGATCTCCTCCTCGGAACCAGTCCCCCACGGCGTAGGGTCTATCCTCTCTCTGTGCCCGAGACCCAGGCCATGTCGGCCTATATACAGGAGAATTTGTCAAAAGGTTTCATACGCAAGTCCTCCTCGCCCGCCGGTGCCGGCTTCTTCTTCGTCCAGAAAAAAGACGGTTCTCTCCGCCCGTGCATCGATTACAGAGGGCTAAACAAGATCACGGTGAAGAATCGCTACCCTCTACCCCTGATATCTGAGCTCTTCGACCGCCTCCGTGGAGCCAAGGTCTTCACCAAATTAGACCTACGTGGAGCCTATAACCTCATCAGAATTCGAGAGGGGGATGAATGGAAAACGGCGTTCAACACACGAGACGGGCATTTCGAGTATCTCGTGATGCCCTTCGGGCTATGCAATGCCCCAGCCGTATTTCAGGAGTTCGTCAATGACGTATTTCGGGACTTGCTGTACACCTGCGTCATTGTATACCTGGACGATATTTTGATTTTTTCTCCTGACATACAGACCCATCGGATACAAGTACGCCAGGTCCTGCGACGCCTGCGGGGCAATCGACTGTATGCCAAGTTGGAGAAGTGCGCTTCCACCAGGCCAGCCTTCCTTTCCTGGGGTACATAGTCTCTGATCGAGGTCTACAAATGGACCCAGCTAAACTCTCTGCGATCCAGCAGTGGCCACGACCTGTCGGTCTCCGGACGATTCAACGCTTTCTAGGATTCGCCAACTACTACCGGCAGTTTATTCCCCACTTTTCTACGCTGGTGGCTCCCATTGTGGCTCTCACCAGAAAGAATGCTAATCCTAAATGTTGGCCTCCGTCTGCCGAGGAAGCATTCTCCCGACTGATGACAGCGTTCTCCTCTGCACCTATTTTGGTCCGTCCGGATCCAGAGAGACCCTTCAGCCTTGAGGTAGATGCCTCTTCCGTGGGAGCAGGGGCGGTCCTGACCCAGAAGGGTACTAAGCGCAAGATCGTCACATGCGTTTTTTATTTCGAAGACCTTCACTTCGGCAGAACGTAATTACGCCATTGGAGATCGAGAGCTGTTGGCCATAAAATTGGCCCTGGAAGTGTGGCGTCATCTGTTGGAGGGAGCTCGACATCCGTTTGACATCTTCACGGACCATAAGAATCTCCAATACCTCCAGACGGCTCAGCGCCTAAATCCTCGCCAGGCCCGGTGGTCTCTTTTTTTTCTCTCGCTTTGATTTTAAGATCCACTTCCGACCGGCCGAGAAAAATGTCAAGGCGGATGCCCTCTCCCATGCTTCTGACATTACTGGGGAGGAACCTGTGTTGCAGCACATCTTTGCTCCTGTTCGGATGGTCCTTGTGGCTCCTGTGGATCTCCGTTGTGTCCCTCGGCGACGAACCTATGTGGGTCCCGCACTCAGGAGGAGAATTCTGGGTTGGGGGCATAGTTCTCTTCTGTCCGGCCACCCCGGGATACGAAAATCCTATGCCCTCATCTCGCGACACTACTGGTGGCCAACTCTGCGCCAAGATGTCAAGGACTTTGTTCTCTCCTGTACCACATTTGCCCGAAACAAGGTCCCACGCCATAGGCCCACAGGCCTCCTAGTCCCTCTGCCTGTTCCGGAGGCTCCATGGACACACATAGGCATGGAATTCATCACGGACCTTCCTCCTTCCTCGGGGAACTCGGTCATCTGGGTGGTCACTGACCGATTTTCAAAGATGTCCCACTTTGTGCCGCTTCCTGGTCTCCCTTCTGCTCCCCAATTGGCGGCCATTTTTTCCAGCACATTTTTCGCCTGCATGGTTTACCATCCCACATTGTCTCCGATCGTGGCGTCCAATTTGTCTCTAAATTTTGGCGTGCCCTATGTTCCCACTTGCAAATCAAGCTAGATTCTCATCTGCGTATCATCCCCAGACCAATGGGCAGGTGGAGAGAGTAAACCAGATCTTAGGGGAGTATCTACGGCACTATGTGTCCGGACGCCAGGACGACTGGTCCGAACTGCTTCCATGGGCCGAGTTCTCATATAACCATCGGGACTCAGACTCGGCTGGCCGTTCTCCATTCCTTGTGGTCTATGGTCGTCACCCATGCCCTCCCCTCCCCTTGGCCTCAGCCTCCGAGGTTCCTGCCGTGGACAACCAGGTTCGGGATATCGGGGTAATTTGCCGAGAGACCCGACAAGCTTTACTCCAGGCTTCAGCCCGCATGAAGTCCCAAGCTGACAAGAGGAGAAGACCTTCCCCAACGTTCTTCCCAGGGGATAAAGAGTGGCTCTCGTCCAAATGCATACGCCTCAAGGTCCCCAGTTATAAATTGGGTCCGCGGTTTCTGGGACCGTTCAGAGTACTTCGGCAACTGAATCCAGCGTCCTACAAGCTCTGCCTTCCTCCATCTCTCCGGATTCCTAACGCCTTTCACGTCTCCCTCCTAAAGCCTCTGGTCTGGCACTGGTTCTCCCAGTGGGGCGCTGCCCCATCTCCGGTCCTCGAGTCCCCTGATTTTTTTGAAGTCCAGGACGTCTTAGACATGAAGACCAGCAGGGGTGAGCGTTTCTTTCTTGTAGATTGGAGAGGCTTCGGCCCTGAAGAGAGGTCCTGGGAACCGGAGTCCAACATCCTGAATCAAGATCTGCTCCGTAAGTTCCTTCAGCCTAAAAAGAGGGGGAGACCTAGGGGGGAGGGTACTGTAGCGGTTGCCCCCGCTCCTCGGTCTGCCTGCCCGGGTCGGGTGCCGCTGCTGGCCGCGGGACGAGCCGGGGGTCCACTCCTGCCGGGGACTCACCTGGCCTCGTTCCTGTCCCCTCTGCCGGCCAAGGCGCGCGTGCCCGCCCTCTAGCGCGTGCGCGCGTTCTTGTAAATTTAAAGGGCCAGCGTCCCGGTAATTGGTTAATTGCCGGGCGCTTCCCCTATTTAAGGATCCGCTCCGCAATCATTCCTTGCTGGATCTATGTTGCCTCGTGCCTTAGAAAAAGCGTTCCTCAAGTGTATTATCGCCTTACCGTGTACCAGACCCTTAGCTACGTTTCTCGACTCCGAACCTCTGCCGCCTGCCCCGACCTTCCTGCCTGTCCACGACCACGAACTTCTGCTGCCTGCCCTGACCTTACTGCCTGCCCACGACCACGATTCTTGGATTACGATTCGGTACCTCGCTGCACCTCGGCCGCCATCGCAAACAAGTTACGTCAGGGGTAGCGACCTTGTAGCCTCACGCCTCAGCAAGTCCATCCCGCTTTGCGGCGGGCTCTGGTGATTACCGGGGGCTACTTAGAATCCGCTCCCTGGCGTGGCTTTACTATCATCGCTTGCGGTGGTCCAGCGGATCCACTACCCAGCCGTTACACAACCTATTATCCTATATTGTTGATGCAGAGGAAGGCAAAAACCCCCATGAGGTTAAAGTCGTCTGTCCTAATTTCAGAAAATTATTTTTCGACTCCAACCTGATAATCAGAATAAATCCCTGGATCAACAACGATTTCCTGAATACAAGTCGCTACACTTGTTATATTATTGTACTCTAGAAATGTATTCAGACCCTTTTTAACTCTATTGTTGAATTCACCATGACAAGTTCTGCTCTTACAGTAAAGAATCCCTTTCTATGTTTATGTAGAAAATTTATTTCTTCTAGACGTAAAGGATGCCCCCTTGCTCCCCTCTGGATCCAGTCTTGGATATATAGATCCTGGGAGAGATCTCTATACTGACCCCTGATATATTTATACATATTTACTATGTCCCCCCGAAGTCATCTTTTCTCTAAACTAAATAACCCTAATCTTGCTAATCTTTCTGGGTATTGTCCTTTTATTATTTTTGTTGCCGCTTTTGTACCTGTTCAAGCTCTCCAATGTCTTTCCTGTGCACTGGTGCCCAAAATTGTCCACAATATTCCTTGTGTAGTCTGACCAGTAGTCATTGTAGCTTTGGATATATGTTTAGGGTTGTTGTCCTACTGAAAAGTGAACCTACACCCCAGTCTCAGATCTTTTGCAGCCTCTTGCAGGTTTTCCTTCAGGAGTGCCCCCATCAACTCTGACCACCTTTCCAGTCGATGCTGAATCAATGCATCCCCCATAACAAACTGCAAACGAGACTTCTTATGCCTTGCTTTCAAAAGAGGCTTTCTTCTTGCCAAATTTGTGGAGCACACAACTTATAGTTGTTCTGTGGAGATTCTCCCACTTGAAAAATTTTTGAAAATATTTTGCTATTCCTTATCATGGGACAACACTAAAGATATGACACTTTGATACAACATAAAGTAGTCAGTGTAAAGCTTGTGTGATCTTTAAAAAAGAATTGTTGCTGTATATAAAGCTAGCCTGGGCTATAAGAAGATTGCCAAAGCCCTGAAACTGAGCTGCAGCATGGTGACCAAGACCACATAGTAATTTAACAAGACAGGTTCAACTCAGAACAGGCATTGCCATGGTCGATCAAAGAAGTTGAGTGCACGTGCTCAGCGTCATATCCAGAGACTGTCTTTTCAAAATAGACATATAAGTGCTGCCAGCATTGCTGCAGAAGTTAAAGGGGTGGGGGTCAGCCTGTCAGTGCTCAGATCATACACCTCACACTGCATCAAATTGGTCTGCATGGCTGTCATCCCAGAAGGAAGCACAAGAAAGCCCACAAACAGTTTTCTAAAGACTAAGCAGAGTAAGGACAGGACTACTGGAACCATGTCCTGTGGTTTGAAGAGACCAAGATAATCATATTCTGTTCAGATGGTGTCAATCATGTGTGGTGGCAACCAGGTGAGGAGTACAAAGACAAATGTGTCTTACCCTGTGGTGAGAGTGTCATGGTTTGAGTCTGCCTGAATGGTGCCGGCTATGGAGAGGTACAGTTTATTTATGGAACCATGAATGCCAATATGTACTGTGACATACTGAAGCAGAGCATGATAGTCGCTCTTCTGGGCTGCAGGGCAGTATTCCAACATGATAACAACCCCAAACACATCTCCAGATGACCACTGACTTGCTAAAGAAAATGAGGGTAAAGATGCTGGACTGGCCAAGCATGTCTCCAGACCTAAAACCCTATTGGGCATCTGTGGGGCATCCTCAAACAGAATGTAGAGAAGTGCAAGGTCTCTAACATCCACCAGCTCTGTGATGTCGTCATGGAGGAGTGGAAGAGGATTCCAATGGCTGCAACCTATGAAGCTCTAGTGAACTCCATGCCCAAGAGAGTTAAGGCAGTGCTGGGAAATAACGGTGGCCACAAAAAGTATTGACACTTTAAGCACAATTTATCTATTTTCGCTTAGGGATGTACTCACTCTTGTTGTCAGTGGTTTAGGCATTGATGACTGTGTATTGAGTTATTTTGAGGGCACAATAAATGTACACTGACTACTTTACATTGTATGAAAATGTCATATCTTCAGTGAAGACCCATGAAAAGATATCATACAATATTAACCAAAATGTGAGGGTGTACTCACTTTTGTGAGATACTGTATAGATGCCACATTTTTCAGTTTTTTAATTTGCAAACATTTGGAAAATCACATAAAATTTTCTTTATACTTCACACATGCTTGTTACTTTGTGTTGCTTTATAGCATCAAATATCAATAAAATACATTTAGATTTGGGGCTGTAAGGTTTAAAAATGAGGAACAGTTCAAAGGGTATTAACACCTTTCTAACCCACTGCTATTATGACCAATGGCCTAGTTTTAGAGGTTCTAATCTGTTTAGATAAATTCACACATGCCAAATTGTGTTCAGTTTTATACAACTGTGGAAATTTATCAAAGTAGTGCCCAAAATATAAAAAAAATTCCATACACACAGTGCCCTGTCAGCATACCTATCAAGGTTTTGTTGCAGATTCGACCTTAAGAGGGGAAATGCATAGTAAACTACATTTACCTTATATTTGGTTTCACAATAACCAAGTTGATGAAAAAACACGTGTACGTAAGGTTGTGTGGAACTGGTACAGGTACCACTTTTACTACCAGTGGACATATCCTACCATTATGAGAAAGAAAGGCCTGCACATATGTAATCATGTATTTTCCATGTGTTACTTTGAAGCAGGTATCTTTGCTCCCTGAAGTATGCAGGTCTGAACAGGACCCTATAGAGAGGTAACAATAGCGTAGGACCCACCTGTACTGAGGTCCCGGTGAAGTTGCGGAGGTGGGCTTAAGCATTTTTGGCCAAAAGTGTGAACTAAGAACCTCAAATTTTTTCATGTATCCTAGTTAGCAGTAATGCTTTTTCCAAATTTCCTCTGTCCTTTTTGATAGTTTCCTTAGTCCATAGTGTGCCACTGTTATTTGAATTTGAATGTTACTTTGGATTCAGACATTTTTATGTTGCTTGGATACTTTATATAAATTGTTTAGATGTGTGAGTTTTGTTTCCAACTACTAAGACAGGTAAGTATTTGGGTTTCATAATAGCTAATTTCCCTGTAGGCAGTTGCAGAATAGTTATGTGTGAAATGTGCTTGTGTGTACCTACAGGGGTTGTGATCAGAGGAACTGTGGGTAGAGTAACAGACAGTATTCGGCTGGGGTGCCTCGAGCCCAACAGTGGAGTTGATTCTTAAAATCCTCCACTGGAGTTGATTCTTGGGGCTCACTAGTAAACTTGATATGGAGGTTTTACCTTACAAATACTGTACATGGTTTTCTGCTCCTCTTTACTTGACTTTCTCCCTGAAAAGCAGCCCCAGTCCTCGCCATTAGTGTTGGGCGATTGCGTTGGCTATCGAGATCGATCGATAGTCGATAGTCGGCCGCTATCGATAAGGTTTTTCGATAGTGAGCATCGATTATGAGCGATTACCATTAAAGGCTATGGGAGAGCAACAACACCTTTATTATTACACCCAAACAAGGCTGGAGAAGCTGAAATTAACATCCACAACAGTCAAATGGATACGTGCTACATCTTAGGCAACACACTTAGGTTATAAAAGTCACAGAAAAAAAAGTCACAGACCATTCACTATCCCTGTCTTGTACCACAGCCTGACCCTTAAACCTGCATGACCCACAAATTAAAAAGTGCCAGAAGGCAGTATGATTTGAACCATCATTTTACTTGAACTGGACATTGAATATCCCTGTCCTGGAATGCAGCATGAGCCCGAAACCTGCATGACCCACAAATTAAAAAGTGCCGCAA